>JASTWF010001562.1:20000-73331 GCA_030390025.1 Squalus acanthias
TCATAATATGATAGATTTCTTCATTAAGATGGAGAGTGAAGTAGTTGACTCAGAGACTAGGGTCCTGAATTTAAATAAAGGAAACTACGATGGTATGAGGCGCGAGTTGGCTAGGATAGATTGGGGAATGTTACTTAAAGGGTTGGCGGTGGATAGGCAATGGCAAACATTTAAAGATCGCATGGATGAACTACAGAATCTGTTCATCCCTGTTTGGCATAAAAATGAAACAAAAAAGGTGACTCAACCGTGGCTAACGGGAAATTAGGGCTAGCATAAGATCCAAGGAGAGGACATATAAATTGGCCAGAAAAAGCAGCAAACACGATTTCCCTTTCATAAATCCATGTTGACTTTGTCTAATCCCGTTGATATTTTCTAAGTGTCGTGTTATTACATCCTTTATACAGTAATAGTCTCTAGCATTTTCCCTACTACAGATGTTGGCCTAACTGGTCTGTAGTTCCCTGTTTTCTCTCTTATCTCATTTTTAAATAGTGGGGTTACATTTGCTACCGTCCAATCTGCAGGAACCGTTCCAGAGTCTATAGAATTTTGGAAGATGACAACCAATGCATCCATTATTTCCATGGCTACCTCTTTTACTACTCTGGGAAGCAGATTATCAGGCCCTGGGGATTTATCAGCTTTCAGTTCCATTAATTTCTCCAGCGCTATTTTTTTACTAATACTAATTTCCTTTGATTCCTCCTTCTCACTAGACACTTGGTTCCCTAGCATTTCTGGGAAGTTATTTGTGTCCTCTTCCGTGAAGACAGCTAAAGTATTTGTTTAATTGCTCAGACATTTCCTTGTTCACCATTATAAATTCTCCCGTTTCTGACTGTAAGAGACCTACATTTGTTTTCACTAATCGTTTACTTTTTCGATACTTGTAGAAGCTTTTACAATCCGCTTTTATGTTCCTTGCAAGTTTATTCTCATGCTCTATTTTTCCCCGGGGGGGGGCTCTGTTTGTCGGCTCATCCGACGGTGCAGCGCTCCCTCAGCACTGCCCTGGAGTTTCAGCCTGGATTTTGTGCTCAAGTCTTGAACCCGCGACCTTCTGAATCAGAGGCGGGGGGGTGGGGGGTGGTGTTGCTACCCACTGCGCCAAGGCTCACACCTTCATTTTCCTTGTGGGTCAAGTATGACTCCAGCCATACGAGGGTCTTCTCTTTGACCCCATTCACTTCAGTTTTGCTCGGGCTCTTTGACGCTATACTCTGAGACCAATTAGCCTCGCCTCTCCTCAGATATACAAAACTAATAAAGACTCCACACTCCACTAGGCCGGTGTGCATGACACAAATGTGGGGCTATGTCTACCCAGCAGAGAATTATTACATGTCAACTCCACACTGCCTGCAGTAAAGACAGAAAGACTTGCATTTCTATAGCGCCTTTCACAACCTCAGGACGTCCCAAAGGGTTTTACAGCCATAGAGTTATACAGCACAGAAAGAGGCCCTTCGGCCCATCGTGTCCGCGCCGGCCATCAAGCCCTGTCTATTCTAATCCCATTTTCCAGCACTTGGTGCGTAGCCTTGGATGCTATGGCGTTTCAAGTGCTCATCTAAATGCTTCTTGAATGTTGTGAGGGTTCCTGCCTCTACCACCCTTTCAGGCAGTGAGTTCCAGATTCCAACCACCCTCTGGATGAAAAAGTTTTTCCTCAAATCCCCTCTAAACCTCCTGCCCCTTACCTTGAAACTATGCCCCCTGGTTATTGACCCTTCTACTAAGGGGAAAAGTTCCTTTCTATCTACCCTATCTATGCCCCTCATCATTTTGTACACCTCAATCAGGTCCCCCTCAGCCTTCTCTGCTCTAAGGAAAACAACCCCAGCCTGTCCAGTCTCTCTTCATAGCTGAAGCGCTCCAGCCCAGGTAACATCCTGGTGAATCTCCTCGGCACCCTCTCCAATGCAATCACATCCCTCTTATAGTGTGACGACCAGAACTGCACACAGTATTCCAGCTGTGGCCTAACTAGCGTTTTGTACAGCTCCATCATAACCTCCCTGCTCTTATATTCTATGCCTCGGCTAATGAAGGCAAGTATCCCATATGCCTTTTTAACCACCTTATCTACCTGTCCTGCTGCCTTCAGGGATCTATGTACATGCACACCAAGGTCCCTTTGATCCTCTGTCCTTCCTAGGGTCCTACCATTCATTGTGTATTCTCTTGCCTTGTTTGTCCACCCAAAATGCATCACCTCACAGTTTTCAGGGTTAAATTCCATTTGCCACTGTTCTGCTCATCTGACCAACCCGTCTATATCATCCTGTAGCCTGAGGCTTTCCTTCTCGCTATTTACCACCCCACCAATTTTCGTGTCATCTGCGAACTTACTGATCATACCTCCTACATTCATATCTAAATCATTAATGTACACTACAAACAGCAAAGAACCAGCACCGAACCCTGCGGTACACCACTGGACACAGGCTTCCAGTCACAAAAACAACCTTCGACCATCACCCTCTGCCTCCTGCCACGAAGCCAATTTTGGATCCAATGTGCCAAATTGCCCTGGGTCCCATGGGCTCTTACCTTCTTGACCAGTCTCCCATGTGGGACTTTGTCAAAAGCCTTATTGAAGTCCATGTAGACTACATCAACTGCACTACCCTCATCCACACACCTAGTCACCCCCTCGAAAAATCCAATCAAATTGGTTAGACATGATCTCCCCCTGACAAAGCCATGCTGACTATCCTTGATTAATCCTTGCGCCTCCACGAAGGAGCGAACTGTTCCGAAAGCTTGTAAAATTAAATAAATCTGTTGGACTATAACCTGGTGTTGTGCGACTTCTCATTTTTATCCCAGTTAATATTGGGGAAGTTGAAATCCCCTACTATTATTTCTACACTTCTCTGAGATTTGCCTACATATCTGTTCCTCTATCTCCCCCTGACTGTTTGGGGGCCGATAGTACACTCCCAGCAAAGTGCTTGCCCCCTTTTTGTTTTTAAGTTCTACCCATATGGCCTAATTAGAGGAACCTGCTAAGATATCATCCCTCCTTACAGCAGTAATTGACTCCTTGATTAATATAGCGACCCCCCCCCTCCTCTTTTACACCCACCTCTGTCTCGCCTGAAGATTCTATACCTCGGAATATTGAGCTGCCAGTCCTGCCCCTCCCTCAACCATGTCTCTGTGATAGCAACAATATCCTACTCACATGTGTACATCAACACCTTCAATTCATCTGCCTGACTCGCAAGACTCCTTGCATTAAAATAAATGCCATCCAGCCTTGCCATACTCCCTTGTGCCGTTACATATTTGCTCTGCCTTCCAGGCTGACTTGTTTTTTCCTCTATATTTGGCTGTGCATCACCCCCTACTATAGCTCCACAACCGTATCCCATCCCCCTGCCAAGTTAGTTTAAACCCCCCCACAACAGTACTAGCAAACCTACCCGCAAGGATGTTGGTCCCGTTCCGGTTCAGGTGCAACCCGTCTGACTTGTACAGGTCCCACCTTCCCCAGAAGCAGATCCAGGAAACTAAAGCCCTCCCTCCTGCACCAACTCTTTAGCCACGCATTAATCTGGTCTATCCTCCTATTCCTATACTCACTAGCACGTGGCATCGGGAGTAATCCAGAGATTACAACCTTTTGAGGTCCTGCTTTTTAATCTGCTACCTAGCTCCCTAAATTCTTGTTGCAGGACCTCATCTCTCTTTCTACCCATGTCGTTGGTACCAATGTGAACCACGACCTCTGACTGTTCGCCCTCCCCCTTCAGAATGCCCTGCAGCCGTTCAGTGACATCCTTGACCCTGGCACCAGGGAGGCAACATACCATCCTGGAGTCACGTCTACAGCCACAGAAACGTCTATCTGTTCCCCTTCCGATAGAATCCCCTATCACTATTGCTCTCCCACTCTTTTTCCTCCCCTCCTGTGCAGCGGAGCCACTCATAGTACCACGGACTTGGCTCTTGCTGCATTCCCCTGAGAAACCATCTCCCCCAGCAGTATTGAAAATGGAAAATCTATCGGAGAGGGAGATGGACCCAGGGGACTCCTGCACTACCTTCCTAGTTCTTTTACTCTGTCTGGCGGTCACCCATTTCCTGTCTGTCTGTGCACTCTTTACCTGCGGTGTGACCACCTCGTTAAACGTGCTATCCACGAAGATCACAGCTTCGCGGATGCTCCACAGTGACTCCAGCCGCAGCTCCAGCTCCGAAACGTGGATTTCGAGTAGCTGCAGCTGGAGACACTTCCTGCACCCGTGTTCGCCCTGGACACCGAAAGTGTCCCTGACTTCCCACATAGCACAGGAGGAGCATGCCTCGCTGCCGAGCTGCCCTGCTCTGTCCTACTCTTAATTTACTTCCTTTAAATTAAAGAATATTAAATACACTAGTGACCTTACTTCCTTTTAAACACTACTTACTCTAAACTAGAGACCTTACTTTTACTTTAACGACTGGACTGTAGAAATACTCACCAGGTCCTACTTACTAATCAGCTCCTTCCCTGGTTGTGATGCCACTTTAGCGGTTTCGCAGTTGTTGTTTCACTGCTCCCGCTCTCTGACTCTTTCCTTGGTGTAAAGTAAGAACCAATTCCCAACTCGCAGCACTCTGTTTAAACCGCCAATGAAATACTTTTGAAGTGCAGTCACTGTTGTGATGCACATCGGTAAGTGAAGATCTAATGGGGTAAAAATTCGGTTGATTAGCGCCTCCCATTAGAAGAGGGCGCTAACAGGGCGCAAAGCAAGTAGCGCCCGAGCGCGGCGATGTTTGCGCCGCTTGCGAAATTGACCAGCCATTTTGCAGCGGCGCTAAACACTACCGCCACGATCTCCTGCGCCCGCTGATTGTGACGTCAGTCAAGCGTGCAATGCCCCGGACCGGATATTGCGTCGCGCCCCCTGCCTTAGCGCCTGCCGCTAGGAACGACAGGTAGAGGGGAACATTTTCAAGTCGGGAAGGGGCTGGTGGAGCGCTATTTAAAGGCGTCCGCTTCCTGCCATTTCTTGTCGGCAAATTTTTTGGTTTTAACGCTGTCCGAAGGGGTTTTGGCCCTCAGCACCACTTTTGAGGTTCCGAAGCGCTGAGCTCTTTCCCTGGGCCTATCCATTAGTGATTCCAACACAATTGCTTTTGAGGTCTCTCCAGGCCGAGATTCAAGGCTGCAATGAGCAGGGAGTGGCTGGCCAGCAAGATGGCCCCTCCCCTTTAAGAACTGGACGGCGCCAGTCTGTCTGGCTTCCATGGTAACGGTCATCGCCTGAGCTTCGGTAGCGCTCTGAGGTAGCGCCTCGCTCCCTGATGTCTGCGCCTTGAGAGAGGAGTGTAGCGCCTGATTTAGCGCTCAAATCACCTCCAGGGGCGATAGAGGCGAATTTTGCAGTCGGAGGCGATAATGGGTGGGGGTGATACCGAATTTCTCCCCCAATGAATTACAGCAAGGTTGTCCGAGATATACTTTGCGTCCCCTCTGAAATTGAAACAGCATCATTGGAAATACAATTACAGTAGTATCTTTCACAACTGCAGTGCATTTAAGGGGAAGCTAGTCAAGCACATGAGGGAGAAAGGAAAAGGAGGAGCTGCTGATAGGCTGAGATGTAATTCTATATTGTTTAACATCCTTCAGATTATAAAAGACAGACGATGCTTGCAGATCAGGGACGGTCAGGGCCTTCACGTCCCAGTCAGCCAGCAGGATGACTCATCTCGTTTTCCAGCTGTAATTTAAAACAGTTTCGAGTACGTCAATGAATCTGGATTTCCGGTCATTTATATTAAGGCGTGCAGGAACTGAATGGCTGGGACAAGGGGTTCTTGTCTGTGGAGAGCATCAGGCCATGGTTTTACAGAGGGGATGTGAGGTTGGATGAATATTCTAGCCTTTTGTTCGATTCCCTTTGGGGAACCAGGATCGATTTACCCGAAACTTTCCCTCAGGAGATTGAATGGGTGGGTAGAGTCCATGATATGGTAGACTGCACCTGGGCTGTGGAAGATTAAATGGGTGGGTAGAGTCTGTGATAGCGTAGAGTGTACATGGGCTGTGGAAGGAGATTGAATGGGTGGGTAGAGTCCATGATATGGTAGAGTGTACATGGGCTGTGGGAGATTAAATGGGTGGGTAGAGTCTGTGATAGGGTAGAGTGTACATGGGCTGTGGAAGGAGATTGAATGGGTGGGTAGAGTCCATGATAGGGGAGAGTGTACATGGGCTGTCGAAGGAGATTAAATGGGTGGGTAGAGTCCATGATATGGTAGAGTGTACATGGGCTGTGGGAGGAGATTGAATGGGTGGGTAGAGTCCGTGATAGAGGAGCATGTACATGGGCTGTGGGAGGAGATTAAATGGGTGGATAGAATGCATGATAGGGTAGAGTGTACATGGGCTGTGGGTGGAGATTAAGTGGGTGGGGAGAGTCTGTGATAGGGAAGAGTGTACATGGGCTGTGGGAGGAGATTAAATGGGTGGGTAGAGTCTGTGATAGGGGAGAGTGTACATGGGCTGTGGGAGGAGATTAAATGGGTGGGGAGAGTCCGTGATAGGGTAGAGTGTACATGGGTTGTGGGAGTAGATTAAATGGGGAGGGGGGGGGGGGGAAGAGTCTGTGATAGGGGAGAGCGTACATGGGCTGTGGGAAGAGATTAAATAGGTGGGTAGAGTCCATGGTTGGGGAGAATGTACATGGGCTGTGGGAGGAGATTAAATGGGTGGGTAGAGTCCATGATAGGGGAGAGTGCACATGGGCTGTGGGAGGAGATTAAATGGGTGGTAAGAGTCTGTGATAGGGGAGAGTGTACATGGGCTGTGGAAGGAGATTGAATGGGTGGGTAGAGTCCGTGATAGAGGAGAGTGTACATGGGCTGTGGGAGGAAATTAAATTGGTGGGTAGAGCCCATGATAGAGGAGAGTATACCTGGGCTGTGGGAGGAGATTAAATGGGTGGGTAGAGTCCGTGGTTGGGGAGAATGTACATGGGCTGTGGGAGGAGATTAAATGGGTGGGTAGAGTCCATGATAGGGGAGAGTGCACATGGGCTGTGGGAGGAGATTAAATGGGTGGGTAGAGTCTGTGATAGGGGAGAGTGTACATGGGCTGTGGAAGGAGATTGAATGGGTGGGTAGAGTCCGTGATAGAGGAGAGTGTACATGGGCTGTGGGAGGAAATTAAATTGGTGGGTCGAGCCCATGATAGAGGAGAGTATACCTGGGCTGTGGGAGGAGATTAAATGGGTGGGCAGAGTCCGTGATAGGGTAGAGTGTACATGGGTTGTGGGAGTAGATTTAATGGGGAGGGGGGGGGGAAGAGTCTGTGATAGGGGAGAGTGCACATGGGCTGTGGAAGGAGATTAAATGGGTGGATAGAGTGCATGATAGTACATGGGCTGTGGGTGGAGATTAAGTGGGTGGGGAGAGTCAGTGATGGGGGAGAGTGCACATGGGCTGTGGGAGGAGATTCAATGGGTGGGTAGAGTCCGTGATAGGGGAGAGTGTACATGGGCTGTGGGAGGAGATTAAATGGGTGGGTAGAGTCCTTGATGGAGGAGAGTGTACATGGGCTTGGGAGGAGATTAAATGGGTGGGTAGAGTCCATGATAGGGGAGAGTGTACATGGGCTGTGGGAGGAGATTAAATGGGTGGGTAGAGTCTGTGATGGGGGAGAGTGTACATGGGCTGTGGGAGGAGATTGAATGGGTGGGTAGAGTCTGTGATAGGGTAGAGTGTACCTGGGCTGTGGGAGGAGATTAAATGGGTGGGTAGAGTCTGTGGTAGGAGAGAGTGTACATGGGCTGTGGGAGGAAATTGAATGGGTGGGTAGAGTCCATGGTAGGGGAGAATGTACATGGGCTGTGGGAGGAGATTAAATGGGTTGGTAGAGTCCATGATAGGGTAGAGTGTACATGGGCTTGGGAGGAGAATAAATGGGTGGGTAGAGTCTGTGATAGGGGAGAGCGTACATGGGCTGTGGGAGGAGATTAAATAGGTGGGTAGAGTCCATGGTTGGGGAGAATGTACATGGGCTGTGGGAGGAGATTAAATGGGTGGGTAGAGTCCATGATAGGGGAGAGTGCACATGGGCTGTGGGAGGAGATTAAATGGGTGGGTAGAGTCTGTGATAGGCGAGTGTACATGGGCTGTGGGTGGAGATTAAATGGGTTGGTAGAGTCCATGATAGGGGAGAGTGCACATGGGCTGTGGGAGGAGATTAAATGGGTGGTTAGAGTCTGTGATAGGGGAGAGTGTACATGGTCTGTCGGAGGAGATTAAATAGGTGGGTAGAGTCTGTGATCGGGGAGAGTGTACAGGGGCTGTGGGAGGAGATTAAATGGGTGGGTAGAGTCTGTGATAGGGGAGAGTGTACATGGGCTGTGGGAGGAGATTAAATGGGTGGGTAGAGTCTGTGATAGGGGAGAGTGTACATGGGCTGTGGAAGGAGATTGAATGGGTGGGTAGAGTCCGTGATAGGGGAGAGTGTACATGGGCTGTGGAAGGAGATTAAATGGTTGGATAAAGTGCATGATAGGGTAGAGTGTACTTTGGCTGGGGGAGGAGATTAAATGGGTGGGTAGAGTTTGTGATAGGGGAGAGTGTACATGGGCTGTGGGAGGAGATTAAATGGGTGGGTACAGTCTGACAGGGGAGAGTGTACATTGGCTGTGGAAGGAGATTAAATGGGTGGGTAGAGTCTGTGATAGGGGAGAGTGTACATGGGCTGTGGAAGGAGATTAAATAGGTGGGTAGAGTCTGTGATAGGGTAGAGTGTACATGGGCAGTGGAAGGAGATTAAATGGGTGGGTAGAGTGCATGATAGGGTAGAGTGTACATGGGCTGTGGGAGGAGATTAAATGGGTGGGTAGAGTCCATGATGGGGGAGAGTGTACATGGGCTGTGGGAGGAGATTAAATGGGTGGGGAGAGTCAGTGATAGGGGAGAGTGTACATGGGCTGTGGGAGGAGATTGAATGGGTGGGTAGAGTCCGTGATAGAGGAGAGTGTACATGGGCTGTGGAAGGAGATTGAATGGGTGTGTAGAGTCCGTGATAGGGGAGAGTGTACATGGGCTGTGGGAGGAGATTAAATAGGTGGGTAGAGTCTGTGATAGGCGAGTGAACATGGGCTGTGGAAGGAGATTGAATGGGTTGGTAGAGTCCATGATAGGGTAGAGTGTACATGGGCTTGGGAGGAGATTAAATGGGTGGGTAGAGTCCGTGATAGAGGAGAGTGTACATGGGCTTGGGAGGAGATTATATGGGTGGGTAGAGTCTGTGATAGGGGAGAATGTACATGGGCTGTGGGAGGAGATTAAATAGGTGGGTAGAGTCTGTGATAGGGGTGACTGTACATGGGCTGTGGAAGGAGATTAAATGGGTGGGTAGAGTCTGTGATAGGGGAGAGTGTACATGGGCTGTGGGAGGAGATTAAATGGGTGGGGAGAGTGTACATGATTGTGGGAGGAGATTGAATGGGTGGGTCGAGCCCATGATAGAGGAGAGTGCAGCTGGGCTGTGGGAGGTGATTAAATGGGAGGGTAGAGTCCGTGATAGGGTAGAGTGTACATGGGCTGTGGGAGGAGATTAAATGGGTGGGAACATTCAGTGATAGGGGAGAGTGTACATGGGCTGTGGAATGAGATTAAATGGGTGGATAGAGTGCATGATAGGGGAGAGTGCACATGGGCTGTGGGAGGAGATTAAATGGGTGGGTCGAGTCTGTGATAGGGTAGAGTGTACATGGGCTGTGGGAGGAGATTAAATGGGTGGGTACAGTCTGACAGGGGAGAGTGTACATGGGCTGTGGAAGGAGATTAAATAGGTGGGTAGAGTCTGTGATAGGGGAGAGTGTACATGGGCAGTGGAAGCAGATTAAATGGGTGGGTAGAGTGCATGATAGGGTAGAGTGCACATGGGCTGTGGGAGGAGATTAAATGGGTGGGTAGAGTCCATGATAGGGGAGAGTGTACATGGTTTGTGGGAGGAGATTAAATGGGTGGGGAGAGTCAGTGATAGGGTAGAGTGTACATGGGCTGTGGGAGTAGATTAAATGGGGAGGGGGGGGGTGAAGAGTCTGGTAGGGGAGTGTGTACATGGGCTGTGGGAGGAGATTAAATGGGTTGGTAGAGTCCATGATAGGGGAGAGTGTACATGGGCTGTGGAAGGAGATTAAATGGGTGGGTAGAGCTCATGGTAGGGGAGAGTGTACATGGGCTGTGGGAGGAGATTAAATGGGTGGGTAGAGTCTGTGATAGGGTAGAGTGTACATGGGCTGTGGGAGGAGATTAAATGGGTGGGTAGAGTCCATGATAGGGGAGAGTGTACATGGGCTGTGGGAGGAGATTGAATGGGTGGGTAGAGCCCATGATAGGGGAGAGTGTACATGGGCTGTGGGAGGAAATTAAATTGGTGGGTAGAGCCCATGATAGACGAGAGTATACCTGGGCTGTGGGAGGAGATTAATTGGGTGGGTAGAGTCCGTGATAGGGTAGAGTGTACATGGGTTGTGGGAGTAGATTAAATGGGGAGGGGGGGGGAAGAGTCTGTGATAGGGGAGAGTGTACATGGGCTGTGGAAGGAGATTAAATGGGTGGGTAGAGTCCATGATATGGCAGAGTGTACATGGGCTGTGGGAGGAGATTGAATGGGTAGGTAGAGTCTGTGATAGGGACGAGTGTACATGGGCTGTGTGAGGAGATTAAATGGGTGGGTAGAGTCCATGATATGGTAGAGTGTATATGGGCTGTGGGAGGAGATTGAATGGGTGGGAACAGTCTGTGATAGGGGAGAGTGTACATGGGCTGTGGAAGGAGATTGAATGGGTAGGTAGAGTCTGTGATAGGGTAGAGTGTACATGGGCTGTGGGAGGAGATTAAATGGGTGGGTAGAGTCCATGATATGGTAGAGTGCACATGGGCTGTGGGAGGAGATTGAACGGGTGGGTAGAGTCCGTGATAGCGGAGAGTGTACATGGGCTGTGGGAGGAGATTAAATGGGTGGGTAGAGTCTGTGATAGGGGAGAGTGTACATGGGCTGTGGGAGGAGATTAAATGGGTGGGTAGAGTCTGTGATAGGGGAGAGTGTACATGGGCTGTGGGAGGAGATTGAATGGGTGGGTAGAGTCTGTGATAGGGGAGTGTGTACATGGGCTGTGGGAGGAAATTGAATGGGTGGGTAGAGTCCATGGTAGGGGAGAATGTACATGGGCTGTGGGTGGAGATTAAATGGGTTGGTGGAGTCCATGATAGGGTAGAGTGTACATGGGCTTGGGAGGAGAATAAATGGGTGGGTAGAGTCTGTGATAGGGGAGAGCGTACATGGGCTGTGGGAGGAGATTAAATAGGTGGGTAGAGTCCATGGTTGGGGAGAATGTACATGGGCTATGGGTGGGTAGAGTCCATGATAGGGGAGAGTGCACATGGGCTGTGGGAGGAGATTAAATGGGTGGGTAGAGTCCGTGATAGAGGAGAGTGTACATGGGCTGTGGGAGGAGATTAAATGGGTGGGAACAGTCTGTGATAGGGGAGAGTGTACATGGGCTGTGGGAGGAGATTAAATGGGTGGGTAGAGTCTGTGATAGGGTAGAGTGTACATGGGCTGTGGGAGGAAATTGAATGGGTGGGTAGAGTCCATGATCGGGGAGTGTGTACATGGTCTGTGGGAGGAGATTAAATAGGTGGGTAGAGTCTGTGATAGGCGAGTGTACATGGGCTGTGGGAGGAGATTAAATGGGTGGGTAGAGTCCGTGATAGTGGAGAGTGTACATGGGCTGTGGGAGGAGATTAAATGGGTGGGTAGAGTCCGTGATAGAGGAGAGTGTACATGGGCTTGGGAGGAGATTATATGGGTGGGTAGAGTCTGTGATAGGGGAGAATGTACATGGGCTGTGGGAGGAGATTAAATAGGTGGGTAGAGTCCGTGATAGTGGAGAGTGTACATGGGCTGTGGGAGGAGATTAAATGGGTGGGTAGAGTCCGTGATAGTGGAGAGTGTACATGGGCTGTGGGAGGAGATTAAATGGGTGGGTAGAGTCCGTGATAGAGGAGAGTGTACATGGGCTTGGGAGGAGATTATATGGGTGGGTAGAGTCTGTGATAGGGGAGAGTGTACATGGGCTGTGGGAGGAGATTAAATGGGTGGGGAGAGTCAGTGATCGGGGAGAGTGTACATGATTGTGGGAGGAGATTGAATGGGTGGGTCGAGCCCATGATAGAGGAGAGTGTACATGGGCTGTGGGAGGTGATTAAATGGGTGGGTAGAGTCCGTGATAGGGTAGAGTGTACATGGGCTGTGGGAGGAGATTGAATGGGGACGTAGAGTCTGTGATAGGGTAGAGTGCACATGGGCTGTGGGAGGAGATTGAATGGGTGGGTAGAGTCCATGATATGGTAGAGTGTACATGGGCTGTGGGAGGAGATTAAATGGGTGGGTAGAGTCCATGATATGGTAGAGTGTACATGGGCTGTGGGAGGAGATTGAATGGGTAGGTAGAGTCTGTGATAGGGTAGAGTGTACATGGGCTGTGGGAGGAGATTGAATGGGTGGGTAGAGTCCATGATATGGTAGAGTGTACATGGGCTGTGGGAGGAGATTGAATGGGTGGGAACAGTCTGTGATAGGGGAGAGTGTACATGGGCTGTGGGAGGAGATTAAATAGGTGGGAACAGTCTGTGATAGGGGAGAGTGTACAAGGGTTGTGGGAGTAGATTAAATGGGGAGGGGGGGGGAAGAGTCTGTGATAGGGGAGAGTGTACATGGGCTGTGGAAGGAGATTAAATGGGTGGGTAGAGTCCATGATATGGTAGAGTGTGCATGGGCTGTGGGAGGAGATTGAATGGGTAGGTAGAGTCTGTGATAGGGTCGAGTGTACATGGGCTGTGGGAGGAGATTAAATGGGTGGGTAGAGTCCATGATATGGTAGAGTGTACATGGGCTGTGGGAGGAGATTGAATGGGTGGGAACAGTCTGTGATAGGGGAGAGTGTACATGGGCTGTGGGATGAGATTAAATAGGTGGGAACAGTCTGTGATAGGGGAGAGTGTACATGGGCTGTGGAAGGAGATTGAATGGGTGGGTAGAGTCCGTGATAGAGGAGAGTGTACATGGGCTGTGGGAGGAGATTAAATGGGTGGGAACAGTCTGTGATAGGGGAGAGTGCACATGGGCTGTGGAAGGAGAATAAATGGGTGGATAGAGTGCATGATAGTACATGGGCTGTGGGTGGAGATTAAGTGGGTGGGGAGAGTCAGTGATGGGGGAGAGTGCACATGGGCTGTGGGAGGAGATTGAATGGGTGGGTAGAGTCCGTGATAGGGGAGAGTGTACATGGGCTGTGGGAGGAGATTAAATGGGTGGGTAGAGTCCGTGATGGAGGAGAGTGTACATGGGCTTGGGAGGAGATTAAATGGGTGGGTAGAGTCCATGATAGGGGAGAGTGTGCATGGGCTGTGGGAGGAGATTAAATGGGTGGGTATAGTCTGTGATAGGGGAGAGTGTACATGGGCTGTGGGAGGAGATTGAATGGGTGGGTAGAGTCTGTGATAGGGTAGAGTGTAACTGGGCTGTGGGAGGAGATTAAATGGGTGGGTAGATTCTGTGGTAGGAGAGAGTGTACATGGGCTGTGGGAGGAAATTGAATGGGTGGGTAGAGTCCATGGTAGGGGAGAATGTACATGGGCTTGGGAGGAGAATAAATGGGTGGGTAGAGTCTGTGATAGGGGAGAGCGTACATGGGCTGTGGGAGGAGATTAAATAGGTGGGTAGAGTCCATGGTTGGGGAGAATGTACATGGGCTGTGGGAGGAGATTAAATGGGTGGATAGAGTCCATGATAGGGGAGAGTGCACATGGGCTGTGGGAGGGGATTAAATGGGTGGTTAGAGTCTGTGATAGGGGAGAGTGTACATGGGCTGTGGGAGGAGATTAAATGGGTGGGTAGAGTCTGTGATAGGGGATAGTGTACATGGGCTGTGGAAGGAGATTGAATGGGTGGGTAGCGTCCGTGATAGAGGAGAGTGTACATGGGCTGTGGGAGGAGATTAAATGGGAGGGAACAGTCTGTGATAGGGGCGAGTGTACATGGGCTTTGGAAGGAGATTAAATGGGTGGATAGAGTGCATGATAGGGTAGAGTGTACATGGGCTGTGGGTGGAGATTAAGTGGGTGGGGAGAGTCAGTGATGGGGGAGAGTGTACATGGGCTGTGGGAGGAGATGGAATGGGTGGGTAGTGTCCGTGATAGAGGAGCGTGTACTTGGGCTGTGGGAGGAGATTAAATGGGTGGGTCGAGTCTGATAGGGGAGAGTGTACATGGGCTGTGGGAGGAGATTACATGGGTTGGGAGAGTCCATGATAGGGGAGAGTGTACATGGGCTGTGGAAGGAGAATAAATGGGTGGATAGAGTGCATGATAGTACATGGGCTGTGGGTGGAGATTAAGTGGGTGGGGAGAGTCAGTGAT
Organism: Squalus acanthias; assembly: GCA_030390025.1. Taxonomy (NCBI): domain Eukaryota; kingdom Metazoa; phylum Chordata; class Chondrichthyes; order Squaliformes; family Squalidae; genus Squalus; species Squalus acanthias. The sequence continues at coordinate 34,455 of JASTWF010001562.1, forward strand.
GGGGGAGAGTGCACATGGGCTGTGGGAGGAGATTGAATGGGTGGGTAGAGTCCGTGATAGGGGAGAGTGTACATGGGCTGTGGGAGGAGATTAAATGGGTGGGAACAGTCTGTGATAGGGGAGAGTGCACATGGGCTGTGGAAGGAGAATAAATGGGTGGATAGAGTGCATGATAGTACATGGGCTGTGGGTGGAGATTAAGTGGGTGGGGAGAGTCAGTGATGGGGGAGAGTGCACATGGGCTGTGGGAGGAGATTGAATGGGTGGGTAGAGTCCGTGATAGGGGAGAGTGTGCATGGGCTGTGGGAGGAGATTAAATGGGTGGGTAGAGTCCGTGATGGAGGAGAGTGTACATGGGCTTGGGAGGAGATTAAATGGGTGGGTAGAGTCCATGATAGGGGAGAGTGTGCATGGGCTGTGGGAGGAGATTAAATGGGTGGGTAGAGTCTGTGATAGGGGAGAGTGTACATGGGCTGTGGAAGGAGATTGAATGGGTGGGTAGCGTCCGTGATAGAGGAGAGTGTACATGGGCTGTGGGAGGAGATTAAATGGGAGGGAACAGTCTGTGATAGGGGCGAGTGTACATGGGCTTTGGAAGGAGATTAAATGGGTGGATAGAGTGCATGATAGGGTGGAGTGTACATGGGCTGTGGGTGGAGATTAAGTGGGTGGGGAGAGTCAGTGATGGGGGAGAGTGTACATGGGCTGTGGGAGGAGATGGAATGGGTGGGTAGTGTCCGTGATAGAGGACAGTGTACATGGGCTGTGGAAGGAGATTGAATGGGTGGGTAGAGTCTGTGATCGGGAAGAGTGTACAGGGGCTGTGGGAGGAGATTAAATGGGTGGGTAGAGTCTGTGATAGGGGAGAGTGTACATGGGCTGTGGGAGGAGATTGAATGGGTGGGTAGAATCCGTGATAGAGGAGCGTGTACTTGGGCTGTGGGAGGAGATTAAATGGGTGGGTAGAGTCTGATAGGGGAGAGTGTACATGGGCTGTGGGAGGAGATTACATGGGTTGGTAGAGTCCATGATAGGGGAGAGTGTACATGGGCTGTGGAAGGAGAATAAATGGGTGGATAGAGTGCATGATAGTACATGGGCTGTGGGTGGAGATTAAGTGGGTGGGGAGAGTCAGTGATGGGGGAGAGTGCACATGGGCTGTGGGAGGAGATTGAATGGGTGGGTAATGTCCGTGATAGGGGAGAGTGTACATGGGCTGTGGAAGGAGATTGAATGGGTGGGTAGAGTCCGTGATAGAGGAGAGTGTACATGGGCTGTGGGAGGAGATTAAATGGGTGGGAACAGTCTGTGATAGGGGAGAGTGCACATGGGCTGTGGAAGGAGAATAAATGGGTGGATAGAGTGCATGATAGTACATGGGCTGTGGGTGGAGATTAAGTGGGTGGGGAGAGTCAGTGATGGGGGAGAGTGCACATGGGCTGTGGGAGGAGATTGAATGGGTGGGTAGAGTCCGTGATAGGGGAGAGTGTACATGGGCTTGGGAGGAGATTAAATGGGTGGGTAGAGTCTGTGATAGGGTAGAGTGTAACTGGGCTGTGGGAGGAGATTAAATGGGTGGGTAGATTCTGTGGTAGGAGAGTGTGTACATGGGCTGTGGGAGGAAATTGAATGGGTGGGTAGAGTCCATGGTAGGGGAGAATGTACATGGGCTGTGGGTGGAGATTAAATGGGTTGGTAGAGTCCATGATAGGGTAGAGTGTACATGGGCTTGGGAGGAGAATAAATGGGTGGGTAGAGTCTGTGATAGGGGAGAGCGTACATGGGCTGTGGGAGGAGATTAAATAGGTGGGTAGAGTCCATGGTTGGGGAGAATGTACATGGGCTGTGGGAGGAGATTAAATGGGTGGGTAGAGTCCATGATAGGGGAGAGTGCACATGGGCTGTGGGAGGGGATTAAATGGGTGGTTAGAGTCTGTGACAGGGGAGAGTGTACATGGGCTGTGGGAGGAGATTAAATGGGTGGGTAGAGTCTGTGATAGGGGATAGTGTACATGGGCTGTGGAAGGAGATTGAATGGGTGGGTAGCGTCCGTGATAGAGGAGAGTGTACATGGGCTGTGGGAGGAGATTAAATGGGAGGGAACAGTCTGTGATAGGGGCGAGTGTACATGGGCTGTGGAAGGAGATTAAATGGGTGGATAGAGTGCATGATAGGGTAGAGTGTACATGGGCTGTGGGTGGAGATTAAGTGGGTGGGGAGAGTCAGTGATGGGGGAGAGTGTACATGGGCTGTGGGAGGAGATGGAATGGGTGGGTAGTGTCCGTGATAGAGGACAGTGTACATGGGCTGTGGAAGGAGATTGAATGGGTGGGTAGAGTCTGTGATCGGGAAGAGTGTACATGGGCTGTGGGAGGAGATTAAATGGGTGGGTAGAGTCTGTGATAGGGGAGAGTGTACATGGGCTGTGGGAGGAGATTAAATAGGTGGGTGAGTCTGTGATAGGGTAGAGTGTACATGGGCTGTGGGAGGAGATTAAATGGGTGGGTAGAGTCTGTGATAGAGGAGAGTGTACATGGGCTGTGGGAGGAGATTAAATGGGTGGATAGAGTGCATGATAGGGTAGAGTGTACATGGGCTGTGGGTGGAGATTAAGTGGGTGGGGAGAGTCAGTGATGGGGGAGAGTGTACATGGGCTGTGGGAGGAGATTGAATGGGTGGGTAGAGTCCGTGATGCAGGAGAGTGTACATGGGCTGTGGAAGGAGATTGAATGGGTGCGTAGAGTCCGTGATAGAGGAGCGTGTACTTTTTCTGTGGGAGGAGATTAAATGGGTGGGTCGAGTCTGTGATAGCGTAGAGTGTACATGGGCTGTGGGAGGAGATTAAATGGGTGGGTACAGTCTGACAGGGGAGAGTGTACATGGGCTGTGGAAGGAGATTAAATAGGTGGGTAGAGTCTGTGATAGGGTAGAGTGTACATGGGCAGTGGAAGGGGATCAAATGGGTGGGTAGAGTGCATGATAGGGTAGAGTGTACATGGGCTGTGGGAGGAGATTAAATGGGTGGGTAGAGTCCATGATAGGGGAGAGTGTACATGGGCTGTGGGAGGAGATTAAATGGGTGGGGAGAGTCAGTGATAGGGGAGAGTGTACATGGGCTGTGGGAGGAGATTGAATGGGTGGGTAGAGTCCGTGATAGAGGAGAGTGTACATGGGCTGTGGAAGGAGATTGATAGGCTGTGTAGAGTCCGTGATAGGGGAGAGTGTACATGGGCTGTGGGGGGAGATTAAATGGGTGGGTAGAGTCCATGATCGGGGAGAGTGTACATGGGCTGTGGGAGGAGATTAAATAGGTGGGTAGACTCTGTGATAGGCGAGTGTACATGGGCTGTGGGAGGAGATTAAATGGGTTGGTAGAGTCCATGATAGGGTAGAGTGTACATGGGCTTGGGAGGAGATTAAATAGGTGGGTAGAGTCTGTGATAATGGTGACTGTACATGGGCTGTGGGAGGAGATTGAATGGGTGGGAACAGCCTGTGATAGGGGAGAGTGTACATGGGCTGTGGAAGGAGATTGAATGGGTGGGTAGAGTCCGTGATGGGGGAGAGTGCACATGGGCTGTGGGAGGAGATTGAATGGGTGGGTAGTGTCCGTGATAGGGGAGAGTGTACATGGGCTATGGGAGGAGATTAAATGGGTGGGTAGAGTCCGTGATGGAGGAGAGTGTACATGGGCTTGGGAGGAGATTAAATGGGTGGGTCGAGTCTGTGATAGGGGAGAGTGTACATGGGCTGTGGAAGGAGATTAAATGGGTGGGTAGAGTCTGTGATAGGGTAGAGTGTACATGGGCTGTGGGAGGAGATTAAATGGGTGGGTAGAGCCCATGGTAGGGGAGAGTGTACATGGGCTGTGGGAGGAGATTAAATGGGTGGGTTGAGTCCATGATAGGGGAGAGTGTACATGGGCTGTGGGAGGAGATTGAATGGGTGGGTAGAGTCCATGATAGGGGAGAGTGTGCATGGGTTGTGGGAGGAGATTAAATGGGTGGGTAGAGTCCATGATAGGGGAGAGTGTACCTGGGCTGTGGGAGGAGATTAAATGGGTGGGTAGATTCCCTGATAGGGGAGAGTCTACATGGGCTGTGGGAGGAGATTAAATGGGTGGGTAGAGTCTGTGATAGGGTAGAGTGTACATGGGCTGTGAGAGGAGATTAAATGGGTGGGAACAGTCTGTGATAGGGGAGAGTGTACATGGGCTGTTGGAGGAGATTAAATGGGTGGGTAGAGTCCATGATAGGGTAGAGTGTACATGGGCTGTGGGAGGAGATTGAATGGGTGGGAACAGTCCGTGATAGAGGAGAGTGTACATGGGCTGTGGGAGGAGATTAAATGGGTGGGAACAGTCTGTGATAGGGGAGAGTGCACATGAGCTGTGGAAGGAGATTAAATGGGTGGATAGAGTGCATGATAGGGTAGAGTGTACATGGGCTGTGGGTGGAGATTAAGTGGGTGGGGAGAGTCAGTGATGGGGGAGAGTGCACATGGGCTGTGGGAGGAGATTGAATTGGTGGGTAGAGTCCGTGATAGGGGAGAGTGTACATGGGCTGTGGGAGGAGATTACATGGGTGTGTAGAGTACATGATAGGGGAGAGTGTACCTGGGCTGTGGGAGGAGATTAAATGGGTGGGTAGATTGCCTGATAGGGGAGAGTCTACATGGGCTGTGGGAGGAGATTAAATGGGTGGGTAGAGTCTGTGATAGGGTAGAGTGCACATGGGCTGTGGGAGGAGATTACATGGGTGTGTAGAGTACATGATAGGGGAGAGTGTACATGGGCTGTGGTCGGAGATTGAATGGGTGGGTAGAGTCCATGATAGGGAAGAGTGTACATGGGCTGTGGGAGGACAGTAAATGGGTGGGTACAGCCCATGGTAGGGGAGAGTGTACATGGGCTGTGGGCGGAGATTGAATGGGTGGGTAGAGTCCATGATAGGGGAGAGTGTACATGGGCTGTGGGAGGAGATTGAATGGGTGGGTAGAGTCAATGATGGGTGAGAGTGTACATGGGCTGTGGGAGGAGATTAAATGGGTGGGTAGAGCCCATGGTAGGGGAGAGTGTACATGGGCTGTGGGAGGAGATTAAATGGGTGGGGAGAGTCCATGATAGGGGAGAGTGCACATGGGCTGTTGGAGGAGATTAAATGGGTGGGGAGAGTCTGTGATAGGGGAGAGTGTACATGGGCAGTGGGAGGAAATTAAATGGGTGGGTAGAGTCTGTGATAGGGTAGAGTGTACATGGGCTGTGGGAGGAGATTAAATGGGTGGGTAGAGTCCATGATAGGGGAGAGTGTACATGGGTTGTGGGAGGAGATTAAATGGGTGGGTAGAGTCCGTGATAGAGTAGAGTGTACCTGGGCTGTGGTCGGAGATTGAATGGGTGGGTAGAGTCCATGATAGGGTAGAGTGTACATGGGCTGTGGAAGGAGATTAAATGGGTGGGTAGAGTCTGTGATAGGGTAGAGTGTACATGGGCTGTGAGAGGAGATTAAATGGGTGGGAACAGTCTGTGATAGGGGAGAGTGTACATGGGCTGTTGGAGGAGATTAAATGGGTGGGTCGAGCCCATGATAGGGTAGAGTGTACATGGGCTGTGGGAGGAGATTGAATGGGTGGGAACAGTCCGTGATAGAGGAGAGTGTACATGGGCTGTGGGAGGAGATTAAATGGGTGGGAACAGTCTGTGATAGGGGAGAGTGCACATGAGCTGTGGAAGGAGATTAAATGGGTGGATAGAGTGCATGATAGGGTAGAGTATACATGGGCTGTGGGTGGAGATTAAGTGGGTGGGGAGAGTCAGTGATGGGGGAGAGTGCACATGGGCTGTGGGAGGAGATTGAATTGGTGGGTAGAGTCCGTGATAGGGGAGAGTGTACATGGGCTGTGGGAGGAGATTACATGGGTGTGTAGAGTACATGATAGGGTAGAGTGTTCATGGGCTGTGGGAGGAGATTAAATGGGTGGGTGGAGTCCATGATAGGGGAGAGTGTACATGGGCTATTGGAGGAGATTAAATGGGCGGGGAGAGTCTGTGATAGGGGAGAGTGCACATGGGCTGTGGGAGGAAATTAAATTGGTGGGTAGAGCCCATGATAGAGGAGAGTGTAAATGGACTGTGGGAAGAGATTGAATGGGTGGGTCGAGCCCATGATAGAGGAGAGTGTACCTGGGCTGTGGGAGGAGATTAAATGGGTGGGTAGAGTCCGTGATAGGGTAGAGTGTACATGGGCTGTGGGAGTAGATTAAATGGGGAGGGGGGCGGGAAGAGTCTGTGGTTGGGGAATGTTTACTTGGGCTGTGGGAGGAGATTGAATGGGTGGGTAGAGTCCGTGATAGAGTCGAGTGTACATGGGCTGTGGTCGGAGATTGAATGGGTGGGTAGAGTCCATGATAGGGCAGAGTGTACATGGGCTGTGGGAGGAGATTGAATGGGTGGGTAGAGTCAATGATGGGTGAGAGTGTACATGGGTTGTGGGAGGAGATTAAATGGGTGGGTAGAGCCCATGGTAGGGGAGAGTGTACATGGGCTGTGGGAGTAGATTAAATGGGTGGGAACAGTCTGTGATAGGGGCGAGTGTACATGGGCTGTGGAAGGAGATTAAATGGGTGGATAGAGTGCATGATAGGGTAGAGTGTACATGGGCTGTGGGTGGAGATTAAGTGGGTGGGGAGAGTCAGTGATGGGGGAGAGTGTACATGGGCTCAGGAGGAGATTAAATGGGTGGGTAGAGTCTGTGATAGGGTAGAGTGTACATGGTCTGTGGGAGGAGATTAAATGGGTGGGTAGAGTCCATGATAGGGGAGAGTGTACATGGGTTGTGGGAGGAGATTAAATGGGTGGGTAGAGTCCGTGATAGAGTAGAGTGTACATGGGCTGTGGTCGGAGATTGAATGGGTGGGTAGAGTCCATGATAGGGTAGAGTGTACATGGGCTGTGGAAGGAGATTAAATGGGTGGGTAGAGTCTGTGATAGGGTAGAGTGTACATGGGCTGTGAGAGGAGATTAAATGGGTGGGAACAGTCTGTGATAGGGGAGAGTGTACATGGGCTGTTGGAGGAGAGTAAATGGGTGGGGAGAGTCTGTGATAGGGGAGAGTGTACATGGGCTGTGGGAGGAGATTGAATGGGTGGGTAGAGCCCATGATGGAGGAGAGTGTACATGGGCGGTGGGAGGAAATTAAATTGGTGGGTAGAGCCCATGATAGAGGAGAGTGTACCCGGGCTGTGGGAGGAGATTAAATGGGTGGGTAGAGTCTGTGATCGGGGAGAGTGTACATGGGCTGTGGAAGGAGATTAAATGGGTGGGTAGAGTCCATGATATGGAAGAGTGTACATGGGCTGTGGGAGGAGATTGAATGGGTAGGTAGAGTCTGTGATAGGGTAGAGTGTACATGGGATGTGGGAGGAGATTAAATGGGTGGGTCGAGTCCATGATATGGTAGAGTGTACATGGGCTGTGGGAGGAGATTGAATGGGTGGGAACAGTCTGTGATAGGGGAGAGTGTACATGGGCTGTGGGAGGAGATTAAATGGGTGGGAACAGTCTGTGATAGGGGAGAGTGTACATGGGCTGTGGAAGGAGATTGAATGGGTGGGTAGAGTCCGTGATAGAGGAGAGTGTACATGGGCTGTGGGAGGAGATTAAATGGGTGGGAACAGTCTGTGATAGGGGAGAGTGCACATGAGCTGTGGAAGGAGATTAAATGGGTGGACAGAGTGCATGATAGGGTAGAGTGTACATGGGCTGTGGGTGGAGATTAAGTGGGTGGGGAGAGTCAGTGATGGGGGAGAGTGCACATGGGCTGTGGGAGGAGATTGAATTGGTGGGTAGAGTCCGTGATAGGGGAGAGTGTACATGGGCTGTGGGAGGAGATTAAATGGGTGGGTAGAGTCCGTGATGGAGGAGAGTGTACATGGGCTTGGGAGGAGATTAAATGGGTGGTTAGAGTCTGTGATGGGGGAGAGTGTTTATGGGCTGTGGGAGGAGATTAAATAGGTGGGTCGAGTCTGTGATAGGGGAGAGTGTACATGGGCTGTGGAAGGAGATTAAATGGGTGGGTAGAGTCTGTGATAGGGTAGAGTGTACATGGGCTGTGGGAGGAGATTAAATGGGTGGGTAGAGCCCATGGTAGGGGAGAGTGTACATGGGCTGTGGGAGGAGATTAAATGGGTGGGTAGAGTCCATGAGAGGGGAGAGTGTACATGGGCTGTGGGAGGAGATTGAATGGGTGGGTAGAGTCCATGATAGGGGAGAGTGTGCATGGGTTGTGGGAGGAGATTACATGGGTGTGTAGAGTGCATGATAGGGTCGAGTGTACATGGGCTGTGGGAGGAGATTAAATGGGTGGGTGGAGTCCATGATAGGGGAGAGTGTACATGGGCTATTGGAGGAGATTAAATGGGCGGGGAGAGTCTGTGATAGGGGAGAGTGTACATGGGCTGTGGGAGGAGATTAAATGGGTGGGGAGAGTCAGTGATAGGGGAGAGTGTACATGGGCTGTGGGAGGAAATTAAATTGGTGGGTAGAGCCCATGATAGAGGAGAGTGTAAATGGACTGTGGGAGGAGATTGAATGGGTGGGTCGAGCCCATGATAGAGGAGTGTGTACCTGGGCTGTGGGAGGAGATTAACTGGGTGGGTAGAGTCCGTGATAGGGTAGAGTGTACATGGGCTGTGGGAGTAGATTAAATGGGGAGAGCGGGGGGGAAGAGTCTGTGATAGGCGAGTGTACATGGGCTGTGGGAGGAGATTAAATGGGTTGGTGGAGTCCATGATAGGGGAGAGTGTACATGGGCTGTGGTCGGAGATTGAATGGGTGGTGAGAGTGTACATGGGCTGTGGGAGGAGATTAAATGGGTGGGTACAGCCCATGGTAGGGGAGAGTGTACATGGGCTGTGGTCGGAGATTGAATGGGTGGGTAGAGTCCATGATAGGGGAGAGTGCACATGGGCTGTGGGAGGAGATTGAATGGGTGGGTAGAGTCAATGATGGGTGAGAGTGTACATGGGCTGTGGGAGGAGATTAAATGGGTGGGTAGAGCCCATGGTAGGGGAGAGTGTACATGGGCTGTGGGAGGAGATTAAATGGGTGGGTAGAATCCATGATAGGGGAGAGTGTCCATGGGCTGTGGAAGGAGAATAAATGGGTGGGTAGAGTCCATGATAGGGGAGAGTGCACATGGGCTGTGGGAGGAGATTAAATGGGTGGGTGGAGTCCATGATAGGGGAGAGTGTACATGGGCTGTGGGAGGAGATTAAATGGGTGGGTGGAGTCCATGATAGGGGAGAGTGTACATGGGCTATTGGAGGAGATTAAATGGGCGGGGAGAGTCTGTGATAGGGGAGAGTGTACATGGGCTGTGGGAGGAGATTAAATGGGTGGGGAGAGTCAGTGATAGGGGAGGGTGTACATGGGCTGTGGGAGGAAATTAAATTGGTGGGTAGAGCCCATGATAGAGGAGAGTGTAAATGGACTGTGGGAGGAGATTGAATGGGTGGGTCGAGCCCATGATAGAGGAGTGTGTACCCGGGCTGTGGGAGGAGATTAACTGGGTGGGTAGAGTCCGTGATAGGGTAGAGTGTACATGGGCTGTGGGAGTAGATTAAATGGGGAGAGCAGGGGGGAAGAGTCTGTGGTAGGGGAGTGTTGTCATGGGCTGTGGGAGGAGATTAAGTGGGTGGAGTCTGTGATAGGCGAGTGTACATGGGCTGTGGGAGGAGATTAAATGGGTTGGTGGAGTCCATGATAGGGGAGAGTGTACATGGACTGTGGGAGGAGATTAAATTGGTGGGTAGAGTCCATGATCGGGGAGAGTGTACATGGGTTGTGGGAGGAGATTAAATGGGTGGGTAGAGTTCGTGATAGTGTAGAGTGTACATGGGCTGTGGTCGGAGATTGAATGGGTGGGTAGAGTCCATGATAGGGGAGAGTGCACATGGGCTGTGGGAGGAGATTGAATGGGTGGGTAGAGTCAATGATGGGTGAGAGTGTACATGGGCTGTGGGAGGAGATTAAATGGGTGGGTACAGCCCATGGTAGGGGAGAGTGTACATGGGCTGTGGTCGGAGATTGAATGGGTGGGTAGAGTCCATGATAGGGGAGAGTGTACATGGGTTGTGGGAGGAGATTAAATGGGTGGGTAGAGTCCATGATAGGGGAGAGTGTACCTGGGCTGTGGGAGGAGATTAAATGGGTGGGTAGATTTCCTGATAGGGGAGAGTCTAATGGGCTGTGGGAGGAGATTAAATGGGTGGGTAGAGTCTGTGATAGGGTAGAGTGTACATGGGCTGTGGGAGGAGATTAAATGGGTGGGTAGAGTGCATGATAGGGTAGAGTGTACATGGGCTGTGGGAGTAGATTAAATGGGTGGGTGGAGTCTATGATAGGGGAGAGTGTACATGGGCTGTTGGAGGAGATTAAATGGGTGGGGAGTGTCTGTGATAGGGGAGAGTGTACATGGGCTGTGGGAGTTAATTAAATTGGTGGGTAGAGCCCATGATAGAGGAGAGTGTAAATGGACTGTGGGAGGAGATTGAATGGGTGGGTAGAGCCCATGATAGAGGAGAGTGTACCTGGGCTGCGGGAGGAGATTAACTGGGTGGCTAGAGTCCGTGATAGGGTAGAGTGTACATGGGCTGTGGGAGTAGATTAAATGGGTTGGTAGAGTCTGTGATAGGGTAGAGTGTACATGGGCTGTGGGAGGAGATTAAATGGGTGGGTAGAGTCTGTGATCAGGTAGAGTGTACATGGGCTGTGGGAGGAGATTAAATGGGTGGGTAGAGTCTGTGATAGGGTAGAGTGTACATGGGCTGTGGGAGGAGATTAAATGGGTGGGTAGAGTCTGTGATAGGCGAGTGTACATGGGCTGTGGGAGGAGATTAAATGGGTTGGTAGAGTCCATGATAGGGTAGAGTGTACATGGGCTGTGGGAGGAGATTGAATGGGTGGGTGGAGTCCATGATAGGGGAGAGTGTACATGGGCTGTGGGAGGAGATTGAATGGGTGGGTAGAGTCAATGATGGGTGAGAGTGTACATGGGCTGTGGGAGGAGATTAAATGGGTGGGTAGAGTCCATGATAGGGGAGAGTGTACATGGGCTGTGGGAGGAGATTAAATAGGTGGGTAGAGTCTGTGATAGGGGAGAGTGTACATGGGCTTTGGAAGGAGATTGAATGGGTGGGTAGAGTCCATGATATGGTAGAGTGTACCTGGGCTGTGGGAGGAGATTAAATGGGTGGGAACAGTCTGTGATAGGGGAGAGTGTACATGGGCTGTGGGAGGAGATTAAATGGGTGGGTAGAGTCTGTGATAGGGGAGAGTGTAGATGGGCTGTGGGAGGAGATTAAATGGGTGGGTAGAGTCTGTGATAGGGGAGAGTGTACACGGGCTGTGGGAGGAGATTGAATGGGTGGGTAGAGTCCATGATAGGGTAGAGTGTACATGGGCTGTGTGAGGAGATTCAATGGGTGGGTACAGTCCATGATATGGTCGAGTGTACATGGGCTGTGTGAGGAGATTCAATGGGTGGGAACAGTCTGTGATAGGGGAGAGTGTACATGGGCTGTGTGAGGAGATTCAATGGGTGGGAACAGTCTGTGATAGGGGAGAGTGTACATGGGCTGTGGGAGGAGATTAAATGGGTGGGTAGAGTCTGTGATAGGGGAGAGTGCACCTGGGCTGTGGGAGGAGATTAAATGGGTGGGTAGAGTCTGTGATAGGGTAGAGTGTACATGGGCTGTGGGAGGAGATTAAGTGGGTGGGGAGAGTACATGATAGGGGAGAGTGTACATGGGCTGAGGAAGGGTTGGATTTGGTTGGCTAATTGGCTTTGTTTCATTTCACGATTTTGTCATCTAAATCCACATTTGGTCATTATCTCTCCGTCTTTGGCTCAGTATAAACTCGCGCAACGTCTACCGGGTTTGTCTTGAGTCTCGGCTGTGAAAGTCAGAGACCATTAATATGATAGAACAGGAGGCAAGAGGAACAGAATCTGGGTGCAGGTTAGATTAGTTTGGAAGTCTGGAGTTCAGTCGGTACAAGATGTTTATTGCCGTCTCGTTTCAGGTCTAGTGTGTCTCCCTCCATGAACTCCTGGTCTGGTCTCTACTCCTACATAATCTGGCTGCTGTGGATGCCGAAGTTGTTCTGTGCTGGTAAGGACAGAGTATGTTTTCCTTTTAAATATTCATTAAAGGTGCCCTTCAACGAAGCTCATTCTACACCGTCCGATCAAACACTCCCAGGGCAGGAACAGCACGGGTTAGATACAGAGTAAAGCTCCCTCTACACTGTCCCATCAAACACTCCCAGGGCCGGTACAGTACGGGTTAGATACAGAGTAAAGCTCCCTCTACACAGTCTCATCAAACACTCCCAGGGCAGGTACAGCACGGGTTAGATACAGAGTAAAGCTCCCTCTACACTGTCCCATCAAACACTCCCAGGGCAGGTACAGCACGGGTTAGATACAGAGTAAAGCACCCTCTACATTGTCCCATCAAACACTCCCAGGGCAGGTACAGCACGGGTTAGATACAGAGTAAAGCTCCCTCTACACTGTCCCATCAAACACTCCCAGGGCAGGTACAGCACGGGTTAGATACAGAGTAAAGCTACCTCTACACTGTCCCATCAAACACTCCCAGGGCACGTACAGGACGGGTTAAAAACTGAGTAAAACTCCTGCTGCGAAATGGTGGCGATGGGATCTATTGCGTCCCACCGAGAGGGCAGATGGGGCCTTGGTTTAGCCTCTCATTCAATAGATGGGACCTCGGGCAGTGCAGCGCTCCCTCAGTACTGCACTGGGAGTGTCAGCCTGGATTATGTGCTGAAGTCTCTGGAGTGGGGCTTGAAGCCACGACCTCCTGACTTCCAGGCGAGCGAGCGGTCCCCTCTGAGCGTTGAAAGGAGTTTGGCTTTGATGTTCCAGAATTTATGTTTTTCCGTTGAACTGGCTGGCATTAGGACTGGGGGCTGAGTCAGTCTGCTGACCGAGTGCATTCGTTCCGCAGGTCAGTTTGTATGTTCCAAGGCCCAGTCAGAACATCGGGCTGCATGTGGAGGCACTGTCGTGCTTCCTTGTCATTTTAATGGTGAAGGAAGGCAGGCGACGGTTACCTGGCAAAAGAAGACTTCAGCCGGTGATTTGGTGGTCCACGTACAGCCTGCGAAAACTGTCAGCAGTGTCCTGTATGAGAACAGAACAAAAATGCAACCAGACTGGGAGAAGAAGAAAGATGCCGGGCTGACTATCAAGGACGTTACGCCAATGGACCACGGCACTTACGAGTGCTACGTTCGTTTACATCCGGGATCTTCAAGTGAAATTTGCGCTCAAGTATCCCTGGAAGTAATTCAAGGTAAGGAGATTTTAGAATGGCAGATATTTACAGCACAGACGGCGGCCATTCGGCCCATCGTGCCTATGCTGGCTCTTTGAAAAAGCAGTGGTGCTGAGTCCCACACCCCCGGCTTTTTGCCCGTAACCCTGAAAGTTCCTCATCCTCAAGTATCTGTCCAACTCCCCTTTAAAATGATTGATGGAATCAGCTTCCTCCACCTTTTCAGGTGGAGAGTTCCTGATCCCGACCACTCTCTGAGTGGAAACATTTCTCCCCATCTCCCCCTCTAGATCCTTTGCCAGTGGTTTTGAACCTGCGACCTCTGGTTATTGACCCACTCGCCCGAGGGATAGTTTTTCCCTATTTAGTCTATTAAAACCTCTCATCATCTTGAAAAGCTCTATTAGGTCACCTTAGAGTCGCCGGGGGTAAAATGGAGTCGCGCCCCCTTTGGGGCGCTAACTTTGCCGGGGCGCTGCTTTCAGAGCCCCGAAAAAATGAGCGCCCCCCGCGGCCGAATATTCATCGGTAGCGCCCCAAGAGGGAAGCCGGGCACGACTGGAAGCGCCCCGCCTCCCTCTTGGGGCGCTGCGAGGGTACTGCAGGCCTTCCTCCCCTTCTTAAAGGGGAGGGGCCTTGCGTAGCGTGACCCGGGGCCCAGCTGGGCCCCCCAGTGATCCGGAGTGCCGGCAAAAGAGCCCGGCATTCAAGAGAAGTGCCGGGCTCACGGAGCGCAGCCGGCACTCCGCGGGGGTGGGGGGGGGGCGGGAGCGCTGGCAGGCGGCCAGCAACAAAAATGGCTGCCCGGCACCTCGCCTTTAATTAGCGCCGCCCCGGCCGCAGGTAGGCCCCCCCCTGGCCCTGTCGGACACGGTGTCCGGCGGTAAGCCAGGGGGCGCTATCGAAAATCGCGGCTGGGGCGCGAGCGGGGCACTGCACACGCCGATGACGTCATTCCCGGCGGCGCAGCACCGCGGGGGGGGTACCGGTTAGCGCTGCCGCTAACCTCTCGCTGAATTTTGCAGGAGGTGTTGGCGGCGCTGTACCCGGGCGCTACTTGCGTTGCGCCCTCTTAGGGTGCTAACGGGAGGTGCAAAGCAACCGAATTTTTCCCCTGTAGAATCATAACAGCACAGAAGGAGGCCATTTGGCCCATCGAGTCCGTGCCGGCTCTCTGTGGAGCAATCCAGTCAGTCCCATTCCCCCGCTCTATCCCCGTAGCCCTGCAAGTTTATTTCCCTCAAGTGCCTATCCAGTCTCCCCTTGAAAACATTGAGTGTCTCCGCTTCCACCACTTCCGTCGGCAGCGATTTCCAGGTCCTCAGCACTCGCTGCGTTTTTCCTTACATCCCCCCTGTATCTCTTGCCCAAAACCTTAAATATGTGTCCCCTAGTCCTTGTACCATCAATTCAATACCTCTATTTATGAAGCCCAAGATCCCATATGATTTGCTAACCACTCTCTCAATATATCCTGCCACCTTCAGGGACCTATGTACATTTACTCCCAGGTCCCTCTGTCCCTGCACACTCTTTAAGACTGTGCCCTTGAGTGTATATTGCCTCTCCCTGTTCCTTCTGCCAAAATGCATCACCTCACACTTCTCTGTATTAAATTCCATCTGCCACTTGTCTGCCCATTCTTCTAGCCTTTCTGTGTCCTGCTGCAGTCGATTGGTATCATCCTCACTGTTTGCCACACCCCCAAGTTTGGTGTCATCGGCAATTTGAGAAATTCTACTCTGTATTCCAATATCCAGGTCATTTATATGTATCAAAAAAAGCAGTGGCTCCAGCACTGACCCTTGGGGACCACCACTGTCTACCATCCTCCAGTCTGAAAAACAGCCATTTACCACAACTCGCTGTTTTCTATCCTTGAGCTAATTCCTTATCCAAGCTGCCACTGACCCACCTGTTCCATGAGCCAAGAAGGACAACATTCCTAATTTTTCCAACCTCTCCTCATAGCTGTAGCCCCTCATCCTGGGTAATATCCTGGTAAACCGCCTCCGTACCCTTGCTAATGCCTTTAAATCTTTAACATTTTAAAGGCGGCAGGGTGTGGTGCTACCACAACAACGATCAAAGGGTCATATTGCAGAGCTTGCCTGCAAAGCAAAGCCTTGCTGGACACAAGTGCCGATCAGAGGTAAGGTTATCCCTCCGATTCCCCGGCCCACGCTGGTCACTAGTGAGGCAGCCACTGTCGGCAGGGCTTCGGAAAATGACTCGCCCCAATTTCCTCCCTGCAATTTACAAGAATGGTATGAGGGCCTGAGGTGAAAGACTTCAGTTACGTGGCGAGTCTTGAGAAACTGGGGCTGTTCTCCTGAGAGCGGAGAAGGTTAAGGGGAGATTTGATAGAGGTGTTCAGAATCATGAAGGGTTACAAACATACGAATTAGGAGCAGGAGTCGGCCACTCGGCCCCTCGAGCCTGCTCCGCCATTCAATAAGATCATGGCTGATCCGATTACTCCACATTCCCGCCTACCCCCGATAACCTTTCACCCCCTTGCTCACCAAGAATCTATCTACCTCTGCCTTAAAAATATTCAAAGACTCTGCTTCCACTGCCCTCTGAGGAAGAGAGTTCCAAAGACTCAAGACCCTCTGTGAGAAAAGATTTCTCCTCATCTCTGTCTTAAATGGGCGACCCCTTATTTTTAAACAGTGACCCCTAGATCTAGATTCTCCCACAAGAGGAAACATCCTCTCCACATCCACTCTGTCCAGACCCCTCAGGATCTTATATGTTTCAATCAAGTCACCTCTTACTCTTCTAAACTCCAGCGGATACAAGCCTAGCCTGTCCAACCTTTCCTCATAAGACAACCCGTCCATTCCAGGTATTAGTCCAGTAAACCTTCCCTGAACTGCTTCCAACGCATTTACATCTTTCCTTAAATAAGGAGACCAATACTGTACACAGTACTCCAGATGTGGTCTCACCAATGCCCTGTATAACTGAAGCATAACCTCCCTACTTTTGTATTCAATTCCCCTCGCAATAAACGATAACATTCTATTAGCTTTCCTAATTACTTGCTGCACCTGCATAGTAACCTTTTGCGATTCATGCACGAGGACACCCAGATCCCTCTGCGTCTCAGAGCTCTGCAATCTCTCACCATTTAGATAAGATGCTTCTTTTTTTATTCTTCCCGCCAAAATGGACAACTTCACATTTTTAAGATAGAGTAAATAAGGAGAAACTGTTTCCAGTGGCTGAAGGGTCGATAACCAGAGGGCACAGATTTAAGGTGATTGGCAAAAGAACCAGAGGCGACATGAGGAAAATTTTGTTTTACACAACGAGTGGTTAGGATTTGGAATGCGCTGTCTGATAGGGTGGTGGATACAGATTCAATAGTAGCCTTCAAAAGGGAATTGCATAAATATTTGAAGGAGAAAAAATTGCAGGGATATGGGGAAAGAGCGGGCGGGTGTCTCTAACTGGATTGCTCTTGTGAGGTTATTCACTTTGGTAGGAAGAATAGAACAACAGAATATTTTTTAAAGGGTGAGAAACTATTAAATGTTGGTGCTCAGTGAGATTTGGGTGTCCTCGTACTGGAAACACAGAAAGCTAGCATGCAGGTACAGCAAGCAATAAGGAAGGCAAATGGCATGTTGGCCTTTATTGCAAGGGGTTGGAGTATAAGAGTAAGGAAGTCTTGCTACAGTGTACAGGGCCTTGGTGAGACCACACCTGGAGTACTGTGCACAGTTTTGGTCTCCTTATCTAAGGAAGGATATACTTGCCTTGGAGGCGGTGCAACGAAGGTTCACTAGATTGATTCCTGGGATGAGAGGGCTGTCCTATGAGGAGAAATTGAGTAGAATGGGCCTATACTCTCTGGAGTTTAGAAGAATGAGAGATGATCTCTTTAAACATATAGGATTCTGAAGGGGATTGACGGGATAGAAGCTGAGAGATTGTTTCCCCTGGCTGGAGAGTCTAGGCCTAGGGGTCACAGTCCCAGGATAAGGGGTCGGCCTTTTAAGACTGAGACGAGGAGGAACTTCTTCACTCAGAGGGTTGTGAATCTTTGGAATTCTCTGCCCCAAAGTGCTGTGGATGCTCAGTCTTGGAGTATATTCAAGGCAGGGATCGATAGATTTTTGGACTCCAGGGATTGGGCAGGAAAGTAGAGCTGAGGTCGTAGATCAGCCATGATCTTATTGAATGGCGGAGCAGGCTCGAGGGGCCGAATGGCCTACTCCAGCTCCTATTTCTTATGTTCTCTTCGAAAGAGCCGGCACAGACTCGATGGGCCG
Organism: Squalus acanthias; assembly: GCA_030390025.1. Classification (NCBI taxonomy): domain Eukaryota; kingdom Metazoa; phylum Chordata; class Chondrichthyes; order Squaliformes; family Squalidae; genus Squalus; species Squalus acanthias. The sequence goes on from JASTWF010001562.1 coordinate 52,100, forward strand.
AATGGCCTCCTTCTGTGCTTTCGGAAGAAAGAAAGACTTGCATTTCTATAGCGCCTCTCACGACCACCGGACGTCCCAAAGCGCTTTACAGCCAATGAAGTACTTTTGAAGCGTAGTCACTGTTGTAATGTGGGACACACAGCAGCCAATTTGCGCACAGCAAGCTCCCACAAACAGCAATGTGATAATGACCCGATAATCTGTATTTGTTATGTTGATTGAGGGATAAATATTGGCCAGGACATCAGGGAGAACTTCCCCTGCTCTTCTTCGAAATAGTGCCGCGAGATCTTTTACATCCACCCGAGAAAGCAGACGGGGCCTCGGTTTAACGTCTCATCCGAAAGACGGCACCTCCGACAGTGCGGCGCTCCCTCAGCACTGGCACTGGGAGTGTCAGCCTAGCTTTATGTGCTCCAGTCCCTGGAGTGGGACTTGAACCCACAACTTTCTGACTCAGAGACGAGTGTGCTGCCCACTGAGCCACAGCTGACACTATTCTATGACTCTATGATATAATGTCTTCAGCCTTCAGACGCATCTAGCTTGCCCTCGTGCCACTCTGCCGTATTCCTCTGTTCACAGGTGACGATGTAGTCTGGGCAACGCACTCGCAGATCACAGTGAAGGCTGGCGGCGAGCTGGATCTCCATTGCGGCTTTAAGCCAAAATGCTTCAACTCAAAGGCTTTGGCCGTGACCTGGAGTTACAGCAACGGTTCATCTGAGCAGCTTCTTCCGCAGGATAAAGGGGGACCGACGACAGTATTCTGTAACGGCACAGTCCGAGGCCGATGGAAATGTCAACCGACTGGTGCAGGGAGTCTCCCCGAGCCAAGGGGGCAGCTACAAATGTTGCGTTGGAGACTGACCCCACCAGACCAAAGTGTGCGCTCATGAGCGTCAATGTCACAGGTAAATCTGAACTGCGTCCCTCTTTAATTAGTCCTTTTAGCATTCAACGTGAACCTCAGAAACACACACGGGCAGATTTTGACTTGTAGGCGGCCGCCCATTCCCGAGATTTCGAGGAGCGAGTGCGGGGAAGTGGGAGCCCGGGCAGCAGTGAGTGGGAGACTGTTTGGAGGAGCGGAGGGTCTTTGTTTATCCAAGGGGCCAGCGTTTATTGCCCATCCCTAATTGCCCTTGGGAAGGTGGTTGAAGGTTGCAGGGGGCGTGATCAGAGGACACTGGGTTATCGGCCAATCCTCGAAGACTATCAGCATGGGTCTGCGCGATGTACTTCTGACACGAGGGGACTCAATATTTGAAGTGATTGTGAGTTGATCCAGTTCGTATTTTAATGTCCTGCGTTCTTGTTCACAACAGGAACTAGCAGCGGTGCAGAGTCAACACTCGGGAGGCACCGTCAATACTTCGTGGCCCTATTACTAATCATTATTTTGTGAGGATTGAGAGGTGGAAAGCTGGCTGAAGGGGAGACAGTTTCTGGTAGTGGTTTATTTATTTTTGTTTACAGGAATAATCCAAGCCCAATAAAGTCTTTTACTGAAGCGATTTACTACGCATCTGAGCTACGAGTCCTGTCGGATTTTAGTCTAATATTGTTCATCCTGTTTCTACAGACACAAAAGGCATCAAGGGTATGGGGAGAGAGCGGGAATATGGTATTGAGTTGGAGGATCAGCCATGATCTCATTGAATGGCGGAGCAGGCTCGAAGGGCCGAATGGCCTCCTCCTGCTCCTATGTTTCTATGTAAGGAGAGGGAGCTCCCAAGGCAAGGCCTGTGTTTGAATGCTGCCAGAAATGGCAGACAATTTGTGCAATTGAAGAAACTGGTTTGCTGATGTCTTTCGTGCTGACGTGTCTTCGCGCTTTTGCCTCTGAGTCAGAAGGTTGTGGGGTCGCGTCCCACTCTCGAGACTTGAGCACATAATCTAGGCTGACGCTCCCAGTGCAGTATGGAGGGAGCGCTGCACTGTCTGAGGTTCCGCCTTTCGGTTGAGACGTTAAACCGAGGCCTCATCTGTCATCTTAGGTGGACGTAAAAGATCCCATGGCACTATTGTGAAGAAGAGCAGGGGGAGTTCTCCCCGGTGTCATGAGAAATGGGAGCAGGAGTCGGCCATTCGGCCCCTCGAGCCTGCTCCGCCATTCAATAAGATCATGGCTGATCTTCAACCTCAACTCCACTTTCCCGCCCGATCCCCATATCCTTGGTTCCCTTAGCATCAAAAATCTATTGATCTTGAATATACTCAACGACTGAGCTGTCCTCTGGGATAAAAAAAATCCAAAGATTCGCAACCCAATGAGTGAAGAAAGTTCACCTTCTCTCAGTCCTAAATGGCCGACCTCTTATCCTGAGACTGTGGCCCCTGGTTTTAGACACTCCAGCCAGGGGAAACAACCTCTCAGCATCTACCCTGTCAATCCCTCTAAGAATTTTATAAGTTTAGTGAGATCACCTTTCATTCTTCTAAATTCCAGAGAATATAGGCCCATTCTACTCACTCTCACCTCATAGGACAACCTTCTCATCCCAGGAATTAATCCAGTGAACCTTCATAGCACCCCCTCTATGGCAAGTATATCCTTCCTAAGGTAAGGAGACCAAAATTGTACACAGTACTCCAGGTGTGGTCTCACCAAGGCCTTATATAATTGGAGTAAGACTTCTTTACTCCTGTACTCAAATCCTCTTGTAATGAAGGCCGGCATACCATTTGCCTTCCTAATGGTTTGCTGTACCTGCACATTCACTTTCAGTGACTCATGTACAAGGACACCCAGGTCCCTTTGAGCATCTGCATTCCCCAATCGTTCACCATTTAGGAAATACTCTGCCTTTCTGTTTTTTCTACCAAAGTGGGTAACTTCACATTTATCCACATTATATTCCAACTGCCATGTTTTCGCCTACTCACTGAGCCTGTCTAGATCCCCTTGAAGCCTCTTCACAACTGACACTGCCACCTAGCTTTGTATCATCAGCAAATTTGGATATGTTACATTTAGTCCCCTCATCCAAATCATTGATATATAGAAACATAGAACAGTACAGCACAGTACAGGCCCTTCGGCCCTCGATGTTGTGCCGAGCATTGTCCGAGACCAAGATCAAGCTATCACACTCCCTATCACTCTGGTGTGCTCCATGTGCTTATCCAATAACCGCTTGAAAGTTCCTAAAGTGTCCGACTCCACTATCACAGCAGGCAGTCCATTCCACACCCCAACCACTCTCTGAATAAAGAATCTACCTCGGACATCCCTTCTATATCTCCCCCCATGCACCTTATAGTTATGCCCCCTTGTAACAGCTGCCTCTACCCGAGGAAATAGTCTCTGAACATCCACTCTATCTATCCCCCTCATCATCTTATAAACCTCTATTAAGTCGCCTCTCATCCTCCTCCGCTCTAAAGAGAAAAGCCCCAACTCCCTCAATCTTTCCTCATAAGACCTCCCCCCAAACCAGGCAGCATCCTGGTAAATCTCCTTTGCACTCTTTCCAATGCTTCCACGTCCTTCCTATAGTGAGGTGACCAGAACTGCACACAATATTCCAAATGTGGTCTCACCAAGGTCCTGTACAGTTGCAGCATAACCTCACGGTTCTTAAACTCAAACCCTCTGTTAATAAACGCCAACACACCATAGGCCTTCTTTACTGCTCTATCCACTTGAGTGGCAACCTTCAGAGATCTGTGGATATGAACCCCCAGATCCCTCTGCTCCTCCATGTTCCTCAGAACCCTGCCGTTGACCCTGTAATCCTTATTCAAATTTGCCCTACCAAAATGAATCACCTCGCACTTATCAGGGTTAAATTCCATCTGCCATTTTTCGGCCCAGCTCTGCATCCTATCAATGTCTCTTTGCAGCCTACAACAGCCCTCCACCTCATCCACTGCTCCACCAATCTTGGTGTCATCAGCAAATTTACTGATCCACCCTTCAGTCCCCTCCTCCAAGTCATTGATAAAAATCACAAACAGCAGAGGACCCAGCACCGACCCCTGTGGCACACCGCTGGTAACTGGTCTCCAGTCCGAAAATGTTCCATCCACCACCACCCTCTGCCTTCTATGAGATAAAATTGAGAGGTCGCACAACACCAGGTTATAGTCCAACAGTTTTATTTGAAATCAAGCTTTCGGAGCTATCGATTGCCCCTTCCTCAGGTGAAGTAAAATAGATACAGAATCGCCAAAGCATATATAGATAGAGAACAAAGCATGTGTACCTTACAATTGCAGACCACTAAATAAAATCATCCTGACTATCTGCCGAGGTGTGATAAAGTTAATCTATGAGATAGCCAGTTACTTATCCAATCGGCCAAATTTCCCTCTATCCCACAACTCCTTACTTTCTTCATGAGCCGACCATGGGGAACTTTATCAAACGCCTTACTAAAATCCATGTATACGACATCAACTGCTCTACCTTCATCTACACACTTAGTTACCTCCTCAAAGAATTCAATCAAATTTGTTCGGCAAGACTTACCCTTCACGAATCCGTGTTGACTATCCCTGATTAAGTTGCCCCTTTCCAAATGGTCATAAATCCTATCCCTCAGGACCTTTTCCATTATCTTACCAACCACCGAAGTAAGACTAACCGGCCTATAATTACCAGGGTCATTCCTATTTCCTTTCTTGAAGAGAGGAACAACATTCGCCACTCTCCAGTCCTCTGGCACCATTCCCGTGGACAGTGAGGACCCAAAGATCAAAGCCAGAGGCTCTGCAATCTCCTCCCTTGCCTCCCAAAGAATCCTAGGATATATCCCATCTGGCCCAGGGGACTTATCGACCCTCAGGTTCTTCAAAATTGCTAAAACATCTTCCCTCAGAACATCTACCACCTCCAGCCTATCCACCTTTATCACACTCTCATCCTCAAGAACATGGCCCCTCTCCTCGGTGAACACTGACGAAAAGTATTCATTCATCACCTCTCCTATCTCTTCTGACTGCATGCACAAGTTCCCACTACTGTCCTTGACCGGCCCTACCCTCACCCTGGTCATTCTTTTATTTCTCACATAAGAGTAAAAGGCCTTGGGGTTTTTCTTGATCCGACCCGCCAAGGACTTCTCATGCCCCCTCCTAGCTCTCCTAAGCTCTTTTTTTAGCTCATTCCTTGCTACCTTGTACCCCTCAATCGACCCAACTGAACCTTGTTTTCTCATCCTTACATACGCTTCCTTTTTCCTCTTGACTAGACATTCAACCTCTTTTGTGAACCATGGTTCTCTCACTCGGCCATTTCCTCCCTGCCTGACAGGGACATACCTATCAAGGACACGCAGTAATTGCTCCATGAAAAAGCTCCACTTTTCGTTTGTGCCTTTCCCTGATAGTTTCTGTTCCCATCTTATACTCCCTAATTCTTGCCTAATCGCATCATAATTACCCCTCCCCCAATTATAAACCCTGCCATGCCGTATGGCCCTATCCCTCTCCATTGCAATAGTGAAAGTTACCGAATTGTGGTCACTATCTCCAAAGTGCTCTCCCACTAGTCACAGCCTGCCATCCTGAAAAAGACCCGTTTATCCCTACACTTTGTTTTCTGTCTGTTAACCAATTCTCAATCCATGCTAGTATATTACCCCCAATTCCATGTGCCCTAATTTTGTTCACCTACCTCTTGTGTGGGACCTTATCGAAGGCCTTATGAAAATCCAAATACACCACATCCACCGGTTCACCTTTGTCTACTCCACTCGTTACATCTTCAAAGAACTCCAATAGGTTTGTCAAACAGGATTTCCCTTTCATAAATCCATGTTGAGTCTGCCCAATCTTACTATTAGTTTCTGTCTCTCTCTCTTTCCCTGTCTTTTTATCTATCTCTGTTGCTGTCTCTCCATCTCTGTGTGTCTCTCTCTCTCTCTCTCTCTGTCTGTCTCTGTCTCTCTCTCTGTCTCTCTCTCTCTCTCTGTGTCTCTCTCTGTTTCTTCTGATTGGCCGTGGGAAGGCGGGGCCTCGAGGGGTGGCCATGTCGGGCGACCGTTGGAGGTGGGCGGGTCCTGGGACTATAAATTACAGCTTCCCCTTTGCCGAGTCCCTGTGCTCCTTCAGCAGTCAGTGGTAAGTGCTGCCAGACGCAGGTTTGACTTTACAGCCTTTTACTGCTCGTAAAACTGTGTTTTTATAATCACAATTCAAGGGAGTCTCCCAGACCCTGCAGCAACCCACTGAGCAAAGGCATCTGTCCTGGGTTTGTGGCTAAACAAAATCCGCTGTCGATTCACGCGGCACTAAAGAAATGGAGAAATTGCCGTGAGAATTAGTCAGGGGGGGAGTGGAGGGGGATGGTGGGTTGTTGTAGTAACCGATGCTGGTGGGTGGGGGAGCTATCTCCACTTTGACCATTGTGTAGCTGCTTCAGTTTCTGCCTGTTCTGTAAGTTGGTCACAGTTTGGAGAAGGGTACTTGGTACACAGGATTGATATTTGCAGATCTGAGGGTGGGGGGCTCAGAATTTTAGATTTTTGACACTTTTTTAACATGCGCAGCGAAGGACTTGTGCACCAAATAGGAGCCAGGAGTAGGCCGCACGGCCCCTTCGAGCCTGCTCCGCACTTATAGCCGCGGGCAATTTCCTTCCAGTCTGAGGGGGGGAAAAGCTCGGTTGATTGGCGCCTCCCGTTAGCGCCCCGGCCGCAAACTTGGCTCGCGCCCCCTGACCGACCAGCGGACGCTATGTCCGACAGGGTCAGGGTGCCGTGTTGGCCTCCGGGGCGGTGATCATTCAAGGTCATCTGCTGGGCGGCCATTTTTTTGGAGGGCCGCCAGCCAGCTCCTGCCCCCTCTCACCTCCTCCTGCGGGGTGCCGGCCGCGATCGGTCAGCCCGGCGCTCCTCTTGAGTGCCGGGCTCTTTTGCCGCCACCCCAGCACCCCGGTGGTCCGGCAGGGCCCCGGTGCGCGCTGTGCGAGGCCCCTCCCCCTTTCATCAGGAGAGGGAAGCCTGCAGTACCGCGACGCTACCTGCCGGCCCGCGTGGCGCTGCTGCACGTAGCGCCGCGATATTGAACGGGAGGGGCCCAAGAGGGAGGGGGAGCGCTTCCAGTAGCGCCGCCTCCTGCTTGGGGCGCTACCGTTGAATTTCGGGTGCGTGGGCGCTGAAAGTAGCGCCCCGGCGAAGTTAGCGTCCCAAAGGGGGCGCCACCCAATTTTTCCTCCTGAGCATCTTTATCACAACGTGGCTAACAGTCACCCTTGACCTTGTGTGGTGCGACATCTTGGGCGACATCAAGGCAAGATCTTAGTCACCAAGAAAGAAAGACTTGCATTTCTATAGCGCCTTTCCTGAGCTCAGGACGTCTCAAAGCGCTTCACAGCCAATGAAGTACTTTTTGAAGTGTAGTCACTGTTGTAATGTAGGAAATGCAGCAGCCAATTTGCGCACAGCAAGCTCCCACAAACAACAATGTGATAATGACCAGATCATCTGTTTTTCGGTGTTGGTTGAGGGAGAAATATTTGTCAGGACCCCGGGGAGAACTCCCCTGCTCCCCTGGAAAGTGCCGTGGGATCTTTCTTTACGTGCGCCTGAGAGAGCAGACCGGGCCTTGGGTTTAACGTCTCATTTGAAAGACGGCACCTCCGACAGTGCAGCGCTCCCTCAGTACTGGTCCTGGGAGTGTGGGCCTGGATTATGTGCTCATGTCTGGAGTGGGGCTTGAACCCACAACCTCCTGACTCAGGGGTGAGAGTGCTGAGCCGGCTGACAATTGAGACTCCCCCGCAAGGCTAGCAGTAACAGGCTGGAGACCTCACTGACACCCCCAGGTCTCTGTGTGTAGGCCCGGGGCCCTCACTGACTCTCCAGGGCTCTCAGTGTGTCGGCCCGGGGCCTCACTGACACCCCCAGGGCTCTCAGTGTGTAGGCCTGAGGCCTCACTGACACCCCCAGGGCTCTCAGTGTGTAGGCCCGAGGCCTCACTGACACCCCCAGGGCCCTCAGTGTGTAGGCCCGGGGCCCTCACTGACTCCCCAGGGCCCTCAGTGTGAAGGCCCGGGGCCCTCACTGACTCCCCAGGGCCCTCAGTGTGTCGGCCCGGGGCCCTCACTGACTCCCCAGGGCCCTCAGTGTGTCGGCCCGGGGCCCTCACTGACACCCCCAGGGCTCTCAGTGTGTAGGCCCGAGGCCTCACTGACACCCCCAGGGCCCTCAGTGTGTAGGCCCGGGGCCCTCACTGACTCCCCAGGGCCCTCAGTGTGAAGGCCCGGGGCCCTCACTGACTCCCCAGGGCCCTCAGTGTGTAGGCCCGGGGCCCTCACTGACTCCCCAGGGCCCTCAGTGTGAAGGCCCGGGGCCCTCACTGACTCCCCAGGGCCCTCAGTGTGTCGGCCCGGGGCCCTCACTGACACCCCCAGGGCTCTCAGTCTATAGAATCATAGCTCATAGAATGGTTACAGCACAGAAGAAGGCCATTCGGCCCGTCCAGCCCGTGCCGGCTCTCCGCGAGATCACTTCAGCCAGTCCCATTCCCCCGCCCTTTCCCCGTAGCCCTGCACATTTTATTTCCTTCAGATACTTATCCAACTCCCTTTTGAAAGCCACAATTCAGTCTGCCTCCACCATTCTCTCAGGCAGTGAATTCCAGATCATAACCACTCGCTGTGTAATAAAGTTTTTCCTCACGTCGCCTTTGGTTCTTTTGCCAATCACCTTAAATCTATGTCCTCTGGTTCTCGACCCTTCCACCAATGGGGAGCAGTTTCTCTCCATCTACTCTGTCCAGACCCCTCCTGATTTTGGATACCTCCATCAAATCTCCTCTCAATCTTCTCTGCTCCAAGGACAACTTGCCATGACCAAAGGCCCTGCGTTTTTCTGGCTCCTCTCTTTTCTGTAGCGCACAGCCACTGCTGACCTGTTCGCACGGCTGCTCTGCATCATCGATTGGGTTTTTTTTTTCACGAACTCCATTGACCATGTGTGCGGGAAGTGTATCCAGCTGCAGGTACTGGCAGCCCGCATTGCAGCGCTGGCGCTGCGAATGGATACATACTGGAGCATTCACAATGCTGAGGACGTCGTGGATAGCACGTTTAGGGAGTTGGTCACACCGCAGGTAAAGGCTGCACAGGCAGGAAGGGAATGGGTGACCACCAGGCAGAGTAGTAGGCGCAGGCAGAGTAGTAGGCGCAGGCAGGAAGTGCAGGGGTCCCCTGTGGACATCCCCCTCTCAAACAGATATACCACTTTGGATATTGTTGAGGGAGATGGCTTAATGGGGGAAGGCAGCAGCAGCCAACTTCCTGGCACCATGGGTGGTTCTGCTGCACAGGACAGGAGGAAAAAAAGCGGGAGAGCTATAGTGATAGGGGATTCTATTGTAAGGGGAAAAGATAGGCGTTTCTGCGGCCGCAAACGAGACTCCAGGTTGGCATGTTGCCTCCCTGGTGCAAGGTTCAAGGATGTTTCGGAGCGGCTGCAGGGCATTCTGGAGGGGGAGGGTGAACAGCCAGTTGTCGTGGTGCATATAGGTACCAACGATATAGGTAAAAAATGGGATGAGGTCCTAAAAGCTGAATATAGGGAGTTAGGAGGTAAATTAAAAAATAGGACCTCAAAGGTAGTAATCTCAGGATTGCTACCGGTGCCACGTGCTAGTCAGAGTAGAAATAGAAGGATATTTCAGATGAATACGTGGCTAGAGGAATGGTGCAAGGGGGAGGGATTCAAATTCCTAGGACATTGGAACTGGTTCTGGGGGAGGTGGGACCGGTACAAACTGGACGGTCTGCACCTGGGCAGGACCGGGACCGATGTCCGAGGGGGAGTGTTTGCTAGTGCTGTTGGGGAGGGTTTAAAACTAAAATGGCAGGGGGTTGGGAACCTGTGCAGGGAAACAGAGGAAAGGGAAGCAAGGATAGAAGCAAAAGACAAGAAGGAGAAAAGCAAAAGTGGAAGGCAGAGAAATCAAGGGTAAATCAAACGGCGACAGTAAATAATAATTCTAAAAGGACTAAGAGTGTTAAAAAAAACAAGCCTGAAGTCTATGTGTCTTAATGCGAGGAGCATTCATAATAAGGTGGATGAATTAGCTGTGCAAATAGATGTAAACGGATATGATATAATTGGGATTACGGAAACATGGCTCCAGGGTGACCAAGGCTGGGAATTCAACATCCAGGGGTATTCAATATTCAGAAAGGACAGACAAAAAGGAAAAGGAGGTGGGGTAGCATTGCTGGTTAAAGAGGAGATTAAGACAATAGTAAGGAAGGATATTAGCTCTGATGATGTGGAATCTGTATGGGTAGAGCTGAGAAATACCAAGGGGCAGAAAACGTTAGTGAGAGTTGTATACAGACCCCCAAACAGTAATGCTGAGGTTGGGGATGGCATTAAACGGGAAATTAGAGACACGGGAAATTAGAGATGCGTGCAATAAGGGCACAGCAGTTATCATGGGTGACTTTAATCTACATATAGATTGGGCTAACCAAATTAGTAACAATACTGTGGAGGAGGAATTCCTAGAGTGTATACGGGATGGTTTCCTGGACCAATATGTCGAGGAACCAACTAGAGTCAGGCCATCTTAGACTGGGTATTATGTAATGAGAAAGGATTAATTAGCAAGTTTGTTGTGCGAGGCCCCTTGGGGAGGAGCGATCATAATATGATAGAATTCTTCATTAAGATGGAGAGTGAAGTAGTTGACTCAGAGACTAGGGTCCTGAATTTAAATAAAGGAAACTACAATGGTATGAGGCGCGAGTTGGCTCGGATGGATTGGGGAGAGTTACTTAAAGGGTTGACTGTGGATAGGCAATGGCAAACATTTAAAGATCGCATGGATGAACTACAGAATCTGTCCATCCCTGTTTGGCATAAAAATAAAACAAAAAAGGTGACTCAACCGTGGCTAACATGGGAAATTAGAGATAGCATAAGATTCAAGGAGAGGACATTAAAATTGGCCAGAAAAAGCAGCAAACCTGAAGATATGGAGCAGTTTAGGATTCAGCAAAGGAGGACAAAGGGATTAATTAAGAGGGGGAAAATAGAGTATGAGAGTAAGCTTGCAGGGAACGTAAAAACTGACTGACTGCAAAAGCTTCTATAGATATGTGAAGAGAAAAAGATTGGTGAAGTCAAGCGTAGGTCCCTTGCAGTCAGAATCAGGGGAATTTATAATGGGGAACAAAGAAATGGCAGACCAATTAAATACATACTTTGGTTCTGCCTTCACAATGGAGGACACAAATAAACTCCCAGAGATGTCGGGGAACACAGGGCCTAATGAGAGGGAGGAATTGAATGAAATCAGTATTTGTAGGGAAATGGTGTTCGGGAAATTGACTGGATTGAAGGCCGATAAATCCCCAGGGCCTGATAATCTACATCCTAGGGTACTTAAGGAAGTGGCCCTAGAAATAGTAGATGCATTGCTGGTCATCTTTCAAAATTCTATAGACTCTGGAACAGTTCCCATGGATTGGAGGATAGCTAATGTAACCCCACTATTTAAAAAAGGTGGTAGAGAAAAAATGGGAAGTTATAGCCCAGTAAGCCTGACATCGGTAGTGGGGAAAATGCTAGGGTCCATTATAAAAGATGTAATAGCAGAGCACTTGGAAAACAGTGACAGGATCGGACAAAGTCAACATGGATTTACAAAAGGTAAATCATGCCTGACTAATCTACTGGAATTTTTTGAGGATGTAACTGGTAGAATAGATCAGGGAGAACCAGTGGCTGTGGTGTATTTGGGCTTTCAGAAGGCTTTCGATAAGGTCCCGCATAAGAGATTAGTGTGCAAAGTTAAAGCACATGGGATTGGGGGTAAGGTACTGATTTGGATAGAGAACTGGTTGACAGACAGGAAGCAAAGAGTTGGAATAAACGGGTCTTTTTCCGAGTGGCAGGCAGTGACTAGTGGGGTACCGCAGGGATCGGTGCTAGGACCCCAGCTATTCTCAATATATATTAATTATCTAGACGAGGGAGCTAGATGTAATATCTCCAAGTTTGCAGACGACACAAAGCTGGGTGGGCGTGTGTGCTGTGAGGAGGATGCAGAGAAACTCCAGTATGATTTGGACAGGTTGCGTGATTGGGCAGATGCAATATAACGTGGATAAATGCGAGGTTATCCACTTTGGTGGCAAAAACAGGAAGGCAGATTATTAACTGAACGGCAATAGATTGGGAAAAGGGGAATTGCTACGAAATCTGGGAGTCCTTGTTCACCAGTTGCTGAAGGTAAGCATGCAGGTGCAGCAGGCGGTTAAGAAGACAAAATGGTATGTTGGCCTTCATAGCGAGAGGATTCGAGTACAGGAGCAAGGATGTCTTGCTGCAGTTGTACAGGGCCTTGGTGAGACCACACCTTGAGTACTGTGTGCAGTTTTGGTCGCCTTATCTGAGGAAGGATGTTCTTGCCATGGAGGGAGTGCAGCGAAGATTCACCAGACTGATACCTCGGATGGCAGGAATGACATATGAAGAGTGGTTGGGTCGATTAGGCTTATATTCGTTAGAGTTTAGAAGAATGAGAGGGGATCTCATTGAAACTTATAAAATTCTAACAGGACTAGACAGACTAGATGCAGGAAGGATGTTCCCGATGGCGGGTGAGTCCAGAACCAGGGGTCACAGTCTAAGGATAAGGGGTAAGCCATTTAGGACTGAGATGAGGAGGAATTTCTTCACCCAGAGAGTGGGGAACCTGTGGAATTCTCTACCACACAAGGCAGTTGAGGCCAATTCATTAAATATATTCAAGAAGGAGATAGATATATTTCTTAAGGCTAAAGGGATCAAGGGATATGGGGAGAAAGCAGGGACAGGGTACTGAATTTGGATGATCAGCCATGATCTCATTAAATGGCGGAGCAGGCTCGAGGGGCCGAATGGCCTCCTCCTACTCTTATCTTCTATGCTTCTATGAAAGTCTCTACGGACTCCCCAGGTGTCGGCAGACCCCGGGTTGAGAAACACTGTCCCAGGGCTCACAGTGAGAGGCGGGGGTTGTAGGCCGCAGCTCTCACTGACTCTCAGCGCACAGCGCGAACTCCCCTGCTCTTTATATAGCGGCCGCGGGATCTTTTACATCCCGCCCGAGAGGGCAGACGGGGGTGGGGGGGGCCTCTGTTTGTCGGCTCATCCGAAAGACGGCACCTCTGACGGTGCAGCGCTCCCTCAGCACTGCCCTGGAGTGTCAGCCTGGATTTTGTGCTCAAGTCTTGAACCCGCAACCTTCTGAATCAGAGGCAGGGGGCGGGGGGGGTTTGCCACCCACTGAGCCAAGGCTCACACCTTCATTTTCCTTGTGGGTCAAGTATGACTCCAGCCATACGAGGGTCTTCTCTTTGACCCCATTCACTTCAGTTTTGCTCGGGCTCTTTGACGCCATACTCTGAGGGCAATTAGCCTCGCCTCTCCTCAGATATACAATATTAATAAAGACTCCACACTCCACTAGGCCGATGTGCATGACACAAATGTGGGGCTATGTCTACCCAGCAGAGAATTATTACATGTCAACTCCACACTGCCTGCAGTAAAGACAGAAAGACTTGCATTTCTATAGCGCCTTTCACAACCTCAGGACGTCCCAAAGGGTTTTACAGCCATAGAGTTATACAGCACAGAAAGAGGCCCTTCGGCCCATCGTGTCCACGTCAGCCATCAAGCCCTGTCTATTCTAATCCCAATTCCAGCACTTGGTCCGTAGCCTTGTATGCTATGGCGTTTCAAGTGCTCATCTAAATGCTTCTTGAATGTTGTGAGGGTTCCTGCCTCTACCACCCTTTCAGGCAGTGAGTTCCAGATTCCAACCACCCTCTGGATGAAAAAGTTTTTCCTCAAATCCCCTCTAAACCTCCTGCCCCTTACCTTGAAACTATGCCCCCTGGTTATTGATCCCTCTACTAAGGGGAAAAGTTCCTTTCTATCTACCCTATCTATGCCCCTCATCATTTTGTACACCTCAATCAGGTCCCCCTCAGCCTTCTCTGCTCTAAGGAAAACAACCCCAGCCTGTCCAGTCTCTCTTCATAGCTGAAGCGCTCCAGCCCAGGTAACATCCTGGTGAATCTCCTCGGCACCCTCTCCAATGCAATCACATCCCTCTTATAGTGTGACGACCAGAACTGCACACAGTATTCCAGCTGTGGCCTAACTAGCGTTTTGTACAGCTCCATCATAACCTCCCTGCTCTTATAATCTATGCCTCGGCTAATGAAGGCAAGTATACCATATGCCTTTTTAACCACCTTATCTACCTGTCCTGCTGCCTTCAGGGATCTATGTACATGCACACCAAGGTCTCTCTGATCCTCTGTCCTTCCTAGGGTCCTACCATTCATTGTGTATTCCCTTGCCTTGTTTGTCCTCCCAAAATGCATCACCTCACACTTTTCAGGGTTAAATTCCATTTGCCACTGTTCTGCTCATCTGACCAACCCGTCTATCATCCTGTAGCCTGAGGCTTCCCTTCTCGCTATTTACCACCCCACCAATTTTCGTGTCATCTGCGAACTTACTGATCATACCTCCTACATTCATATCTAAATCATTAATGTGCACTACAAACAGCAAAAGACCCAGCACCGATCCCTACGGTACACCACTGGACACAGGCTTCCAGTCACAAAAACAACCTTCGACCATCACCCTCTGCCTCCTGCCACGAAGCCAATTTTGGATCCAATGTGCCAAATTGCCCTGGATCCCATGGGCTCTTACCTTCTTGACCAGTCTCCCATGTGGGACTTTGTCAAAAGCCTTACTGAAGTCCAGGTAGACTACATCAATTGCACTACCCTCATCCACACACCTAGTCACCCCCTCGAAAAATCCAATCAAATTGGTTAGACATGATCTGCCCCTGAGAAAGCCATGCTGACTATCCTTGATTAATCCTTGCCTCTCCAAGTGGAGACTAATTCTGTCCCTCAGAATTTTTTCCAATAATTTCCCTACCACTGATGTTAGGCTCACGGGCCTGTAATTCCCTGGTTTATCCCTACTACCCTTCTTGAATAATGGTACTACGTTAGCTGTCCTCCAGTCCTCTGGCACCTCCCCTGTGGCCAGAGAGATTCTGAAAATTTGTGTCAGAGCCCCTGCAATCCCCTCCCTTGCCTCACACAGCAGCCTGGGATACATCTCTTCGGGGCCTGGGGATTTATCCACTTTTAAGCCCGCTTAAACCGCTAGTACCTCCTCCCTCTCAATACTAATTTGTTCAAGTATATCACAATTCCCCTGCCTGATTTCTATACCTACATCGTCCTCCTTAGTGAACACAGATGCAAAATATTCATTTAAAACCTCACCTGCATCTTCCGGCTCTACACACAGATTGCCACTTTGGTCCCTAATGGGTCCTAATTAGGTCCAGTACCGCCCCCTCTCTTGTAGGACTTTCTACATGCTGGCTCAAAAAGCTCTCCTGGATGCACTTGAAGAATTCCGCACCCTCTAAGCCTTTCACACTCTGACTATCCCAGTTAATATTGGGGAAGTTGAAATCCCCCTACTATTACTACCCTATTATTTCTACACTTCTCTGAGATTTGCCTACATATCTGTTCCTCTATCTCCCCCTGACTGTTTGGGGGCCGATAGTACACTCCCAGCAAAGTGCTTGCCCCCTTTTTGTTTTTAAGTTCTACCCATATGGCCTCATTAGAGGAACCTGCTAGGATATCATCCCTCCTTACAGCAGTAATTGACTCCTTGATTAATATAGCGACCCCCCCCTCCTCTTTTACACCCCCCTCTGTCTCGCCTGAAGTTTCTATACCCCGGAATATTGAGCTGCCAGTCCTGCCCCTCCCTCAACCATGTCTCTGTGATAGCAACAATATCATACTCCCATGTGTTCATCTGCCTGACTCTCAAGACTCCTTGCATTAAAATAAATGCCATCCAGCCTTGCCATACTCCCTTGTGCCGTTACATATTTGCTCTGCCTTCTAGGCTGACTTGTTTTTTCCTCTATATTTGGCTGTGCATCACCCCCTACTATAGCTCCACTCCGTATCCCACCCCCCACAACAGTACTAGCAAACCTCCCCGCAAGGATGTTGGTCCCGTTCCGGTTCAGGTGCAACCCGTCCGACTTGTACAGGTCCCACCTTCCCCAGACTCAATGATAGCGTAGAGTGTACCTGGGCTGTGGGAGGAGATTAAATAGGTGGGGAGAGCCCATGAAAGGGGAGAGTGTACATGGGCTGTGGGAGGAGATTAAATGGGTGGGTAGAGTCTGTGATGGGGGAGAGTGTACATGGGTTGTGGGAGGAAATTGAATGGGTGGGTAGAGTTCATGATAGGGGAGAGTGTACATAGACTGTGGGAGTTGATTGAATGGGTGGGTAGAGTCTGTGATAGGAGAGAGTGTACATGGGCTGTGGGAGGAGATTGAATTGGTGGGGAGAGTGTATATGGGCTGTGGAAGGAGATTAAATGGGTGGGGAGAGTCCATGATAGGGGAGAGTGTACATGGGCTGAGGAAGGGTTGGATTTGGTTGGCTAATTGGCTTTGTTTCATTTCACGATTTTGTCATCTAAATCCACATTTGGTCATTATCTCTCCGTCTTTGGCTCAGTTTAAACTCGCGCAACGTCTACCGGGTTTGTCTTGAGTCTCGGCTGTGAAAGTCAGAGACCATTAATATGATAGAACAGGAGGCAAGAGGAACAGAATCTGGGTGCAGGTTAGATTAATGTGGAAGTGTGAAGTTCAGTAGGTACAGTACAAGATATTTATTGCTGTCTCGTTTCAGGTCTAGTGTGTCTCCCTCCATGAACTACTGGTCTGGTCTCTACTCCGACATAATCTGGCTGCTGTGGATGCCGAAGTTGTTCTGTGCTGGTAAGGACAGAGTATGTTTTCTTTTTAAATATTCATTAAAGGTGCCCTTCAACGAAGCTCATTCTACACCGTCCGATCAAACACTCCCAGGGCTGGTACAGCACAGGTTAGATACAGAGTAAAGCTCCCTCTGCACTGACCCATCAAACCCTCCGAGGGCAGTACAGCACGGGTTAGATACAGAGTAAAGCTCCCTCTACACTGTCCCATCAAACACTCCCAGGGCAGGTACAGCACGGGTTAGATACAGAGTAAAGCTCCCTGGACCGATGTCCTAGGGGGAGTGTTTGCTAGTGCTGTTGGGGAGGGTTTAAACTAAAGTGGCAGGGGGTTGGAAACCTGAGCAGGGAGACAGAGGAAAGGGAAACAAGGATAAAAGCAAAAGACAGGAAGGAGAAAAATAAAAGTAGAAGGCAAAGAACTCAACGGTTTAAATCAAACATGGTCACAGTAAATAATAATTCATATAGGTCTGAGAGCGTTAAAAAAACAAGCCTGAAGGCTTTGTGTCTTAATGCAAGGAGCATTCGGAACAAGGTGGATGAATTAGCTAGCAAATAGAGCTAAATGAATACGATTTGATTGGGATTACAGAAACATGGCTCCAGGGTGGCCAAGGCTGGGAACTCAACATCCAGGGGTATTCAATATTTAGGAAAGATAGGCAAAAAAGAAAGGGAGGTGGGGTAGCATTGCTGGTTAAAGAGGGGATTAACACAACTGAAAGGAAGGATATTAGCTCTGATGATGCGGAATCTGTATGGGTAGAACTGAGAAATAACAAGGGGCAGAAAACGTTAGTGGGAGTGGTATATAGACCTCCAAACAGTAATACGGAGGTTGGGGACGGCATTAAAAGGGAAATTAGAGAAGCATGCAGTAAGGGCACAGCAGTCATCATGGGTGACTTTAATTTACATATAGATTGGGCTAACCAAATTAGTAAAAATACTGTGGAGGAGGAATTCCTAGAATGTTTACGGGATGGTTTTCTGGACCAATATGTCGAGGAACCAACCAGAGATCAGGCCATCTTAGACTGGGTATTATGTAACGAGAAAGGATTAATGAGCAATCTTGTTGTACGAGGCCCCTTGGGTCAGAGTGATCATAATATGATAGAATTCTTCATTAGGATGGAGAGTGAAGTAGTTGAATCAGAGACTAGGGTCCTGAATTTAAATAAAGGAAACTACGATGATATGAGGCGCGAATTGGGTAGGCTTGATAGGGGAATGTCACTCAAAGGGCTGACGGTGGATAGGCAATGGCAGACATTCAAAGAATGCATGGATGAACTACAGAATTTGTTCATCCCAGTGTGGCATAAGAATAAAACAAAAAGGGTGACTCAACCGTGGCTAACAAGGGAAATTAGGGATAGCATAAGATCCAAGGAGAGGGCATATAAATTGGCCAGAAAAAGCGGTAACCCTGAGGATTGGGAGCAGTTTAGGATTCAACAAAGGAGGACAAAGGGATTAATTAAGAAGGGGAAAGTAGAATATGAAAGTAAGCTTGCAGGGAACATAAAAACTGACTAAGAGCTTTTATAGATATGTGAAGAGAAAAAGATTAGTGAAATCAAGTGTAGGTCCCTTGCAGTCAGAAGCGGGGGAAGTTATAATAGGGAACAAAGAAATGGCAGACCAATTAAATGCATATTTTGGTTCTGTCTTCACAAAGGAGGACACAAATAACCTCCCAGAGATGTTGGAGAACATAGGGTCTGATGAAAGGGAGGAACTGAAAGAAATCCGTATTTGTAGGGAAATTGACGGGATTGAAGGCCGATAAATCCCCAGGGCCTGATAATTTGCATCCTAGGGTACTTAAGGAAGTGGCCCTAGAAATAGTAGATGCATTGCTGATCATCTTCCAACATTCGATGGAATCTGGAACTGTACCCATGGATTGGAGGGTAGCTAATGTTACCCCACTATTCAAAAAGGGTGGTAGAGAGAAAGCAGGGAATTACAGACCGGTAAGCCTGACATCGGTAGTGGGGAAAATGCTAGAGTCCATTATAAAAGATGTAATTGCAGAGCACTTGAAAAACAGTGACAGGATCGGACAAAGTCAACATGGATTTACAAAAGGTAAATCGTGCTTGACTAATCTACTGGAATTTTTTGAGGATGTAACTGGGAAAATAGATAAGGGAGAACCAGTAGATGTGGTGTATTTGGACTTTTAGAAGGCTTTCGATAAGGTCCCGCATAAGAGATTAGCGTGTAAAGTTAAGGCACATGGGATTGGGGGCAAGGTACTGACTTGGATAGAGAACTGGTTGGTGGACAGAAAGCAGAGAGTAGGAATTAATGGGTCTTTTTCCGAGTGGCAGGCAGTGACTAGTGGGGTACCGCGGGGATCGGTCCTTGGACCCCAGCTATTCACAAGATACATTAATTATCTAGATAAGGGAACTAAATGTAATATCTCCAAGTTTGCAGATGACACAAAGCTGGGTGGGCGTGTGTGCTGCGAGGAGGATACCGAGAAACTCCAGTATGATCTGGACAGGTTGGGTGAGTGGGCAGAAGCGTGGCAGATGCATTATAATGTGGATAAATGCGAGGTTATCCACTTTGGTGTCAGAAACAGAAAGGCAGACTATTATCTGAATAGCAATAGATTGGGAGAAGGGGAAGTGCAACGAGACCTGGGTGTCCTTGTGCACCAGTCGCTGAAGGTAAGCATGCAGGTGCAGCAGGCGGTGAAGAAGGCAAATGGTATGTTGGCCTTCAAAGCAAAATGGTTTCAGTATAGGAACAGGGATGTCCTGCTGCAGTTGTACAGGGCCTTGGTGAGACCACACCTTGAGTACTGTGTGCAGTTTTGGTCGCCTTATCTGAGGAATAATGTTCTTGCCATGGAAGGAGTTCAGCGAAGATTCACAAGGCTGATACCTGGGATGGCAGGAATGACATATGAGGAGAGATTGGGTCGATTGGGCTTATACTCGCTGGATTATAGAAGAATGAGAGGGGATCTCATCGAAACATGTAAAATTCTGACAGGTCTGGACAAACTAGATGCAGGAAGAATGTTCCCGATGGTCGGAGAGTCCAGAACCAGGGGTCATAATCTAAGGATAAGGGGTAAGCCATTTAGGACAGAAATGAGGAAGAATTTCTTCACCCAGAGAGTGGTGAACCTGTGGAATTCTCTACCACAGAAGGTAGTTGAGGCCAAGTCATTAAATATATTGAAGAATGAGTTAGATATATTTCTTAAAGATAAAGGTATCAAGGGATATGGGGAGAAGGCAGGTACAGGGTACTGAGTTTGGATGATCAGCCAGGATCTCATCGAATGGCGGAGCAGGCTCGAGGGGCCGAATGGCCTACTCCTGCTCCTATCTTCTATGTTTCTATGTACACTGCCTGATCAAACACTCCCAGGTCAGATACAGAGTTACGCTCCCTCTACACTGTCCCATCAAACACTGAGAGGTCGCACAACACCAGGTTATAGTCCAACAGTTTTATTTGAAATCACAAGCTTTCGGAGCTATCGATTGCTCCTTCCTCAGGTGAAGTGACTTCACCTGAGGAAGGAGCAATCGATAGCTCCGAAAGCTTGTGATTTCAAATAAAACTGTTGGACTATAACCTGGTGTTGTGCGACCTCTCAATTTTGTCCACCCCAGTCCAACACCGGCATCTCCGCATCATGACCATCAAACACTCCCAGGGCAGGTACAGCACGGGTTAGATACAGAGTAAAGCTCCCTCTACACTGTCCCATCAAACACTCCCAGGGCAGGTACAGCACGGGTTAGATACAGAGTAAAGCTCCCTCTACACTGTCCCATCAAACACTCCCAGGGCAGGTACAGGACGGGTTAAAAACTGAGTAAAACTCCTGCTGCGAAATGGTGGCGATGGGATCTCTTGCGTCCCACCGAGAGGGCAGATGGGGCCTTGGTTTAGCCTCTCATTCAATAGATGGGACCTCAGGCAGTGCAGCGCTCCCTCAGTACTGCACTGGGAGTGTCAGCCTGGATTATGTGCTGAAGTCTCTGGAGTGGGGCTTGAAGCCACGACCTCCTGACTTCCAGGCGAGCGAGCGGTCCCCTCTGAGCGTTGAAAGGAGTTTTGCTTTGATGTTCCAGAATTTATGTTTTTCCGTTGAACTGGCTGGCATTAGGACTGGGGGCTGAGTCAGTCTGCTGACCGAGTGCATTCGTTCCGCAGGTCAGTTTGTATGTTCCAAGGCCCAGTCAGAACATCGGGCTGCATGTGGAGGCACTGTCATGCTTCCTTGTCATTTTAATGGTGAAGGAAGGCAGGCGACGGTTACCTGGCTAAAGAAGACTTCAGCCGGTGATTTGGTGGTCCACGTACAGCCTGCGGAAACTGTCAGCAGTGTCCTGTATGAGAACAGAATCGAAATGCAACCA
>JASTWF010001563.1:0-47500 GCA_030390025.1 Squalus acanthias
AAAGAGACACTGAGGGAAAGAGAGAGACGCACTGAGGGAGAGAGGGAAAGGAACACTGAGGGAGAGAGAGAGAGAGACACTGAGGGAGAGAGGAAAGGGACACTGAGGGAGAGAGGGAAAGAGACACTGAGGGAGAGAGGGAAAGAGACACTGAGGGAGAGAGAGAAAGAGACACTGAGGGAGAGAGGGAAAGAGACACTGAGGGAGAGAGGGAAAGAGACACTGAGGGAGAGAGGGAAAGAGACACTGAGGGAGAGAGGGAAAGAGACACTGAGGGAGAGAGGGAAAGAGACACTGAGGGAGAGAGGGAAAGAGACACTGAGGGAGAGAGGGAAAGAGACACTGAGGGAGAGAGGGAAAGAGACACTGAGGGAGAGAGAGACACACTGAGGGAGAGAGGGAAAGGAACACTGAGGGAGAGAGAGAAGAGACACTGAGGGAGAGAGGGAAAGGGACACTGAGGGAGAGAGGGAAAGAGACACTGAGGGAGAGCGGGAAAGAGACACTGAGGGAGAGAGAGAAAGAGACACTGAGGGAGAGAGGGAAAGAGACACTGAGGGAGAGAGGAAAGAGACACTGAGGGAGAGAGAGAAAGAGACACTGAGGGAGAGAGAGAAAGAGACACTGAGGGAGAGAGAGAAAGAGACACTGAGGGAGAGAGAGAAAGAGACACTGAGGGAGAGAGAGAAAGAGACACTGAGGGAGAGAGAGAAAGAGACACTGAGGGAGAGAGAGAAAGAGACACTGAGGGAGAGAGAGAAAGAGACACTGAGGGAGAGAGAGAAAGAGACACTGAGGGAGAGAGAGAAAGAGACACTGAGGGAGAGAGAGAAAGAGACACTGAGGGAGAGAGAGAAAGAGACACTGAGGGAGAGAGAGAAAGAGACACTGAGGGAGAGAGAGAAAGAGACACTGAGGGAGAGAGAGAAAGAGACACTGAGGGAGAGAGGAAAGAGACACTGAGGGAGAGAGAGAAAGAGACACTGAGGGAGAGAGAGAAAGAGACACTGAGGGAGAGCGAGAAAGAGACACTGAGGGAAGAGAGTGAAAGGACACTGAGGGAGAGAGAGAAAGGGACACTGAGGGAGAGAGAGAAGAGACACTGAGGGAGAGAGGGAAAGGGACACTGAGGGAGAGAGAGAAAGAGACACTGAGGGAGAGAGAGAAAGAGAGAGACACTGAGGGAGAGAGAGAAAGAGACACTGAGGGAAAGAGAGAAAGAGACACTGAGGGAGAGAGGGAAAGAGACACTGAGGGAGAGCGGGAAAGAGACACTGAGGGAGAGAGAGAAAGAGACACTGAGGGAGAGAGGGAAAGAGACACCGAGGGAGAGAGGGAAAGAGACACTGAGGGAGAGAGGGAAATAGACACTGAGGGAGAGAGAGAAAGAGACACTGAGGGAGAGAGGGAAAGAGACACTGAGGCAAAGAGGGAAAGAGACACTGAGTGAGAGAGGGAAAGATACACTGAGGGAGAGAGAGAAAGAGACACTGAGGGAAAGAGGGAAAGAGACACTGAAGGAAGAGAGAGAAAGGGACACTGAGGGAGAGAGGGAAAGAGACACTGAGTGAGAGAGGGAAAGAGACACTGAGGGAGAGAGAGAAAGGGACACTGAGGGAGAGAGAGACACACTGAGGGAGAGAGGGAAAGGAACACTGAGGGAGAGAGAGAGAGACACTGAGGGAGAGAGGGAAAGGGACACTGAGGGAGAGAGGGAAAGAGACACTGAGGGAGAGCGGGAAAGAGACACTGAGGGAGAGAGAGAAAGAGACACTGAGGGAGAGAGGGAAAGAGACACTGAGGAAGAGAGGGAAAGAGACAATGAGGGAGAGAGAGAAAGAGACACTGAGGGGGAGAGAGAAAGACACACTGAGGGAGAGAGAGAAAGGGACACTGAGGGAGAGGGTGAAAGAGACACTGAGGGAGAGAGGGAAAGGAGCACTGAGGGAGAGAGAGAAAGGAGCACTGAGGGAGAGAGAGAAAGTGACACTGAGGGAGAGAGGGAAAGAGACAGTGAGGGAGAGAGAGAAAGAGACACTGAGGGAGAGAGAGAAAGAGACACTGAGGGAGAGAGTGAAAGGGACACTGAGGGAGAGAGAGAAAGGGACCCTGAGGGAGAGAGAGAAAGTGACATTGAGGGAGAGAGGGAAAGAGACACTGAGGGAGAGAGAGAAAGAGACACTGAGGGAGAGAGAGAAAGAGAGAGACACTGAGGGAGAGAGAGAAAGAGACACTGAGGGAAACAGAGAAAGAGACACTGAGGGAGAGAGAGAAAGAGACATTGAGGGAGAGAGAGAAAGAGACACTGAGGGAGAGCGTGAAAGAGACACTGAGGGAGAGAGGGAAAGGAGCACTGAGGGAGAGAGAGAAAGAGACACTGAGGGAGAGAGTGAAAGAGACACTGAGGGAGAGAGAGAAAGAGACACTGAGGGAGAGAAAGGAAGAGACACTGAGGGTGAGAGGGAAAGGGACACTGAGGGAGAGAGAGAAAGAGACACTGAGGGAGAGAGAGAAAGAGACACTGAGGGAGAGAAAGGAAGAGACACTGAGGGAGAGAGGGAAAGGGACCCTGAGGGAGAGAGAGAAAGTGACATTGAGGGAGAGAGAGAAAGAGACACTGAGGGTGAGAGGGAAAGAGACACTGAGGGAGAGAGAGAAAGGGACACTGAGGGAAAGAGCGAAAGAGACACTGAGGGAGAGAGAGAAAGAGACACTGAGGGAGAGAGAGAAAGAGACACTGAGGGGAGAGAGAGAAAGGAGCACTGAGGGAGAGAGGGAAAGAGATACTGAGGGAGAGAGAGAGAGAAAGGGTCACTGAGGGAGAGAGGGAAAGAGACACTGAGGCAAAGAGGGAAAGAGACACTGAGGGAAAGAGGGAAAGAGACACTGAAGGAAAGAGAGAGAAAGGGACACTGAGGGAGAGAGGGAAAGAGACACTGAGTGAGAGAGGGAAAGAGACTCTGACGGAGAGAGAAAGAGAGAGACACTGAGGGAGAGAGAGAAAGAGACATTGAGGGAGGAAGAGAATGAGACATTGAGCGAGAGAGCGAAAGAGACACTGAGGGAGAGAGAGAAAGAGACACTGAGGGAGAGAGGGAAAGGAGCACTGAGGGAGAGAGAGAAAGTGACACTGAGGGAGAGAGGGAAAGAGACACTGAGGGAGAGAGAGAAAGAGACACTGAGGGAGAGAGAGAAAGAGACACTGAGGGAGAGAGTGAAAGGGACACTGAGGGAGAGAGAGAAAGGGACCCTGAGGGAGAGAGAGAAAGTAACATTGAGGGAGAGAGGGAAAGAGACACTGAGGGAGAGAGAGAAAGAGACACTGAGGGAGAGAGAGAAAGAGAGAGACACTGAGGGAGAGAGAGAAACAGACACTGAGGGAAAGAGAGAAAGAGACACTGAGGGAAAGAGGGAAAGAGACACTGAGGGAGAGCGGGAAAGAGACACTGAGGGAGAGAGAGAAAGAGACACTGAGGGAGAGAGGGAAAGAGACACCGAGGGAGAGAGGGAAAGAGACACTGAGGGAGAGAGGGAAATAGACACTGAGGGAGAGAGGGAAAGAGACACTGAGGGAGAGAGGGAAAGAGACACAGAGGCAAAGAGGGAAAGAGACACTGAGTGAGAGAGGGAAAGATACACTGAGGGAGAGAGAGAAAGAGACACTGAGGGAAAGAGGGAAAGAGACACTGAAGGAAAGAGAGAGAAAGGGACACTGAGGGAGAGAGGGAAAGAGACACTGAGTGAGAGAGGGAAAGAGACACTGAGGGAGAGAGAGACACACTGAGGGAGAGAGGGAAAGGAACACTGAGGGAGAGAGAGAGACACTGAGGGAGAGAGGGAAAGGGACACTGAGGGAGAGAGGGAAAGAGACACTGAGGGAGAGCGGGAAAGAGACACTGAGGGAGAGAGAGAAAGAGACACTGAGGGAGAGAGGGAAAGAGACACTGAGGAAGAGAGGGAAAGAGACAATGAGGGAGAGAGAGAAAGAGACACTGAGGGGGAGAGAGAAAGACACACTGAGGGAGAGAGAGAAAGGGACACTGAGGGAGAGATTGAAAGAGACACTGAGGGAGGGAGAGAAAGATACACTGTGGGAGAGAGGGAAAGAGACACTGAGGGAGAGAGAGAAAGAGAGAGACACTGAGGGAGAGAGAGAAAGAGACACTGATGGAGGAAGAGAATGAGACATTGAGCGAGAGAGCGAAAGAGACACTGAGGGAGAGAGAGAAAGAGACACTGAGGGAGAGAGGGAAAGGAGCACTGAGGGAGAGAGAGAAAGTGACACTGAGGGAGAGAGGGAAAGAGACACTGAGGGAGAGAGAGAAAGAGACACTGAGGGAGAGAGAGAAAGAGACACTGAGGGAGAGAGTGAAAGGGACACTGAGGGAGAGAGAGAAAGGGACCCTGAGGGTGAGAGAGAAAGTGACATTGAGGGAGAGAGGGAAAGAGACACTGAGGGAGAGGGAGAAAGTTACACTGAGGGAGAGAGAGAAAGAGAGAGACACTGAGGGAGAGAGAGAAAGAGACACTGAGGGAAAGAGAGAAAGAGACACTGAGGGAGAGAGAGAAAGAGACACTGAGGGAGAGAGAGAAAGAGACACTGAGGGAGAGGGTGAAAGAGACACTGAGGGAGAGAGGGAAAGGAGCACTGAGGGAGAGAGAGAAAGAGACACTGAGGGAGAGAGTGAAAGAGACACTGAGGGAGAGAGAGAAAGAGACACTGAGGGAGAGAGAGGAAGAGACACTGAGGGAGAGAGGGAAAGGTACACTGAGGAGAGAGAGAAAGGGACCCTGAGGGAGAGAGAGAAAGTGACATTGAGGGAGAGAGAGAAAGAGACACTGAGGGTGAGAGGGAAAGAGACACTGAGGGAGAGAGAGAAAGGGACACTGAGGGAAAGAGAGAAAGAGACACTGAGGGAGAGAGAGAAAGAGACACTGAGGGAGAGAGCGAAAGAGACACTGAGGGGAGAGAGAGAAAGGAGCACTGAGGGAGAGAGGGAAAGAGATACTGAGGGAGAGAGAGAGAGAAAGGGTCACTGAGGGAGAGAGGGAAAGAGACACTGAGGCAAAGAGGGAAAGAGACACTGAGTGAGAGAGGGAAAGATACACTGAGGGAGAGAGAGAAAGAGACACTGAGGGAAAGAGGGAAAGAGACACTGAAGGAAAGAGAGAGAAAGGGACACTGAGGGAGAGAGGGAAAGAGACACTGAGTGAGAGAGGGAAAGAGACACTGACGGAGAGAGAGACACACTGAGGGAGAGAGGGAAAGGAACACTGAGGGAGAGAGAGAGAGACACTGAGGGAGAGAGGGAAAGGGACACTGAGGGAGAGTGGGAAAGAGACACTGAGGGAGAGCGGGAAAGGGACACTGAGGGAGAGAGGGAAAGAGACACTGAGGGAGAGAGGGAAAGAGACACTGAGGGAGAGCGGGAAAGAGACACTGAGGGGGAGAGAGAAAGAGACACTGAGGGAGAGAGGGAAAGAGACACTGAGGGACAGAGGGAAAGAGACAATGAGGGAGAGAGAGAAAGAGACACTGAGGGGGAGAGAGAAAGACACACTGAGGGAGAGAGAGAAAGGGACACTGAGGGAGAGATTGAAAGAGACACTGAGGGAGGGAGAGAAAGATACACTGTGGGAGAGAGGGAAAGAGACACTGAGGGAGAGAGAGAAAGAGAGAGACACTGAGGGAGAGAGAGAAAGAGACACTGAGGGAGGGAGAGAATGAGACATTGAGCGAGAGAGCGAAAGAGACACTGAGGGAGAGAGAGAAAGAGACACTGAGGGAGAGAGGGAAAGGAGCACTGAGGGAGAGAGAGAAAGTGACACTGAGGGAGAGAGGGAAAGAGACACTGAGGGAGAGAGAGAAAGAGACACTGAGGGAGAGAGAGAAAGAGACACTGAGGGAGAGAGTGAAAAGGACACTGAGGGAGAGAGAGAAAGGGACCCTGAGGGAGAGAGAGAAAGTGACATTGAGGGAGAGAGGGAAAGAGACACTGAGGGAGAGAGAGAAAGAGACACTGAGGGAGAGAGAGAAAGAGACACTGAGGGAGAGAGAGAAAGGGACACTGAGGGAAAGAGAGAAAAAGACACTGAGGGAGAGAGAGAAAGAGACACTGAGGGAGAGAGAGAAAGAGACACTGAGGGGGAGAGAGAAAGGAGCACAGAGGGAGAGAGGGAAAGAGATACTGAGGGAGAGAGAGAGAGAAAGGGTCACTGAGGGAGAGAGGGAAAGGGACACTGAGGGAGAGAGAGAAAGAGACACTGAGGGAGAGAGAGAAAGAGACACTGAGGGAGAGAGGGAAAGAGACACTGAGGGAAAGAGAGAGAAAGAAACACTGAGGGAGAGAGAGAAAGGGACACTGAGGGAGAGAGGGAAAGAGACACTGAGAGAGAGAGAGAGGGAAAGAGACACTGAGGGAGAGAGGGAAAGAGACATTGAGTGAGAGAGGGAAAGAGACACTGAGGGCGAGAGGGAAAGAGACACTGAGGGAGAGAGAGAAAGGGACACTGAGGGAAAGAGAGAAAGAGACACTGAGGGAGAGAGAGAAAGAGACACTGAGGGAGAGAGGGAAAGAGACACTGAGGGAGAGAGAGAAAGAGACACTGAGGGAGAGAGAGAAAGAGACACTGAGGGAGAGAGAGAAAGGAACACTGAGGGAGAGAGAGAAAGAGACACTGAGGGAGAGAGAAGAGAAGAAGGGACACTGAGGGAGAGAGAGAAAGAGACACTGAGGGAGAGAGAGAAAGAGACACTGAGGGAGAGAGGGAAAGAGACACTGAGGGAGAGAGGAAAGAGACACTGAGGGAGAGTGGAAAGAGACACTGAGGGAAGAGAGGAAAGAGACACTGAGGGAGAGAGAGAAGAGACACTGAGGGAGAGAGGGAAAGAGACACTGAGGGAGAGAGAGAGAGAGACACTGAGGGAGAGAGGAAAAGGGACACTGAGGGAGAGAGGGAAAGAGACACTGAGGGAGAGAGAGAAAGAGACACTGAGGGAGAGAGAGAAAGAGACACTGAGGGAGAGAGGGTAAGAGACACTGAGGGAGAGAGGGAAAGAGACACTGAGGGAGAGAGGGAAATAGACACTGAGGGAGAGAGGGAAAGAGACACTGAGGGAGAGAGGGAAAGAGACACTGAGGGAGAGAGGGAAAGAGACACTGAGGGAGAGAGGGAAAGAGACACTGAGGGAGAGAGGGAAAGAGACACTGAGGGAGAGAGAGACACACTGAGGGAGAGAGGGAAAGGAACACTGTGGGAGAGAGAGAGAGAGACAGTGAGGGAGAGAGGGAAAGGGACACTAAGGGAGAGAGGGAAAGAGACACTGAGGGAGAGCGGGAAGGAGACACTGAGGGAGAGAGAGAAAGAGACACTGAGGGAGAGAGGGAAGAGACACTGAGGGAGAGAGGGAAAGAGACACTGAGGGAGAGAGAGAAAGGGAGACTGAGGGAGAGAGTGAAAGAGACACTGAGGGAGAGAGAGAAAGAGACACTGAGGGAGAGAGAGAAAGAGACACTGAGGGAGAGAGAGAAAGGGACACTGAGGGAGAGAGTGAAAGAGACACTGAGGGCGGGAGAGAAAGAGACACTGAGGGAGAGAGGGAAAGAGACACTGAGGGCGAGAGAGAAAGGGACACTGATGGAGAGAGAGTAATAGACACTGAGGGAGAGAGAGAAAGGAACACTGAGGGAGAGAGAGAAAGAGACAATGAGGGAGAGACAGAAAGAGACAGAAAGGGCCCCTGAGGGAGAGAGAGAAAGAGACACTGAGGGAGAGAGAGAAAGAGACACTGAGGGAAAGAGGGAAACAGACACTGAGGGAGAGAGGGAAAGAGACACTGAGGGAAAGTTGGAAAGAGACACTGAGGGAAAGTTGGAAAGAGACACTGAGGGAAAGAGAGAGACGCACTGAGGGAGAGAGGGAAAGGAACACTGAGGGAGAGAGAGAGAGAGACACTGAGGGAGAGAGGGAAAGGGACACTGAGGGAGAGAGGGAAAGAGACACTGAGGGAGAGAGGGAAAGAGACACTGAGGGAGAGAGAGAAAGAGACACTGAGGGAGAGAGGGTAAGAGACACTGAGGGAGAGAGGGAAGAGACACTGAGGGAGAGAGGGAAATAGACACTGAGGGAGAGAGGGAAAGAGACACTGAGGGAGAGAGGGAAAGAGACACTGAGGGAGAGAGGGAAAGAGACACTGAGGGAGAGAGGGAAAGAGACACTGAGGGAGAGAGGGAAAGAGACACTGAGGGAGAGAGAGACACACTGAGGGAGAGAGGGAAAGGAACACTGTGGGAGAGAGAGAGAGAGACGGTGAGGGAGAGAGGGAAAGGGACACTAAGGGAGAGAGGGAAAGAGACACTGAGGGAGAGCGGGAAGGTGACACTGAGGGAGAGAGAGAAAGAGACACTGAGGGAGAGAGGGGAAGAGACACTGAGGGAGAGAGGGAAAGAGACACTGAGGGAGAGAGAGAAAGGGAGACTGAGGGAGAGAGTGAAAGAGAAACTGAGGGAGAGAGAGAAAGAGACACTGAGGGAGAGAGAGAAAGAGACACTGAGGGAGAGAGAGAAAGGGACACTGAGGGAGAGAGTGAAAGAGACACTGAGGGCGGGAGAGAAAGAGACACTGAGGGAGAGAGGGAAAGAGACACTGAGGGAAGAGAGAAAGAGAGACACTGAGGGAGAGAGAGAAAGAGACACTGAGGGAAAGAGAGAAAGAGACACTGAGGGAGAGAGAGAAAGAGACACTGAGGGAGAGAGAGAAAGAGACACTGAGGGTGAGGGTGAAAGAGACACTGAGGGAGAGAGGGAAAGGAGCACTGAGGGAGAGAGAGTAAGAGACACTGAGGGAGAGAGTGAAAGAGACACTGAGGGAGAGAGAGAAAGAGACACTGAGGGACAGAGAGAAAGAGACACTGAGGGAGAGAGAGAAAGAGACACTGAGGGAGAGAGGGAAAGGTGCACTGAGGAGAGAGAGAAAGGGACCCTGAGGGAGAGAGAGAAAGTGACATTGAGGGAGAGAGAGAAAGAGACACTGAGGGTGAGAGGGAAAGAGACACTGAGGGAGAGAGAGAAAGGGACACTGAGGGAAAGAGAGAAAGAGACACTGAGGGAGAGTGAGAAAGAGATACTGAGGGAGAGAGAGAATGAGACACTGAGGGAGAGAGAGAAAGGAGCACTGAGGGAGAGAGGGAAAGAGATACTGAGGGAGAGAGAGAAAGGGGCACTGAGGGAGAGAGGGAAAGGGACACTGAGGGAGAGAGAGAAAGAGACACTGAGGGAGAGAGAGAAAGAGACACTGAGGGAGAGAGGGAAAGAGACACTGAGAGAGAGAGAGAAAGAAACACTGAGGGAGAGAGAGAAAGAGACACTGAGGGAGAGAGAGAAAGAGATACTGAGGGAGAGAGAGAAAGAGACACTGAGGGAGAGAGAGAAAGGAGCACTGAGGGAGAGAGGGAAAGAGATACTGAGGGAGAGAGAGAAAGGGGCACTGAGGGAGAGAGGGAAAGGGACACTGAGGGAGAGAGAGGAAGAGACACTGAGGGAGAGAGGGAAAGAGACACTGAGGGAGAGAGGGAAAGAGACACTGAGGGAGAGAGAGAAAGGGACACTGAGGGAAAGAGAGAAAGAGACACTGAGGAAGAGAGAGAAAGAGACACTGAGGGAGAGAGAGAAAGAGACACTGAGGGAGAGAGGGAAAGAGACACTGAGGGAGAGAGAGAAAGAGACACTGAGGAAGAGAGAGAAAGAGACACTGAGGGAGAGAGAGAAAGGGACACTGAGGGAGAGAGGGAAAGGGACACTGAGGGAGAGAGAGAAAGAGACACTGAGGGAGAGAGAGAAAGAGACACTGAGGGAGAGAGAGAAAGGGACACTGAGGGAGAGAGAGAAATAGACTCTGAGGGAGAGAGAGAAAGGAACACTGAGGGAGAGAGAGAAAGAGACAATGCGGGAGAGAGAGAAAGAGACACTGAGGGAAAGAGAGAGAAAGGGCCACTGAGGGAGAGAGAGAAAGAGACACTGAGGGAGAGAGAGAAAGAGACACTGAGGAAAGAGGGAAAGAGACACTGAGGGAGAGAGGGAAAGAGACACTGAGGGAGAGAGAGAAAGAGACACTGAGGGAGAGGAAAGAGACACTGAGGGAGAGAGGGAAAGAGACACTGAGGGAGAGAGGGAAAGAGACTCTGAGGGAGAGAGAGACACACTGAGGGAGAGAGGGAAAGGAACACTGTGGGAGAGAGAGAGAGACAGTGAGGGAGAGAGGGAAAGGGACACTGAGGGAGAGAGGGAAAGAGACACTGAGGGAGAGCGGGAAAGTGACACTGAGGGAGAGAGAGAAAGAGACACTGAGGGAGAGAGGGAAAGAGACACTGAGGGAGAGAGAGGAAAGAGACACTGAGGGAGAGAGAGAAAGGTAGACTGAGGGAGAGAGTGAAAGAGACACTGAGGGAGAGAGAGTAAGAGACACTGAGGGAGAGAGAGAAAGAGACACTGAGGGAGAGAGAGAAAGGGACACTGAGGGAGAGAGTGAAAGAGACACTGAGGGCGGGAGAGAAAGAGACACTGAGGGAGAGAGGGAAAGAGACACTGAGGGCGAGAGAGAAAGAGTGAGACACTGAGGGAGAGAGAGAAAGAGACACTGAGGGAGAGAGAGAAAGAGACACTGAGGGAGAGAGGGAAAGGAGCACTGAGGGAGAGAGGGAAAGAGATACTGAGGGAGAGAGAGAAAGGGGCACTGAGGGAGAGAGGGAACGGGACATTGAGGGAAAGAGAGAAAGATACACTGAGGGAGAGAGAGAAAGAGACACTGAGGGAGAGAGAGAAAGAGACACTGAGGGAGAGAGAGAAAGCGACACTGAGGGAGAGAGAGAAAGGGACACTGAGGGAGAGAGGGAAGGAGACACTGAGGGAGAGAGAGAAAGGGACACTGAGGGAGAGAGGGAAGGAGACACTGAGGGAGAGAGGGAAAGGGACACTGAGGGAGAGAGGGAAAGAGACACTGAGGGAGAGAGGGAAAGAGTCACTGAGGAAGAGAGGGTAAGGGACACTGAGGGAGAGAGGGAAAGGGACCCCAATGATTGGTCTGATGCTGATCCACACTGGCCCTGCCTATGGGAGATTGGAATGCTTTCCCCCAGGATGGATAACTCACCATCTATCTCCACAAGAGAGCTGAACGGTGAATGTTCAGACTGTGTGTGTGTGGGGAGAGCGGATTCAGTGTCTGCCTTCTCTAGATATTTCAATTGATTGCAGGTGGGTGAAAAAAGTGTCCGTGTCTGGGGAGGGGGAAGAGAAGGGCAGGTAACTGGTATTAATATGACTCCAAGATGAAAATTAGTCCTTTGCTCTACCTCAGATTATCTAACAGACAGTCCTTGTCTTTGATTGTTGATGAATGTATTGAAGCTTTACTTCTCATCCATTGATGCTGAAGCACAGAAGTGTCTTGGTTTACAATGTAATTAAGCACCGTAATAATCCCTCACCCAGTGTGTGTCAGACTGTGTAACCCGTCAAACAGAATCTGCTCTTCTGAATGTGAGGACAGGTGTTGAACCAGAATTGTGTGCAGATTGGTTTATTCCAGTCAATACATATCTCTTTTTTGTTTCTGATGAATTTGCACTTGAGTTTCTCCGTGGGATCATTTTATTCCAGTCAGACATGGTCAAGGAGCCCTCCTGCTGATTACCACCCACAGCCGATGAATCAGTGTTCAGGATTGTGATGGAATACTCTCCACTTGCCTGGATGAGTTGCAGCTCCAACAACACTCAAGAAGCTCGACACCATCCAGGACAAAGCAGCCCGCTTGATTGGCACCCCATCCACCACCTTAAACATTCACTCCATCCACCACCGGTGCACCGTGGCTGCAGTGTGTACCATCTACAAGACGCACTGCAGCAACTCGCCAAGGCTTCTTCGGCAGCACCTCCCAAACCCGCAACCTCTTCCACCTAGAAGGACATGGGAACACCAACACAGCAAGTTCCCCTTGAATTACATCGCCGATCCTTCATCATCGCTGGGTCAAAAGTCCTGGAACTCCCTCCCTAACAGCACTGTGAAAACACCTTCACCACACTGTTCAAAATGAGGGCTACCTAAAATGGATATAAATGAGAAGTCGCACAACACCAGGTTATAGTCCAACAGATTTATTTAATTTTACAAGCTTTCGGAACAGTTCGCTCCTTCGTCAGGTAAGTTAGCAGTGAGAGAATCTCCCAGAATTCACAATTTAAACACAGACAAAATATATTCAAATCTTTCCTACATCAAAGAGCACAGCCAAGACAATGAGATGTGTCCCAGGGGGTCCAACGTGTCAAACCACCTGCTGGCTGCATATCCTGTCAATCTGTGTAGGTTCTTGTGTTAGTCTTTTTAAAAAAAAACACCTGGGAAGACCGGCCATAACACAAGAACCTACACAGATTGACAGGATATGCAGCCAGCAGGTGGTTTGACACGTTGGACCCCCTGGGACACATCTCATTGTCTTGGCTGTGCTCTTTGATGTAGGAAAGATTTGAATATATTTTGTCTGTGTTTAAATTGTGAATTCTGGGAGATTCTCTCACTGCTAACTTACCTGACGAAGGAGCGAACTGTTCCGAAAGCTTGTAAAATTAAATAAATCTGTTGGACTATAACCTGGTGTTGTGTGACTTCTCATTTTTGTCCACCCCAGTCCAACGCCGGCATCTCCACATCATAAAATGGATATGGTTGCGCGAATTAAATTGTGACGCGGATAATAGTGTGTCTAGTATTAGAGTAGCTGGTTAGATGCTTCAGATTTGCCGATGTTTTTAATTCCCTGCTGATGTTCTAACATTCTACACCGTGGCAGTCACATGTGACCTTGCTTCCCAGGCTCGCTGTCTGCTGTTTGTGAGCTGGGAAGGTTGCTAACTGTATCTTTCATTTGGCCAACCAAGGCCCAACACCTATGTTTCTTCCATTACCGCTAAGAACCATATTAGAATGCTAAGTTAGGATTTTAACTTTGTTTAACAAAACTGCTTGCTAAGACGCGTAAGTTAACCAGTGTGTGAGAATAGAATAGAGGGTATCTTTGGGAATGTAATGATTCATTCTATTTTACAATAGTCTGATAATGGAATGAAATAGTTAATAAGCTGCATGAACAGCTTTGAACATGAATAACCGATTAACAAGCAGCTGGGAGCAGCTGAAGGCCGCGAATGGTACGACTGACTTGGGTGGAGAGGGCCGGATGGGGAAAGGAGAAACCAGTCCTCAGGATATTCTACCCCAGGTCCACCTCTAAAAAAAAGAAAGAGCTGAAAAACCTCCAGCGCGGACGGTGGAGTGGAGCGGAGCGCTCCCGAGGGTGGATCTATACTGACTTCAGTCTAACACTCTTGGATAGTTTGAGAGAGAGAGAGAGAGAGAGAGAGGAGAGCTGTTCATGCACGCCAGCCGTCTGTCTGATCGGGCCCGATGTCCGCCACTTGTCACGGTCGTTGGTTTTTGCTGTATAACTAGTGCGTTATATTCCGCCTTTACTTCGATTAAACACAATATACCCACCATATTGGTTGCAGTCGATCCTGATTATTCGAAAGACCAGAGACAATCTAATCTCGACCACACGGACTGTCTACCACGGTCCATGAAGAAAGCCCACCACCACCTCCTGAAGGGCACCTAGGGATGGGCAATTAACGCCGGTCTTGCTAGCGACACTAGACGTTGGGTCGCTGCTCCTTCTGCTGCAGTGGAAGCTGCGACATCGCCCCTCACACCCAGCATCGTGGTCCAGTCCACAAGTTCTCTCATGGAGCTGCCCATCACTCCCAACCCAGAAATCATGGGCATCCCAGCTCCGCGCAAAGCCCCGTGCAAAGTTGGAGCCGGATTCCTCCATGCTCCTTGGCAGTGACAAGAGGCTCTGTGGCAGGCCTGCCGCGGCACCAAGCGTGTCCGTGTGCACGCCCATCACACCTTCTCCTGAAGGCCGCCCCATCCAAGTCCGGGATGTGCAAGAGGCCATAATTCTGGGAACAGAGATCTCTCAGGGAATTCTACAGCTGGAAGAGATTACAGAGATAGTGAGTGGCGAGGCCATGGAGGGATTTGAAAACAAGGACGAGAATTTAAAAATCAGGGGTTCTGGACCGGGAGCCAATGTAGTTCAGTGAGCACAGGGGTGATGGGTGACCGAGACTTGGTGCAAGTTAGGACACGAACAGCGGAGTTTTGGATGAGCTAAAGTTTATAGAGGATGGAAAATGGTAGGCCGGCCAGGAGAGCATTGGAATAGTCGAGTCTAGAGGTGACAGAGGCATGGATGAGGGCTTCAACAATGTTTGAAATGAGGCAGGGTCGGAGATGGGTGATGTTGCATACCTGAAAGTAGGCGGTCTTTGTGATGGATCGGATATTTTGTTGGAATCTCATATCAAGGTTGCAAACACTCTGGTTCAGCCACAGACAGTTGCCTGGGAGAGGTAGCGAGATTGTGGCAGGGACTGAAGACAATGCCTTTGGTCTTCCCAATATTTATTTGGAGGAATTTTCTGCTCATCCCGTACTGGATATCAGACAAGCCGTGCGACAAATCAGAGGCAGTGTAGGGGTCGAGAGAGGTGGTGGTGAGGTAGAGCTGGGTGTCGTCAGTGTATATGTGGAACCTGACGTTGTGTTTTCGGATGATGTTGCCGAGGGGCAGAATATCGATGAGAAATAGGAGGGGCCAGGGATAGATCCTTGGGGGACACCAGAGGAAATGGTGTGGGAGCAGGAAGAGAAGTCATTGCAGGTGATTCTCGGGCTAAGACAGGAGAGATAAGAATGGAACCGGGCAGGGCAGTCCCACCCAGCTGGACAACAGAGGAGACGAGTTGGAGGAGGTTGGTGTGGTCAACCGGATTAAAGCCTGCAGACAGGTCGAGAAGGATCAGGAGGGATAGTTTACCATGGTCACAGTCACCTAGGATGTCATTTGTGACTTTGATAAGAGCCGTTTCAGGACTGTGGCAGGGGCGGGACCCCTGATTGGAGTGATTCAAACATGGAGTTCCTGGAAAGATGGACAGGGATTTGAGAGGCATCAACACACTCAAGGACTTTGGAGTGGAAAGGGAGTTTCGAGATGGGGCGGTAGTTTCCAAGGATAGCGGGGTCAAGGGTGAGTTTTTTAAGGAGTGGGGTGATGAAGGCAGATTTGAATGGGAAGGAGACAGTACCTCCTTTAAGATGCTTCTGAAAACCTGCCTCTTTGACCAAGGTTTCGGTCACCTGTCCTAATATCTCCTTATGTGGCTCGGTGTCAAATTTTGTCTGATAATCGCTCCTGTGAAGCGCCTTGTGATGTTTTACTATGTTAAAGGTGCTTTATAAATGCAAGTTGTTGTTGTTGATAGATATGTTTATCAATATGGGAGAATATTTAATTAAGCATCCACAGCGTATAACTTAATGTTTTATATGTATACTTCAAATCAGCATTTATATAATTTAAAACATTAAGGGGGAAAAATTCAGTTGGTTGTGCCTCCCGTTAGCGCCTTAAGAGGGCGCTAATGGGGCGCAAAGCAGCTGGCGCCTGGGCGCAGCGATGTTTGCGCCGCTCGCGAACTTAACTAGACATTTTGCGGCGTGTAAGGGATTTTCCTCTCGGTGCCGAAGGCTGCTCTGTGCTTAGCCTGGGTGCTAGTGCGGGGTTAGGCCTTGTTGCCTGTTCTGGTCTCCAGCCAGCCTGGTAACACTAGACACCTGTGAGTGGTTCGACCCACTCGCCCTTACGGTTCTGACACTGGACTTAGGTGCGAGAGCAATAATGCAGAGAAAACTCAGGTAGACCCGGTTGAATAGTACGAAATAGAAAATCTTTATTGCATGTTATTCAAAATTACGAAGTACATGTCATAAGCACAGATCAATGACAGTACAAACTTACACATGGTTATGAAACTAAATTTAGGGAAACGAGGAGCGCACGACACATCGTAAAAGGGGACACACATTATAGTTATCCTTAAAACAAGAACCCTCCCCTATCAATACCTGTCCTAATCTAGATCTGTAGAATCGAGACTCATGCTCACCAATCGGGACAATTCGGAGAATTCTAAATCGATGTTTGGATGCTTTCGCCACAGCACCTGACCGTTCACGTGTTGGTCAGGGGTCTCTGCGCCCCACTTGTTTACTCGCTTCTGCTCCGGCTAGCAGGCTGGACCGTCTGCTGTCATGAAGATTTTCCCGGCCTCGGGTTTCGGACACCACTCAAAGAAGAGTCTTCCTGTGCCCTATACCGGGTCGATAGAATTCAAGGAACAGTCTTCTGATGCCAGTTGGGAAGCAGTTACCGATTTATCGAGCGCGGTCGGGGTTCACTGACCGCGGTGATACGTGTAGTCGTCTTCTTCTCTTCTCATCTCATCTCATCTCATCTCATCTCATCTCGGGCCTTCGGATCCGACACCGTTTACCGACCTCTCGGGATGGTGCGCCCGCTTACAGGCCTTTGCAGCCCAGCTCAATACAGATCTTCGCGGCAAGCCACGAGGTTGATCCTAGCGGATCAGAGTCCAGAGTCGTCAGGCAAGAGAATAAGAGTTCAGCAGCCTTCCAGCGAGTCAAAGGAACACGAGCAGGATAAGAGCAAGAGTCAAGAGTCATCGGAATAAGAGAGAGATGGACGGTTGGACACTACAGTTATAGTACTGTAATTCCTAATCTCCCGCCCAATCTTAATGTCCATCTTTTGTCATGTTTTGGCGCTCAAAACTTCTTGTATGGGGTGATCTCAGTCTTTAATGGGTGTAAGGGTTTTGACCCGTGTGGCTCTGTGCTCAGCCTGGGTGCTAGTGCGAGGTTAGGCCTTGTTGCCTGTTCTGGTCTCCAGCCAGTCTGGAAGCACTAGACACCTGTGAGTGGTTCGACCCACTCGCCCTTACGGTTCTGACACTGGACTTAGATGCGAGAGCAATAATGGAGAGAAAACTCAGGTAGACCCAGTTGAATGGTACGAAATGGAAAATCTTTATTGCATATTATTCAAGATTACGAAATACATGTCATAAGCACAGATTAATGACAGTACAATCTTACACGCAGTTATGTAACTAATTTTAGGGAAACGAGGAACGAACGACACATCGTAAATGGGGGCACACATTACAGTTATCCTTAAAACTTAAACCCTCCCCTATCAATACCTGCTCTAAACTAGATTTGTAGGATCGAGACTCATGCTCACCACTCGTGATAACTCGGAGAATTCCGAAAACTCTGCTCGGATGTTTTTACCGCAGCACCTGATCACCCACGTGTTGATCAGGGGTCTCTGTACCCCACTTGTTTACTCGTTTCTGCTCCGGCTAGCAGGCTGGACCATCTGCTGTCATGAAGATCTGTGTTGTCCTCGGAGTTCCGACTCTACTCAAAAAAGAGTCTTCCTGTGCCCTCGCCCCGATGCGATAAAATTCAAAGAATAGTCTTCCGATGCCAGTTCTGTAAAGCTCAAAAAATAGTCTTCCTGGGCAAGGAAAGTGTCTATTCGACCTACAGGCGCGGTCGGGGCTTACTGACCGTGGCGATACGTATGGTATTCTTCTTCTCTTCTCATCTCATCTCATCTCATCTCATCTCATCTCATCTCGGGCCTTCGATTCCAACACCGTGTACCGACTTCTCGGCATGGTGTGCCCGTTTCAAGGCTTCACAGCCCAGTTCCACACAGATCTTCGCGGCAAGCCACGAGGCTGATCCTGGCGGATCAGAAAGTTCGATAGTCGAGCAGCAAGAGGCAGATGCAAGAGTCAAGAGGCAGGAACAAGAGAAAGATGGACGGTTGTAGCTTACAGTTATAGTGCGAAAACTCTTCTTTTCCCGCCCAACCTTAATATCTTTTCTTTTGTTAGGGTTTTGGCGCTCAAATTTCTTGTATAGGGTGATCTCTGTTTTAATGGGTTTCGGGGATACTTGTAACTGTCTGAGTACCTGTTAATATTTTTCCCATTGTGTAACCGGTCAGTATTCTCCCTGGAGGGGTTTTGGGGCTTCCAAATGTTTTCTGTAACTACCCGCAAACGGCTCTCTCATCGTAGAGTCGTGGGGATTTTGCATATTAATGTCTTTGGATGGGTTCTTGATCGTTTGGTACAATAGCCCTTATTCGCACCTGGGAGACCGATTTCAGTATTTATGTGTATACTGCAAACCCATAATGTCTCGTGTATTATCTCAAATGTGCTGAGTCTTGATCGATCTCGCACAAATGTTTATTGGAACGCCATCTTGTCTGCTTATCGAAAGGTCTAGAATGTTCTGCCACGAGGCGTGGCGGCCATTTTACAGGCTGCTTGTGTCCACTTTGAAAACCTGACAGCATTCTGCTGAAATAAAGCTGTTTGAACGAAACTATGTGTTTTCTCCTTATTTATAAAATCGCGATTATATTGCGAATTCTACAGTCCCTCCTGTTGATGCGAATAACTCCGCTTATCGTATCAAAAATATTGTGGTGAGCAATATTATCTCGATTTCTCCAGATCCAGAAAAATAATCCCCATAACTTAAACTATCTAGGGTCTTTGCGTCGTCCTTATTTCCCAGGAAAATTACATTCTTATAACACCGCAGGCATTATTTGCCTTTAAACTTACACCACTTGTTTTCCTTCCAGGCGTAACCAGGCCGATGCCTCTCGTATCACCTGTATATTCACATTTTTTATTCAGGGAAAAGAAAAACAAAACAAAACCAAACAATCATATTCAACAACAACACCATCACCAAAATAATCAAAACCAACTCTTAAACATGTCGAGTTCCAAACGTAATTACAGTTTCTGAAAAATCACGATCGATTACAACACTTCCGAGACGCACGTGGCAAACGGGAGTGACGCCATTTTCTGATTACACGGTGCTTTCATCGTGCACGCGCACGTAACGTTCTCGCCACTCTCCCGTGTTTTCGTTCTTGGTGAGGCGTTTGCCTCTCTTACAATGCACGACCAATAAGTATACCACAATAAACACTTGGCATACAACTAAAATGTGGGAGGCTATTCTGATCCATGAAGGCACTTCAATGTTGGTGAACAGATTCCACCACGGTGGAATTACTATGTCCAGAATGTCTGTCCCTATTTCGACAGCTTTCTGTTCTAGCGTGTAAAAATGTTTTTGTGACACCGCGACGGCTTTTAAAAGCTTGGTGAGGTGTTCAGGGAGAGGGGGAATGAGGTATCCGAAATGCGCGACGAATCGCTGCAGGTCGGTGAAGTTCTCTTTTACGGTGAGATGAACCGTGGATGGTTCAGGGATTGGGACAATTCGCTGTTGTGCTACTTGAACTTCCGCCCTGGGTTTGAAACAGAAACTGCTGTCACTCACCGGACACCGGCTACGGTTTCCATGCTGGTAGTGTTGCGCTGCAGTGGTAACACAATATGTTCCACCCCCGATGTATGCTACCTGCGGAGGCACATGATCTTGTGCCATTGCCTCCATGGTGCAATTCATGGACTTGGCACCAGCCGTTCTGAACCCGCACTGTGGTGTTAAAAAGGCATTCAAGTGATGGGGACACAGTATTATGTGTGTTCCCCTGCCACGACAACCAGAGAGATCGGTACCTGTCATCGTTTGCTCCCAGCGGATGACGTAAGGTGGAACCGCTGCATAGCGAATGTGGGCTCCCCCCTGAATGACACCAATGTTCTCTACCCGATACACCGGGGCGGGCTTTGCTGTGTCGCCCAAAACCGGCATACGTAATACTATACCCATGATAGTATGGTTTGATCGTCCGCAGTCCACGGGGACTGGGTATGCTTCTGAAGCTAGCCTGAGCTGGTACGGGCTTAATGCGTTCTGAAAAGGGTGGAGCGCCCGCAGGTGTTTGTTACTTATCCAGGACGGGACCAAACCTTGTTTTAAATCCTCCAAATTACTGCGGCCCTCGCCCAGTAACCACGCCCCGTAAAGCACGCACACCTCGTTCTGCGCAGCTTGATCGGATGCATTCCGATCTTCCCTAATCAGGGCATTTACCGTTCTCGCGTGTTTCTCTAGTTCAGCTATTATTTCTTTTAAATGGAGAGTCATGGCTTGGTCCTCGTGTAACCCAGGCCCAACCACCTTATTTTCATCTGTGAGAATGTCTTTTAATTGCGTTTTTAAGCCATTAATCTGGGTCTGCAGCTCCACGCTGTCTAGAGCGTTGACCACAGATGTACCCGTGTTGAAAGCAGTGAACGCGTCGTTCACATCACCCCTTCTTTGTCTCCCCACCTGATCCAAAACTTCATGTGGTACGGTGTACAAACTTGTTTTATCAATTTCCGCGAAATCGAATTCGTAAAATT
Source organism: Squalus acanthias (assembly GCA_030390025.1). Taxonomy (NCBI): domain Eukaryota; kingdom Metazoa; phylum Chordata; class Chondrichthyes; order Squaliformes; family Squalidae; genus Squalus; species Squalus acanthias. The sequence goes on from JASTWF010001563.1 coordinate 20,357, forward strand.
GTCTGAACATCTTTGTCAACAGGACCTGGTACAACTGTTCCGTCTCTTTGGGGCACCACTCTGGTAACCGTACCTCGGTGAGATTTAAAATCACCGAGGCCACCGCGTAATGTACCCCCTGAAATAGTATCTGGTCTGTGGGGACCAGTACCAAACCATTCCCGGGTTCCTTACTGGTTTTAGGGCACCCTTCTTCCTTAGCTAGAACCACCGGAATCGTGGGCGGGGCTTTGCGTGGGCGCGTAATGAGTTCAGTGGCATTTACCGGGATCGGGGAGTATGGGGCTCCGCACCCCCTGGTGCTCGCATCCCACCTCATCCCCTGTCCATTATCCTGCCATTGATTAATGAAAAATATGGAGATGCCTTTGGGGCAAGCGTACTTTGACCCCCACATACATACATAAATTCCCTCATCCGGTTCCCACCATTTGTCCCAACAGACTCTCACTTGTCCGTTTGTCCCCGTAATTGTCCGATGGGTATTATTACCCAGTCGTTCCCACTCGACCGAAGAGTTCCTCATGTTTTTGCTCAGCTTTCGCAGCCACCACCATCGGCTCAATGGGACATTCCCACTACAAGTCAAACAAATCCGTTTGCCGACGGTGACGCTGATCCTGGGTGCGATGATCCTTACTTTGGGGCACAGTAAAGAAGTCTCTTGGTAGGCAAACCCCGATGTGCTGGAATACTCCGTTGAGTTCGTTCCCAGCCATCCTGGCCACCTTCCCTTGTGGGCAACACGGTGGCATAGTGGTTAGCACTGGTGCCTCACAGTGCCAGGGACCCGGGTTCGAATCTGACCTCGGGTGACTGTCTGTGTGGAGTTTGCACATTCTCCCCGTGTCTGCGTGGGTTTCCTCCGGGTGCTCCGGTTTCCTCCCGCAGTCCAAAAATGTGCGGGTTAGGTTGATTTGGCTGTGATAAATTGACCCTTAGTGTTAGGGGGGGATTAAATATGTGGGGTTATGGGGATAGGATGGAATATGTTAGGGGGAATTAAATACGCGGGGGTAGGGTGGGATATGTGTACTGTGGGGATTAAAGCAGGGAAAGGGGAAAGGGGAATGGACTTGGATGATCAGCCATGATCGTATTGAATGGTGGAGCAGGCTCGACGGGCCGAATGGCCTACTCCTGCTCCTAGATTCTATGTTTCTATGAAATAGGTGGTGGTCTCCTCAGCCTCCCGTCTTCCGGTCCCATCCACCGCGATGGGGGCCGTGTCCCCGGAGCATCCAAACACCACGACATCCTTGGTGCGGCCTCGATAGGCCAATCCACATCCGATTGCCGCGAGCAATACTAGAATTCGTTCCATCCTTCCTTGGTTCCTGTGATCAGATAGAATCAGGTAGCCAGCCTCGCAAGAGTCTCTGGCTTTTGTGAAGGGTGAGCGGGTCCCCTGACCTCGCCTCACGTAAACTTCAATGTTCGCTGGATAAACTTTAACTAAACCTATCTCTAAAACTCCCATCATTTTACCTCCTTAAACAAAATTAAACTACCGACTTAAACCGATTTAAAACTATAACCTCATAACCTTATCTAAAACTTAGAAACTTATTCTTAACCTTAAACTATAAACTTAGAAACTTATCCTAAACTTATTACTGTACAGCGCCGCCCGTTCCCAGGGCGGCCCCTTTAAATTCTGAAAAGGCTGCCACGAGCTCTTCCCGACGGTGGGAGGGCATTGACCCCTCCCTTTGATCTGCCGCAGCCTGTTGCTGCTGCGCTGGGACTGGGCTCTCCCTGGGCTGCCTTAACCTTGAGCCTACGCCTTGGGATACTCTGGGGACTTGACCATACCTTCCTGGGCTGGGGTATCCGACCTGACCTACGGAGAGTTACCGGGGGCAGGAACTCCAGGACCGACGAACCGGGTTCCGAGACTTCCACCGTGGCGACCTGTGGTCCTGCCACAGTCGCTGGCTCTGCCTCCCCTGGCTCCGCCTCCCTGAACTCGGGACCTGCAGCTTGTGGCACCGCCCTACTCGGCCCAGCAGGCGGCCCTTCACTCGCAGTCCCTACCTCCCCCGAGGGCAGGACGTTCAAGGCGGGCGGCTCGGGCTCTGAGGCTTCCATCGCCACGCCCTGTGGTCCCATCACAGCGGCTGGCTCCGCCTCCCCTGGCTCCTCCCCCCTGCGTTCGGGACCTGCAGCCTCGGCTTCCACCGTCTGTGGATCTCTATCTGCAGCCCCTGTCCCCCCTATACCTGAATCGGGGCCGACCCTTTTGTCCTCCGATTCCAGCTCTTCCTCGTCACTATCTTCACTATCCTCACTTTCACTATCTTCGTCGAGCTCCTCGAACTCTCCCTCATCCGACTCCCAACCCCACAAAAATGTCTCACAATTTTCCAGGATGTCTCCTTCCCTGATGCAAGCTGCTTTGCCTGCCTGTGTGCCCTGTGGCCCTACCTGGGGCTGCGAGTCCCCACTCGCAGGTTTTGCCCCTGTGGTTGGCCCTTGTGCACCTGGCTTGTACAGTTTGCACTGGTTTACGTGGAACCACTTAGTGCGCCGAGGTACCTTTACGGCGTATACCATGGGACTCGCCTTATCTACAATGTTGTAGGGTCCCATATACAGTGGTTCCAGACTCCCTACTCTGGCGTAGTTTCTGACCATGACCTGGTCTCCTACTTCCCACTCCCGCGTCTTGCGGGGTTCCAGCAACAGGCGATTGCCCTGATGCTGCCTTCCCATGTTCCCAGCCGCCTGCTCATAAACCTGTTTCAGGCGTTCCAAGAGGGTCTGGACGAACTTGTCCCTGCTTATCTCTTGGAGCTGACCCTCAGTGAGCACCGGCGCTAGCACATGGGTGGGGGTTCGCATGATCCTCCCAGTCATCACCTCGTGCGGGGAATACCCCGTACTTTTCGACTGACTGGCCCGGACCCCCATGAGGACTAAAGGCAGAACCTCCGCCCATTTTTGGGGCGAGTTCATAGTCTCTTTCCTCAATTTCTCCTTCAGGGTCCGGTTCATGCGTTCAACAATCCCGGATGACTGGGGATTGTGCGCTACGTGCCATTTCCCTTCAATGCCCAAAAGCATGAGGGTGTTCTGCATCACCTGGCCGGTGAAATGAATCCCTTGGTCTGACTCCACAAAACGGGGGAGTCCCCACTGCGAGAACACTTCCCGGACCAAGATTTTTGCAGTACCCAGTGCCGTAGCTGTTCTACAGGGGAAGGCTTCCACCCATTTGGAAAACACATCCACCAAGACGAGGCAGTATTTATAGCCTCCCTGGGTGGTGGGCAGGGGCCCTATATAGTCGATCTGTATCGACTGCCATGGTCCCTCTACCCTCCTGACGTGCCCCATGGGCACTTTCCTTTTCTGGGGGTCTGGGTTGTTTGCAGCGCACACGAGACAGCTTGCACAGAACTCGCGGACCTGTTCCCTGAGCCCCGGCCACCATCCCGCTTGCTCTAACCGTTGCCAGGTAACCTCGGGCCCGGGGTGCTCTGCCCCCGGTCCCTCGTGAGCCAACTGGAGGAATTCCCTCCTGTGCTGCTGCGGCACAACCCACTGCTCTTCGCGGAACAGCATGCCTTCCTTAACTGAGAGGGTTGCCGTACTGTACGGACCCTCTACCTGCTTCCCCTCAGCAAGGGTTTTGAGGACTGCTTTTAGGGCGGGATCCTGGTTCTGGACGGTCTTAAGGTCTAGGGGCAATGCTACCCTGGTGTTCCCGGGATTCCCGTCCCTGCCTTGGATCGCTGCCATGGGTCTGGGCCCATAGGGGTCCCAGAAAATGCCGTTGCGGGCACCCTCCCTGGCAAGCGCATCCGCCTGCTGGTTGCCCTCCCCACGGGGCTCTGTGGAGGAGTGAGCCTTCACCTTATGGATGAAAATCTCTCCTTCCTCCCCTACTGCTGCTAGGATCTTTTCCAGCAAGGGCTTCACCGTTAAAGGTCGCCCGTCCGCGGAGGTGTATCCACGGCGGGACCAAATGGCCAGGTATTCCGTACACGAATTGCATGTGAACATACTGTCCGAGCAAATCGTGTATGGGGTTGGGAAAATTTCTGGGTGGGTAACGATGTACACCACTGCAGACAGCTCAGCCTGCTGCGCGCTCATGGTGCTGGGGAGCTTGATCGCCAGGGCAAGGTTTGCCGCAGGGTCATAAACTCCACACCCTGTGAGTCGTTCGCCAGCGGACACTGTGCTGGAACCATCAACATAAATCTCGCGCCCAGTGGGATGTATCCCGGCCAGCAAACCTATGTTGACTTCCCACACCCCTTCCACCGAACACTGGTGGGCTGTACCGGGGTATACCAAATTGGCCGCAAGCCTGGGCTCGCAAAGACCTTTAACTCTAAGATCCATCTGGGAAAGAAGAAGGGTCCAGCGCGCAATACGCGCGCTGCTTACGGTCCCATCTTTAATCCTCCCATCTAGAAGCATCTTAGTTGGTGTGTGATGGGTGAGGAGAGTGATGGGAGAGAGCCCTGTGAAGATCGCTGATCTTTTCACAGCCCAATGCGTGGCTAAAAGGTGCCTTTCGCAATTGGAGAAACTCCTCTCCACATCCGTTAACACCCTGGACGAATAGACAACCGGCCTCAGCTTGCCGTGACGCTCTTGGAGCAGCACAGCGCTCAAGCTGTCCCCGCTGGCAGCTACCTCCAGGAAAAACTCCTTCCCCCCATCTATGGCCCCTAAAGCTGGCGCGGTCTGCAAATCCTTTTTTAACTTCTTGAAGGCTGCCTGGCAGCCCTCGTCCCAAGACCACTCCACTCCCTTATGGAGGAGTCGGAGCAGCGGCGCCGCTGTGGCCGCATAGTCTTCGATAAAATCCCTGCAGTAACCGGTCAGTCCCAAAAAGGACCTCACACACCTTATGGTGTTGGGAATCGGTAACTCTTGCACCGACTCCCTCCTAGCCTTATCTATGGCTCTTTCCCCAGCGCGAATGGTCAGCCCCAGGAATTTTACTTCCTGCTGACCGATACGTGCTTTCTTAGGGTTCACTTTAAAACCCTTTCTCGCTAGCAGCTCCAATAACTCGGCCAGCAGTGGTCCATGCTCCTCCCTTGAATCCGTAAATAGGAGCAAATCATCCACGTACTGCACTATCTGATTGGGCTGACTAAACTCCTTTAAGCTTCCTGCCATACACTGATGGAAAATACTGGGGCTGTTGTGGAAACCCTGTGGCAGACAGTTCCATGTGTACTGTTGTCCTTTGAAAGTAAAGGCAAACTTGTACTGGTCCTCTCGCCGCAGCGGGATGGACCAAAAACCGTTCGAGATATCCAGCACCGTGAACGTGGTCGCGGACGCTGGGATACTCCCTATTAGGTCAGCGACTGCTGCTACCGTGGGCGCACAGGCGGGAATGTTACTGTTAAGGACTCTGTAGTCCACCGTGGCCCTCCACGAATTATCCGGCTTCCTAACCGGCCATAATGGGGAGTTCACGTGTGTGGCTATCGGCCTCAACACGCCCTGCTGCACCAAGGAGGACATTGCTGTCTCCATATCGGGTTCTGCTTCTTTGGGGAAGTTATACTGCTTTTGGGGCCGGGTCATGGGGTCCCCATCTACGCTGACCTCAAACCCGGCAACCCTCCCACAATCATGCTTGTGGGTTGCAAACGCGTGCATATTATCTGACACGTATGTTTGCATGTCCGTTGGGACATCCGCGACCATGAGCCCGAGGTCGTAGCCTCCGGATGGCTTCATGGTACACAGGGCCCCTGTTTCTTCCTCCCCCGGAATTACCACTACCTCGCCTTCTTCACCCTTAGCCCCCCAGAGGCAGTGATTCCTGAGGTCCACGAGGATCCCGTGCCCCGATAGGAGATCGGACCCGAGGATACCTCTCCCAACCCCCTCTTGCCATTTCATCAGTATGCACTTCCACGTGGTGTGGAGTGCTCCTAAATGAATGGATAGCGGAAGGGAGAACGCGTCAGCCTGTTCTTTTCCCGTGAACCCCGCTAATGTGAATGGGACCTTGGTCGATAGCGGTGAGTCAAAAGGGCTATCTGTATGAACCACGGTGCAAGAAGCTCCCATGTCCAACAAATAACTACCCTTCTGTTGCTCTACCTCCATCTTCACCAGGGGTCGCTTCCACGCATCATAGCTGAGCGGACACAGGTAGACGGGCTGTGCGGGCTCTAGTCATTGGATACTATTAGACGGGGCTGTGGCACTTGCGGGGCCGGTAGCAACCGCCACCCTTCCATGCGCACTCATGAGGTTACGCATGGCTCCCAACACTGATTCGATCGCGTCGGGATGGATGGGTGCACTAGCTCCCCTATCAGAGACAGGCGCCTGGGCTCGGGCTGCGGGATTTTTATCCCTGGAATCCTTCCAAGGGTTCCTGCAGTTCTTGCGCCAGTGCCCTGTCTTCCCACACCCGTAACAAGCATTGCTGGCCTGCGGGGCGCGGTTACCCTCCTGATGCCACTTCCTTTGAGCCGGGGCTGCAGGTCGTACCTCATGTACCTTTCCCTTAAGGGGACGTGTTCCCATACCCCTGGTATTACGGTACCCTACCGTGAGTCGATTTAGGACCGACTCTTCTGTAGTGGCGGGGTCAGTGGGATCAAACCACGCTTTTGCCTGCTCCCTGACGGCTGGCAAACTGTTGGCTACTATACACCTGAGCCAATGAGTTAAACCGACGCCTTCCACATCGGCGCGCTCTGGCGCACCTGGGCAGCTACGCTGGTATACTGGCCACAGCCTGTCGGCGAAAACCTTCGGGGGTTCTCCCTCCATCTGCACTGTCTGTCCCAGTCTAACAAACGGACCTTCATCGTCCGCTCCCAACACTTCTAGGACCTCATCTCTTAGTGCCCCATAGGTATTAGTTCCCCTCTTGCTCTCGTCTGAGAGACACTGAAGGATCGAACTATCTAGTGAGAATAACAGCATCTTTGCTTTTTCCCCATCGTCGCAGCCGTTAATGGCTGCGCTTTGCTCTACTTCCCTAAAATGTACGGAAGGGTCGTCTGACTCGGCCAGTTTCCGTACGTGACTGATCATAATCCTCAGCTGGTGTGAGCTGTGAGGCAACACAAGCTGGTTGAGGAGATCCCCTTCTTCCCCACCTGCTCTGTTTGGGCCCCTTTTGATACCCGTGACCGGACACAACGGTCCCGGTTCCACTTCTACCTCAGTGGGCTCTTTCGTTACTTCTACCACTTCCTCCCTTACCCAGGTTGCCGAATAGCTGGGTGACGCGGAGGGCATAGTGGCTACTACTTCCTCTGCTTTGTTCGGTGGGGATTTCTGAAATCCCTCATCCACTATCGGCTGGTGTGATGACGGGCTGATAAGGCACACCATGCCGTGCGCTTTGTTCAAGGCCTGTTTAAGGTTCCCTATCTCTTTTTGGCAGACGCTGTGATCGGCCCCCTGAAATTTATCCTCGAGGGCCATCTTATATGCCGCCCTAACCCCCGTTAAGCTCTCTTCCTGGGCTTTTATTTGGGCAGCTTGGCGGGCACATCGTTCCTTTAATCTGCCCTCACTTAACTTTGCCTCAGTGACCTGGCACTCGAGGTAATCTATTTTTGCTTTATGGTGGTTGGCAACTACCTGGCGTTCTTGATGCAACGCATTTAAAGTCGTGATGAGCTGCTGCCCCCCCGCGACCTTCTCGTCCATTTCCACCTCTAAACTCCTGATCTGAGCTGCCTGCGCTGAGATGACCTGGTCCGAAATTTGGACTTGTCTTTTATAGCACATCAGCCAGGCAGCTTTCTCCACTGCCTTTTTATGTTCCTTGCTATCTGTCCACCTCTCGGCTGCCTCTAGTGGACGCTTATCCACCAGCAGGTCACTTATCCATTTCTTAGTCAAATTTACTTTTCCAAACACATAATCTGCTATTCTCTCTTCCATGACATTTTGCCCAATCATACCAAAGTCTAACACATTAATCTCTCGCTGCCAGTGTCCTGCCGCGGTCGCCATTTTCTGTAAGGGTTTTTGCGTGTGTGACACCGCCTGTGGCTCTGTGCTCAGCCTGGGTGCTAGTGCGAGGTTAGGCCTTGTTGCCTGTTCTGGTCTCCAGCCAGTCTGGGAGCACTAGACACTTGTGAGTGGTTCGACCCACTCGCCCTTACGGTTCTGACACTGGACTTAGATGCGAGAGCAATAATGGAGAGAAAACTCAGGTAGACCCGGTTGAATGGTACAAAATGGAAAATCTTTATTGCATATTAATCAAGATTACGAAATACATGTCATAAGCACAGATTAATGACAGTACAATCTTACACGCAGTTATGTAACTAATTTTAGGGAAACGAGGAGCGAACGACACATCGTAAAAGGGGGCACACATTACAGTTATCCTTAAAACTTAAACCCTCCCCTATCAATACCTGCTCTAAACTAGATTTGTAGGATCGAGACTCATGCTCACCACTCGTGATAACTCGGAGAATTCCGAAAACTCTGCTCGGATGTTTTTACCGCAGCACCTGATCACCCACGTGTTGATCAGGGGTCTCTGTACCCCACTTGTTTACTCGTTTCTGCTCCGGCTAGCAGGCTGGACCGTCTGCTGTCATGAAGATCTGTGTTGTCCTCGGAGTTCCGACACGACTCGAAAAATAGTCTTCCTGTGCCCTCGCCCCGATGCGATAAAATTCGAAGAATGGTCTTCCGATGCCAGTTCTGTAAAACTCAAAAGATAGTCTTCCTGGGCAAGGAAAGTGTCTATTCGACCTACAGGCGCGGTCGGGGCTTACTGACCGTGGCGATACGTATGGTCGTCTTCTAGCAAGTCGAGCAGCAAGAGGCAGATGCAAGAGTCAGAGTCGCAGGCGAAGAAAGAGGATAAGAGGATAAGAGAAAGATGGACGGTTGGAGCTTACAGTTATAGTGCTGTGATTCCTCTTTTCCCGCCCAATCTTAATGTCTTTTCTTTTGTTAGGGTTTTGGCGCTCAAATTTCTTGTATAGGGTGATCTCCGTTTAATGGGGTTCGGTGATACTCGTAACTGCCTGAGTACCCGTTAATACTTCTCCCATTGTGTAACCGGTCAGTATTCTCCCTGGAGGGGTTTTGGGGCTTCCAAATGTTTCTGTAACTACCCGCAAACGGCTCTCTCATCGTAGAGTCGTGGGGATTTTGCATATTAATGTCTTTGGATGGGTTCTTGATCGCTTGGTACAATAGCCCTTATTCGCACCTGGGAGACCGATTCCAGTATTTATGTGTAAAATGCAAACCCATTATGTCTTGTGATTTATCTCAAATGTGCTGAGTCTTGTACGATCTCACACAAATGTTTATTGGAACGCCATCTTGTCTGCTTATCGAAAGGTCTAGAATGTTCTGCCACGAGGCATGGCGGCCATTTTACAGGCTGCTCGTGTCCACTTTGAAAACCTGACAGCATTCTGCTGAAATAAAGCTGTTTGAACGAAACTATGTGTTTTCTCCTTATTTATAAAATCGCGATTATATTGCGAATTCTACAACAGTGCAGAGCTCCCTCAGTACTGTCCCTCCGACAGTGCGGCGCGCCCTCATTACTGCCCCTCCGACAGTGCAGCACTCTCTCAGAACTGCCCCTCCCACATTGGAGAGCTCCCTCAGTACTGCCCCTCCAACAGTGCGGCACTCCCTCAGTACTGCCCCTCCGACAGTGCAGCACTCCCTCAGTACTGCCCCTCTGACAGTGCGGCGCACCCTCAGTACTGCCCCTCTGACAGTGCAGCGCTCCCTCCGTGCTGCCCCTCTGACAGTGCAGTGCTCCCTCAGGACTGCCCCTCCGACAGTGCAGCGCTCCCTCAATACTGACCCTCCGACAGTGTGGCGCTCCCTCAGTACCGACCCTCCGACAGTGCAGCGCTCCCTCAGTACTGCCCCTCCGACAGTGCAGCGCACCCTCAGTACAGCCCCTCCGATAGTGCAGTGCTCCCTCAGTACTGACCCTCCGACAGTGCGGCGCTCCCTCAATACTGCCCCTCCGATAGTGCAGTGCTCCCTCAGTACTGCCCCTCCGACAGTGCAGCATTCCCTCAGTACTGACCAAAACACAGTGCGGCGCTCCCACAGTACTGACCCTCTGACAGTGCAGCAGTCCCTCAGTACTGACCCTCCGACAGTGCAGCAGTCCCTCAGTACTGACCCTCCGACAGTTCGGCGCTCCCTCAGTATTGACTCTCCGACAGTGCATTGCTCTCTCAGTACTGCACCTCCGACAGTGCCGCGCTCCCTCAGTACTGACCCTCCGAAAGTGCAGCGCTCCCTCAGTACTGCCCCTCTGACAGTGCAGCGCTCCCTCAGTACAGCCCCTCTGACAGTGCGGTGCTCCCTCAGTACTGCCCCTCCCAAGTGCAGTGCTCCCTCAGTACTGCCCCTCCAACAGTGCAGCGCTCCCTCAGTACTGCCCCTTTGACAGTGCCGCGCGCCCTCAGTACTGCCCCTCCGACAGTGCAGCACTCCCTCAGTACTGCCCCTCTGACAGTGCCGTGCTCCCTCAGTACTGCCCCTCCGAAAGTGCAGCACTCCCTCAGTACTGCTCCTCTGACAGAGGCAGAGAGACAGAGAGAGAGAGAAAAGAGAGAGAGAGAGAGACAGATAGACAGAAACAGAGAGTGCGACAGACATAAAGAGAGAGACAGAGAGAGAGAGAGATACAGAGAGAGCGTCAAAGAGACAGAGATTCAGACAGAGAGAGACCGAGAGAGAGAGAGAGACAGAGTGAGAGAGAGAGAGAGAGAGACAGAGAGAGCGAGTGAAAGAGACAGAGACAGAGAGACAGAGTGAGAGTGAGAGTGAGAGAGAAAGAGAGAGAGAGAGAGAGTGAGAGACAGAGAGAGAGAGAGGGAGACAGAGAGAGCGAGTGAAAGAGACAGAGACAGAGAGACAGAGTGAGAGTGAGAGTGAGAGAGAAAGAGAGAGAGAGAGAGAGTGAGAGACAGAGAGAGAGAGAGAGAGAGAGAGACAGGGAGAGCCAAAGGCAGAGAGTTAGAAAGAGATGCAGTGGGCAATACTGAGACACCACCTCAGGCTCCTGTTTACTACCCACAGGTCCCAGCATGCACCAGCATGGGCCACTCAGCATTCGGCCTCGAGCAGGCTGCAGATATCACAGACACCATCACCCAGCGATCAATAAACCCCAGCGCTCCTTCAGTACTGCTCCTACGACAGTGCAGCGCTCCCTCAGTACTGCCCCTCCGACAGTGCAGCGCTCCTTCAGTACTGCTCCTACGACAGTGCAGCTCTCCCTCAGTACTGCCCCTCCGACAGTGCAGCTCTCCCTCAGTACTGCCCCTCCGACAGTGCGGCGCTCCCTCAGTACTGCCCCTCCGACAGTGCGGCGCTCCCTCAGTACTGCCCCTCCGACAGTGCAGCGCTCCTTCAGTACTGCTCCTACGACAGTGCAGCTCTCCCTCAGTACTGCCCCTCCGACAGTGCGGCGCTCCCTCGGTACTGCCCCTCCGACAGTGCGGCGCTCCCTCAGTACTGCCCCTCCCACAGTGCAGCGCTCCCTCATTACTGCCCCTCTAACAGTGCAGTGCTCCCTCAGTACCGCCCCTCCGACAGTGCGGCGCTCCCTCAGTACTGCCCCTCCGACAGTGCAGCGCTCCCTCAGTACTGCCCCTCCGACAGTGCAGCGCTCCCTCAGTACTGCCCCTCCGACAGTGCAGCGCTACCTTGGTACTGCCCCTCCGACAGTGCAGCGCTCCCTCAGTACTGCACCTCTGCCAGTGCCGTGCTCCCTCAGTACTGCCACTCTGACAATGCAGCGCTCCCTCAGTACTGTCCCTCCGACAGTGCAGCGCTCCCTCAGAACTGCCCCTCTGACAGTGCAGCGCTCCCTCAGAACTGCCCCTCCGACAGTGCAGCGCTCCCTCAGAACTGCCCCTCTGACAGTGCAGCGCTCCCTCAGAACTGCCCCTCCAACAGCGCAGCGCTCCCTCAGTGCTGCCCCTCAAACAGTGCAGCACCCCCTCAGTACTGACCCTCCGACAGTGCAGCGCTCCTTCAGTACTGCTCCTCCGACAGTGCAGCGCTCCTTCAGTGCTGCCCCTCCGACAGTGCAGCGCTCCTTCAGCACTGCCCCTCCGACAGTCCAGCGCTCCCTCAGTGCTGCCCCTCCGACAGTGCGGCGCTCCCTCAGTGATGCCCCTCCGACAGTGCAGCGCTCCCTCAGTACTGACCCTCCGACAGTGCGGCGCTCCCTCAGTACTGCCGTTCCGACAGTGCTGCGCTGCCACAGTACTGCCCCTCCGACAGTGCAGCACTCCCTCAGTACTGCCCCTCTGATAGTGCAGCGCTCCCTCAGTACTGCCCCCCCGACAGTGCGGCGCTCCCTCAGTACTGCCCCTCCGACAGTGCAGCCCTCCCTCAGTACTGCCCCCCCGACAGTGCAGCGCTCTTTCAGTACTGCACCTCTGACAGTGCCGTGCTCCCTCAGTACTGCCCCCCCGACAGTGCAGCGCTCTTTCAGTACTGCACCTCTGACAGTGCCGTGCTCCCTCAGTATTGCCCCTCCGACAGTGCGGCGCTCCCTCAGTACTGCCCCTCCTACAGTGCAGTGCTCCCTCAGTACTGCCCCTCCGACAGTGCAGCCCTCCCTCAGTACTGCCCCTCCGACAGTGCAGCCCTCCCTCAGTACTGCCCCTCCGACAGTGCGGCGCTCCCACACTACTGCCCCTCTGACAGTGCGGCGCTCCCTCAGTACTGCCACTCTGACAGTGCGGTGCTCTCTCAGTACTGCCCCTCCGACAGTGCGGCGCTCCCTCAGTACTGCTCCTCTGACAGTGCGGTGCTCTCTCAGTACTGCCCCTCCAACAGTGCGGCGCTCCCTCAGTACTGCCCCACTGACAGTGCGGCGCTCCCTCAGTACGGCCCCGCTGACAATGCGGCGCTCCCTCAATACTGCCCCTCCGACAGTGCGGCGTTCCCTCAGTACTGACACTCTGACAGTGCGGCGCTCCCTCAGTACCGCCCCTCCGACAGTGCAGCGCTCCCTCAGTACTGCCCCTACCAAAGTGCAGCGCTCCCTCAGTAATGCCCCTCCAACAGTGCGGCGCTCCCTCTTTAGTGCCCCTCCGACAGTGCAGGGCGCCCTCAGTACTGCCCCTCCGACAGTGCAGCACTCCCTCAGTACTGCCCCTCCGACAGTGCAGCGCTCCCTCAGTACTGCACCTCTGACAGTGCCGTGCTCCCTCAGTACTGCCCCTCTGACAATGCGGCGCTCCCTCAGTACTGCACCTCTGACAGTGCAGCGCTCCCTCAGTACTGCCCCTCCGACAGTGCAGCGCTCCCTTAGTACTGCCCCTCTGACAGTGCAGCGCTCCCTCAGTACTGCCCCTCCGACATCGCAGCTCTCCCTCAGTGCTGCCCCTCCGACAGTGCAGCGCTCCTTCAGTACTGCCCCTCCGACAGTGTAGCGCTCCCTCTGTACTGCCCCTCCGACAGTGCGACGCTCCCTCAGTGATGCCCCTCCGACAGTGCGGCGCTCCCTCAGTACTGTCCCTCCGACAGTGCGGCGTTGCCACCAGTAGTGCCCCTCCGACAGTGCGGCGCTCCCTCAGTACTGCCACTCTGACAGTGCGGCGTTGCCACCAGTACTGCCCCTCCGACAGTGCAGCGCTCCCTCAGTACTGCCCCTCCGGCAGTGCGGCGCTCCCTCAGTACTGTCCCTCCGACAGTGCGGCGTTGCCACCAGTACTGCCCCTCCGACAGTGCGGCGCTCCCTCAGTACTGCCACTCTGACAGTGCGGCGTTGCCACCAGTACTGCCCCTCCGACAGTGCGGCGCTCCCTCAGTACTGCCACTCTGACAGTGCGGCGTTGCCACCAGTACTGCCCCTCCGACAGTGCAGCAGTCCCTCAGTACTGCCCCTCCGGCAGTGCTGCGCTCCCTCAGTAATGCCACTCTGACAGTGCGGCGCTCCCTCAGTAATGCACCTCCAACAGTGCGGCGCTCCCTCAATACTGCCCCTCCGACAGCGGGTGCTCCCTCAGTACTGCCGCTCCGACAGTGCAGTGCTCCCTCAGTATGCCCCTCTGACAGTGCAGCGCTCCCTCAGTACTACCCCTCCGACAGTGCGGCGCTCCCTCAGTACTGTCCCTCCGACAGTGCAGCGCTCCCTCAGTACTGTCCCTCCGATAGTGCAGCGCTCCCTCAGTACTGCCCCTCTGACCGTGCGGCGCTCCCTCATTACTGCCCCTCTGACAGCGCTGCGCTCCCTCAGTACTGCCTCTCCGACAGTGCAGCGCTCCCTCAGTACTGCCCCTCTGACATTGCAGCGCTCCCTCAGGATGGACTATCCGACAGGGCAGCGCTCCATCAGTACTGACCCTCCGACAGGGCAGCGCTCCCTCAGTACTGACCCTCCGACAGGGCTGCACTCCCTCAGTACTGTCCCTCCGACAGTGCAGCGCTCCCTCAGTACTGACCCTCCGACAGTGCGGCGCTGCCTCAGTACTGCTCCCCTGACAGTGTAGCGCTCCCTCAGTACTGACCCTCCGACAGGGCAGCGCTCCCTCAGTACTGCCCATCTGACAGTGCAGCGCTCCCTCAGTACTGATCCTCCGACAGTGCAGTGCTCCCTCAGTACTGCCCCTCCGACAGTGCGGCGCTGCCTCAGTACTGCCCCTCCGACAGTGCGGCGCTCCCTCAGTACTGACACTCTGACAGTGCGGCGCTCCCTCAGTACTGCCCCTACCAAAGTGCAGCGCATCCTCAGTACTGCACCTCTGACAGTGCCGTGCTCCCTCAGTACTGCCCCTCTGACAATGCAGCGCTCCCTCAGTACTGCACCTCTGACAGTGCAGCGCTCCCTCACTACTGCCCCTCCGACAGTGCAGCGCTCCCTCAGTACTGCCCATCTGACAGTGCAGCGCTCCCTCAGTACTGCCCCTCCGACATCGCAGCGCTCCCTCAGTGCTGCCCCTCCGACAGTGCAGCACTCCCTCAGTACTGACCCTCCGACAGTGCAGCGCTCCTTCAGTACTGCTCCTCCGACAGTGCAGCGCTCCTTCAGTACTGCCCCTCCGACAGTGCAGCGCTCCCTCAGTGCTGCCCCTCCGACAGCGCAGAGCTCCTTCAGTACTGCCCCTCCGACAAGGTAGCGCTCCCTCAGTACTGCCCCTCCGACAGTGCGGCGCTCCCTCAGTACTGATCCTCCGACAGTGCAGTGCTCCCTCAGTACTGCCCCTCTGACAGTGCAGTGCTCCCTCAGTAATGCCCCTCCGACAGTGCGGCGCTCCCTCAGTACTGCCCCTCCCACAGTGCAGCGCTCCCTCAGTGCAGCCCCACCGACAGTGCAGCGCTCCCTCAGTACTGCCCCTCCGACAATCCAGCGCTCCCTCAGTACTGCCCCTCCGACTGTGCAGCGCTCCCTCAGTACTGCACCTCTGACAGTGCCGTGCTCCCTCAGTACTGCCCCTCCGACAGTGCAGCGCTCCCTCAGTACTGCACCTCTGACAGTGCCGTGCTCCCTCAGTGCTGCCCCTCCGACAGTGCAGCGCTCCCTCAGTACTGCCCCTCCGACAGTGCGGCGCTCCCTCAGTGATGCCCCTCCGACAGTGCGGCGCTCCCTCAGTACTGACCCTCCGACAGTGCGGCGCTCCCTCAGTACTGCCGTTCCGACAGAGCGGCGCTCCCTCAGTACTGACCCTCCGACAGTGCAGCGCTCCCTCCGTACTGCCCCTCCGACAGTGCGGCGCTCCATCAGTACTGACCCTCCAACAATACAGTGCCCCCTCAGTACTGCCCCTCCGACAATGCAGCACTCCCTCAGTACTGCCCCTCCGACAGTGCGGCGCGCCCTCAGTACTGCCCCCCTGACTGTTCAGCAGTCCCTCAGTACTGACCCTCCGATAGTGCAGCGCTCCCTCAGTACTGCCACTCTGACAGTGCGGCGCTCCCTCAGTACTGACCCTCCGACAGTGCAGTGCTCCCTTAGTACTGCCCCTCTGATAGTGCAGTGCTCCCTCAGTAATGCCCCTCCGACAGTGCAGCGCTCCCTCAATACTGCCCCTCCGACAGCGCAGCGCTCCCTCAGTACTGCCGCTCCGACAGTGCAGCGCTCCCTAAGTACTGACCCTCCGATAGTGCAGCGCTCCCTCAGTACTGCCACTCTGACAGTGCGGCGCTCCCTCAGTACTGACACTCCGACAGTGCTGCGCTCCCTCAGTATTGCCCCTCTGACAGTGCGGCGCTCCCTCAGTACTGCCCCTCTGACAGTGCAGCGCTCCCTCAGTACTGCCCCTCCGACAGTGCAGCGCTCCCTCAGTACTGCCCCTCCGACAGTGCGGCGCTCCCTCAGTACTGCCCCTCCGACAGTGAGGTGCTGCCTCAGTACTGCCCCTCCGACAGAGCAGTGCTCCCAAAGTACTGCCCCTCTGACAGTGCCGTGCTCCCTCAGTACTGCCCCTCCTACAGTGCAGCCCTCCCTCAGTACTGCCCCTCCGACAGTGCGGCGCTCCCTCAGTACTGACACTCCGACAGTGCTGCGCTCCCTCAGTATTGCCCCTCTGACAGTGCGGCGCTCCCTCAGTACTGCCCCTCTGACAGTGCAGCGCTCCCTCAGTACTGCCCCTCCGACAGTGCAGCGCTCCCTCAGTACTGCCCCTCCGACAGTGCGGCGCTCCCTCAGTACTGCCCCTCCGACAGTGAGGTGCTGCCTCAGTACTGCCCCTCCGACAGAGCAGTGCTCCCAAAGTACTGCCCCTCTGACAGTGCCGTGCTCCCTCAGTACTGCCCCTCCTACAGTGCAGCCCTCCCTCAGTACTGCCCCTCCGACAGTGCGGCGCTCCCTCAGTACTGACACTCTGACAGTGCAGCGCTCCCTCAGTACTGCCCCTCCGACAGTGTGGCGCTCCCTCAGTACTGCCCCTCCGACAGTGCGGCGCCCCCTCAGTACTTCCCCTCCGACAGTGCGGCGCTCCCTCAGTACTGCCCCTCCCACAGTGCAGCGCTCCCTCATTACTGCCCCTCCGACAGTGCGGCGCTCCCTCAGTACTGCCCCTCCGACAGTGCAGCGCTCCCTTGGTACTGCCCCTCCGACAGTGCAGCGCTCCCTCAGTACTGCCCCTCCGACAGTGCAGCGCTCCCTCAGTACTGCACCTCTGACAGTGCCGTGCTCCCTCAGTACTGCCCCTCTGACAATGCAGCGCTCCCTCAGTACTGTCCCTCCGACAGCGCAGCACTCCCTCAGTGCTGCCCCTCCGACAGTGCAGTGCTCCCTCAGTACTGCCCCTCCTACAGTGCAGCGCTCCCTCAGAACTGCCCCTCCAACAGCGCAGCACTCCCTCAGTGCTGCCCCTCCGACAGTGCAGCACTCCCTCTTTACTGTCCCTCCGACAGTGCAGCGCTCCTTCAGTACTGCTCCTCCGACAGTGCAGCGCTCCTTCAGTGCTGCCCCTCCGACAGTGCGGCGCTCCCACACTACTGCCCTTCTGACAGTGCGGCGCTCCCTCAGTACTGCCCCTATGACAGTGCAGCCCTCCCTCAGTACTGCCCCTCTGACAGTGCAGCGCTCCCACACTACTGCCCCTCTGACAGTGCGGCGCTCCCTCAGTACCGCCCCTCTGAAAGTGCGGCGCTCTCTCAGTACTGCCCCTCTAACAGTGCGGCGCTCCCTCAGTACTGCCCCTCTGACAGTACGGCGCTCCCTCAGTACGGCCCCGCTGACAGTGCGGCGCTGCATCAGTACTGCCCCTCCGACAGTGCGGCGCTCCCTCAGTACTGACACACTGACAGTGCGGCGCTCCCTCAGTACTGCCCCTACCAAAGTGCAGCGCTCCCTCAGTAATGCCCCTCCGACAGTGCAGTGCTCCCTCTGTACTGCCCCTCCGACAGTGCAGCGCTCCCTCAGTACTGCCCCTCCGACAGTGCAGCGCTCCCTCTGTACTGCCCCTCCGACAGTGCAGCGCTCCCTCAGTAATGCCCCTCCGACAGTGCAGCGCTCCCTCAGTACTGCCCCTCCGACAGTGCAGCGCTCCCTCAGTACTGCCCCTCCGACAGTGCAGCGCTCCCTCTGTACTGCCCCTCCGACAGTGCAGCGCTCCCTCAGTACTGCCCCTCCGACAGTGCAGCGCTCCCTCAGTACTGCCCCTCCGACAGTGCAGCGCTCCCTCAGTACTGCACCTCTGACAGTGCCGTGCTCCCTCAGCACTGCCCCTCTGACAATGCAGCGCTCCCTCAGTACTGCACCTCTGACAGTGCAGCGCTCCCTCGCTACTGCCCCTCCGACAGTGCAGCGCTCCCTCAGTACTGCCCATCTGACAGTGCAGCGCTCCCTCAGTACTGCCCCTCCGACAGCGCAGCACTCCCTCCGTACTGACCCTCCGACAGTGCAGCGCTCCTTCAGTACTGCTCCTCCGACAGTGCAGCGCTCCTTCAGTACTGCCCCTCTGACAGTGCAGCGCTCCTTCAGTACTGCCCCTCTGACAGTGCAGCGCTCCTTCAGTACTGCCCCTCTGACAGTGCAGCGCTCCTTCAGTACTGCCCCTCTGACAGTGCAGCGCTCCTTCAGTACTGCACCTCTGACAGTGCGGCGCTCCCTCACTACTGCCCCTCAGACAGTGCAGCGCTCCCTCAGTACTGCCCCTCTGACAGTGCTGCGCTCCCACAGTACTGCCCCTCCGACAGCGCAGCGCTCCCTCAGTGCTGCCCCTCCGACAGTGCAGCACTCCTTCAGTACTGCCCCTCCGACAGTGCAGCGCTCCCTCAGTACTGCACCTCCGACTGTGCGGCGCTCCCTTAGTGCTGCCCCTCCGACAGTGCAGCGCTCCTTCAGTTCTGCCCCTCCAACAGTGCAGCGCTCCCTCAGTACTGCCCCTCCGACAGTGCGGCGCTCCCTCAGTGATGCCCCTCCGACAGTGCGGCGCTCCCTCAGTACTGACCCTCCGACAGTGCGGCGCTCCCTCAGTACTGCCGTTCCGACAGAGCGGCGCTCCCTCAGTACTGCCCCTCCGACAGTGCAGCGCTCCCTCCGTACTGCCCCTCCGACAGTGCGGTGCTTTTTCAGTACTGACCCTCCGACAGTACAGTGCCCCTTCAGTACTGCCCCTCCGACAATGCAGCACTCCCTCAGTACTGCCCCTCCGACAGTGCGGCGCGCCCTCAGTACTGCCCCCCTGACTGTCCAGCAGTCCCTCAGTACTGACCCTCCGATAGTGCAGCGCTCCCTCAGTACTGCCACTCTGACAGTGCGGCGCTCCCTCAGTACTGACCCTCCGACAGTGCAGTGCTCCCTTAGTACTGCCCCTCTGATAGAGCAGTGCTCCCTCAGTAATGCCCCTCCGACAGTGCAGCGCTCCCTCAATACTGCCCCTCCGACAGCGCAGCGCTCCCTCAGTACTGCCGCTCCGACAGTGCAGCGCTCCCTCAGTACTGTCCCTCCGATAGTGCAGCGCACCCTCAGTATTGCCCCTCTGACAGTGCGGCGCTCCCTCAGTACTGCCCCCCCGACAGTGCGGCGCTACCTCAGTACTGCCCCTCCGACAGTGAGATGCTCCCTCAGTACTGCCCCTCTGACAGTGCAGCGCTCCCTCAGTACTGCCCCTCTGACAGTGCAGCGCTCCCTCAGGTCTGCCCCTCCGGGTGCAGCGCTGCCTCAGTACTGCCCCTCCGACAGAGCAGTGCTCCCAAAGTACTGCCCCTCTGAAAGTGCCGTGCTCCCTCAGTCCTGCCCCTCCTACAGTGCAGCCCTCCCTCAGTACTGCCCCTCCGACAGTGCGGCGCTCCCTCAGTACTGACACTCTGACAGTGCAGCGCTCCCTCACTACTGCTCCTCCCACAGTGCAGCGCTCCCTCAGTTCTGCCCCTCCCACAGTGCAGCGCTCCCTCATTACTGCCCCTCTGACAGTGCAGCGCTCCCTTGGTACTGCCCCTCCGACAGTGCAGCGCTCCCTTGGTACTGCCCCTCCGACAGTGCAGCGCTCCCTCAGTTCTGCCCCTCCCACAGTGCCGTGCTCCCTCAGTGCTGCCCCTGTGACAATGCAGTGCTCCCTCAGTACTGTCCCTCCGACAGTGCTGCGCTCCCTTAGTACTGCCCCTCCAACAGCGCAGCGCTCCCTCAGTGCTGCCCCTCCGACAGTGCAGCACTCCCTCAGTACAGTCCCTCCGACAGTGCAGCGCTCCTTCAGTGCTGCTCCTCCGACAGTGCAGCGCTCCTTCAGTCCTGCCCCTCCGACAGTGCAGCGCTCCTTCAGCACTCCCCCTCCGACAATCCAGCGCTCCCTCAGTGCTGCCCCTCCGACAGTGCGGCGCTCCCTCAGTGATGCCCCTCCGACAGTGCGGCGCTCCCTCAGTACTGTCCCTCCGACAGTACGGCGCTCCCTCAGTACTGCCGTTCCGACAGTGCTGCGCTGCCACAGTACTGCCCCTCCGACAGTGCGGCGCTCCCTCAGTACTGCCCCTCCCGCAGTGCAGCGCTCCCTCAGTACTGCCACCCCGACAGTGCAGCGCTCTTTCAGTACTGCACCTCTGACAGTGCCGTGCTCCCTCAGTACTGCCCCTCCTACAGTGCGGTGCTCCCTCAGTACTGCCGCTCCGACAGTGCAGCCCTCCCTCAGTACTGCCCCTCTGACAGTGCGGCGCTCCCACACTACTGCCCCTCTGACAGTGCGGCGCTCCCTCAGTACTGCCCCTCTGACAGTGCGGCGCTCTCTCAGTACTGCCCCTCCAACAGTGCGGCGCTCCCTCAGTACTGACCCTCTGACAGTGCGGCGCTCCCTCAGTACGGTCCCGCTGACAGTGCGGCGCTCCCTCAGTACTGCCCCTACCAAAGTGCAGCGCTTCCTCAGTACTGCCCCTCCTACAGTGCGGTGCTCCCACAGTACTGCCCCTCCGACAGTGCAGCGCTTCCTCAGTACTGCCCCTCTGACCGTGCGGCGCTCCCTCATTACTGCCCCTCTGACTGTGCGGCGCTACCTCAGTACTGCCCCTCCGACAGTGAGATGCTCCCTCAGTACTGCCCCTCTGACAGTGCAGCGCTCCCTCAGTACTGCCCCTCTGACAGTGCAGCGCTCCCTCAGGTCTGCCCCTCCGACAGTACAGCCCTCCCTCAGTACTGCCCCTCTGACAGTGCGGCGCTCCCACGCTACTGCCCCTCTGACAGTGCGGCGCTCCCTCAGTATTGCCCCTCTGACAGTGCAGCGCTCTCTCAGTACTGCCCCTCCAACAGTGCGGCGCTCCCTCAGTACTGACCCTCTGACAGTGCGGCGCTCCCTCAGTACGGCCCCGCTGACAGTGCGGCGCTCTCTCAGTACTGCCCCTCCAACAGTGCGGCGCTCCCTCAGTACTGCCCCTCCGACAGTGCGGCGCTCCCTCAGTACTGACACTCTGACAGTGCGGCGCTCCCTCAGTACTGCCCCTACCAAAGTGCAGCGCTCCCTCAGTACTGCCCCTCCTACAGTGCGGTGCTCCCTCAGTACTGCCCCTCCGACAGTGCAGCGCTCCCTCAGTACTGCCCCTCTGACCGTGCGGCGCTCCCTCATTACTGCCCCTCTGACAGCGCAGTGCTCCCTCAGTACTGCCTCTCCGACAGTGCAGCGCTCCCTCAGTACTGCCCCTCTGACGGTGCAGCGCTCCCTCAGGATGGACTATCCGACAGGGCAGCGCTCCATCAGTACTGACCCTCCGACAGGGCAGCGCTCCCTCAGTACTGACCCTCCGACAGTGCGGCGTTCCCTCAGTACTGACCCTCCGACAGTGCGGCAATCCCTCAGTACTGCCCCTCCGATAGTGCGGCGCTCCCTCAGTACTTCCCCTCCGAAAGTGCGGCGCTCCCTCAGTACTGTCCCTCCGACAATGCAGCGCTCCCTCAGTACCGCCCCTCCGACAGTGCGGCACTCCCTCAGTACCGACCCTCCGACAGTGCGGAGCTCCCTCAGTACTGCCCCTCCGCCAGTGCAGCGCTCCCTCAGTACTGCCCCTCCGATAGTGCGGCGCTCCCTCAGTACTGTCCCATCGACAGTGCGGCGCTCCCTCAGTACTGCCCCTCCGACAGTGCGGCGCTCCCTCAGTACTGACCCTCCGACAGTGCAGCGCTCCCTCAGTACTGCCACTCTGACAGTGCAGCGCTCCCTCAGTACTGCCCATCCGACAGTGCAGCTCTCCCTCAGTACTGCCCCTCCGAAAGTGCGGCGCTCCCTCAGTACTGCCCCTCTGATAGTGCAGCGCTCCTTCAGCACTGCCCCTCCGACAGTGCAGCGCTCCCTCAGTACTGCCCCTCCGACAGTGCCGCGCTCCCTCAGTTCCGCCCCTCCGACAGTGCGGCACTCCTTCAGTACTGCCGCTCTGACAGTGCAGCGCTCACTCAGTACTGTCCCTCCGACAGTGCGGCGCTCCCTCAGTACTGCCCCTCCGACAGTGCGGTGCTCCCTCAGTACAGCCCTCCGACAGTGCGGTGCTCCCTCAGTACTGCCCCTCCGACAGTGCGGCGCTCCCTCAGTACCGCCCCTCCGACAGTGCGGCACTCCCTCAGTAACGCCCCTCCGACAGTGCGGCAAACCCTCAGTACTGCCCCTCCGACAGTGCGGCGCTCCCTCAGTACTGCCCCTCCGACAGTGCGGCGCTCCCTCAGTACTGCCCCTCCGACAGTGCGGCGCTCCCTCAGTACTGCCCCTCTGAAAGTGCGGCACTCCCTCAATACTGCCCCTCTGACAGTGCGGCGCTCCCTCAGTACCGCCCCTCCGACAGTGGAGCGCTCCCTCACTACCGCCCTCCGACCTTGCGGCGCTCCCTCAGTACTGCCCTCCGACAGTGCGGTGCTCCCTCAGTACTGCCCCTCCGACAGTGCGGCACTCCCTCAATACTGCCCCTCCGACAGTGCGGCGCTCCCTCAGTACCGCCCCTCCGACAGTGCGGCTCTCCCTCAGTACTGCCCTCCGACAGTGCGGCGCTCCCTCAGTACTGCCCTCCGACAGTGCAGCGCTCCCTCAGTACCGCACGTCCGACAGTGCGGCACTCCCTCAATACTGCCCCTCCGACAGTGCGGCGCTCCCTCAGTACCGCCCCTCCGACAATGCGGCGCTCCCTCAGTACCGCCCCTCCGACAGTGCGGCGCTCCCTCAGTACTGCCCCTCCGACAGTGCGGCACTCCCTCAGTACAGCCCCTCCGACAGTGCGGCGCTCCCTCAGTACTGCTCCTCGACAGTGCGGCACTCCCTCAATGCTGCCCCTCTGACAGTGCGGCGCTCCCACTCTACTGCCCCTCTGACAGTGCGGCGCTCCCTCAGTACTGCCCCTCTGACAGTGCGGCGCTCTTTCAGTACTGCCCCTCCAACAGTGCTGCGCTCCCTCAGTACTGACCCTCTGACAGTGCGGCGCTCCCTCAGTACGGCCCCGCTGACAGTGCGGCGCTCTCTCAGGACTGCCCCTCCAACAGTGCGGCGCTCCCTCAGTACTGCCCCTCCGACAGTGCGGCGCTCCCTCAGTACTGACACTCTGACAGTGCGGCGCTCCCTCAGTACTGCCCCTACCAAAGTGCAGCACTCCCTCAGTAATGCCCCTCCGACAGTGCGGCGCTCCCTCTTTACTGCCCCTCCGACAGTGCAGCGCACCCTCAGTACTGCCCCTCCGACAGTGCCGTGCTCCCTCAGTACTGCCCCTCTGACAATGCAGCGCTCCCTCAGTACTGCACCTCTGACAGTGCAGCGCTCCCTCAGTACTGTCCCTCCGACAGTGCAGCGCTCCCTCAGTACTGCCCCTCTGACAGTGCAGCACTCCCTCAGTACTGCCCCTCCGACATCGCAGCGCTCCCTCAGTGCTGCCCCTCCGACAGCGCAGCGCTCCTTCAGTACTGCCCCTCCGACAGTGCAGCGCTCCCTCAGTGCTGCCCCTCCGACAGTGCAGAGCTCCTTCAGTACTGCCCCTCCGACAGTGTAGCGCTCCCTCAGTACTGCCCCTCCGACAGTGCGACGCTCCCTCAGTACTGACACTCTGACAGTGCAGCGCTCCCTCAGTACTGCACCTACCAAAGTGCAGCACTCCCTCAGTAATGCCCCTCCGACAGTGCGGCGCTCCCTCTTTACTGCCCCTCCGACAGTGCAGCGCTCCCTCAGTACTGCCCCTCCGACAGTGCCGTGCTCCCTCAGTACTGCCCCTCTGACAATGCAGCGCTCCCTCAGTACTGCACCTCTGACAGTGCAGCGCTCCCTCAGTACTGTCCCTCCGACACTGCAGCGCTCCCTCAGTACTGCCCCTCTGACAGTGCAGCACTCCCTCAGTACTGCCCCTCCGACATCGCAGCGCTCCCTCAGTGCTGCCCCTCCGACAGTGCAGCGCTCCCTCAGTGCTGCCCCTCCGACATTGCAGAGCTCCTTCAGTACTGCCCCTCCGACAGTGTAGAGCTCCCTCAGTACTGCCCCTCCGACAGTGCGACGCTCCCTCAGTGATGCCCCTCCGACAGTGCGGCGCTCCCTCAGTACTGTCCCTCCGACAGTGCGGCGTTGCCACCAGTACTGCCCCTCCGACAGTGCGGCGCTCCCTCAGTACTGCCACTCTGACAGTGCGGCGTTGCCACCAGTACTGCCCCTCCAACAGTGCAGCAGTCCCTCAGTACTGCCCCTCCGGCAGTGCGGCGCTCCCTCAGTACTGCCACTCTGACAGTGCGGCGCTCCCTCAGTAATGCACCTCCGACAGTGCGGCGCTCCCTCAATACTGCCCCTCCGACAGCGGGTGCTCCCTCAGTACTGCCGCTCCGACAGTGCGGTGCTCCCTCAGTATGCCCCTCTGACAGTGCAGCGCTCCCTCAGTACTACCCCTCCGACAGTGCAGCGCTCCCTCAGTACTGTCCCTCCGACAGTGCAGCGCTCCCTCAGTACTGTCCCTCCGATAGTGCAGCGTTCCCTCAGTACTGCCCCTCTGACCGTGAGGCGCTCCCTCATTACTGCCCCTCTGACAGCGCAGCGCTCCCTCAGTACTGCCTCTCCAACAGTGCAGCGCTCCCTCAGTACTGCCCCTCTGACAGGGCAGCGCTCCCTCAGGATGGACTATCCGACAGGGCAGCGCTCCATCAGTACTGACCCTCCGACAGGGCAGCGTTCCCTCAGTACTGACCCTCCGACAGGGCAGCGCTCCCTCAGTACTGCCCCTCCGACAGTGCAGCACTCACTCAGTACTGTCCCTCCGACAGTGCAGCGCTCCCTCAGTAATGACCCTCCGACAGGGCAGTGCTCCCTCAGTACTGACCCTCCGACAGTGCAGCGCTCCCTCAGTACTGCCCTTCCGACAGTGCAGTGCTACCTCAGTACTGCCCCTCCGACAGTGCGCCGCTCCCTCAGTACTGCACCTCCGACAGTGCGGCGCACCCTCAGTACTAACCCTCCAACAGTGCGGCAATCCCTCAGTACTGCCCCTCCGACAGTGCGGCGCTCCCTCAGTACTACCCCTCCGAAAGTGCGGCGCTCCCTCAGTACTGTACCTCCGACAGTGCAGCGCTCCCTCAATACTGCCCCTCCGACAGTGCGGCGCTCCCTCAGTACTGCCCCGCTGACAGTGCGGCACTCCCTCAGTACTGCCCCTCCGACAGTGCGGCACTCCCTCAATACTGCCCCTCTGATAGTGCGGCGCTCCCTCAGTACCGCCCCTCCGACAGTGCAGCGCTCCCTCAGTACCGCCCCTCCGACAGTGCGGCGCTCCCTCAGTACTGCCCTCCGACAGTGCGGTGGCCCCTCAGTACTGCCCCTCCGACAGTGCGGCTCTCCCTCAGTACTGCCCCTCCGACAGTGCGGCGCTCCCTCAGTACCGCCCCTCCAACAGTGCGGCGCTCCCTCAGTACTGCCCTCCGACAGTGCGGCGCTCCCTCAGTACGGACCCTCCGACAGTGCGTCGCTCCCTCAGTACTGACCCTCCGACAGTGCGGCGCTCCCTCAGTTCTGCCCTCCGACAGTGCAGCGCTCCCTCAGTACTGCCCTCCAACAGTGCGGCGCTCCCTCAGTACTGCCCCTCCGACAGTGCGGTGCTCCCTCAGTAATGCCCCTCCGACAGTGCGGCACTCCCTCAATACCGCCCCTCAGACAGTGCGGCGCTCCGTCACTACCGCCCCTACGACAGTGCGGCACACCCTCAGTAACGCCCCTCCGACAGTGCAGCGCTCCCTCAGTACCGCCCCTCCGACAGTGCGGCGCTCCCTCAGTACTGCCGCTCCGACAGTGCGGCACTCCCTCAGTACTGCCCTCCGACAGTGCGGTGCTCCCTCAGTACTGCCCCTCCGACAGTGCGGCACTCCCTCAATACTGCTCCTCCGACAGTGCGGCGCTCCCTCAGTACCGCCCCTCCGACAGTGCGGCGCTCCCTCAGTACTGCCCTCCGACAGTGCAGCGCTCCCTCAGTACTGCCCTCCGACAGCGCGGCGCTCCCTCAGTACTGCACCTCCAACAGTGCGGCACTCCCTCAATACTGACCCTCCGACAGTGCGGCGCTCCCTCAGTACCGCCCCTCCAACAGTGCGGCGCTCCCTCAGTACTGCCCCTCCGACAGTGCGGCGCTCCCTCAGTACTGCCCCTCCGACAGTGCAGCGCTCCCACAGTACTGTCCCTCCGACAGTGCAGCGCTCCCTCAGTACTGCCCCTCCGACATTGCGGCGCTCCCTCAGTACTGCCCCTCCGACTGTGCGGCACTCCCTCAATACTGCCCCTCTGACAGTGCGGCGCTCCCTCAGTACCGCCCCTCCGACAGTGCGGCGCTCACCCAGTACTGTCCCTCCGACAGTGCGGCGCACCTTCAGTACTGCCCCTCCGACAGTGCGGCGCTCCCTCAGCACGGTCCCTCCGACAGTGCGGCACTCCCTCAATACTGCCCCTCCGACAGTGCGGCGCTCCCTCAGTACTACCCTCCGACAGTGCGGTGCTCCCTCAGTACTGCCCCTCCGACAGTGCGGCACTCTCCTCAATACTGCCCCTCCGACAATGCGGCGCTCCCTCAGTACCGCCCCTCCGACAGTGCGGCGCTCCCTCAGTACCGCCCCTCCGACAGTGCGGCACTCCCTCAGTGCTGCCCCTCCGACAGTGCGGCGCTCCCTCAGTACTGCCTGTGGTAACACAATACAGCTTCCTGTGACTCGAACTTTATTGCATCACTTCCTGTGATTAGTCCAGGATAAATTCTGGACTGATCAGTTGGATTCTGGAGAGGCATAGAGTAAGACCTCTTTTGTATGTA
>JASTWF010001563.1:52500-73316 GCA_030390025.1 Squalus acanthias
AGAGACAGAGACAGAGAGAGAGAGAGACAGATAGAGAGAAACAGACAGAGTGAGACAGAGAGACAGAAAGAGAGAGAGAGACAGACAGAGAGAGAGAGAGACAGACAGAAATAGAGAGAGACAGAGAGAGAGTCAGAGAGACAGCAAGGCAGACAGAGAGAGACAGAGAGACAGGGAGAGAGAGAGAGTGAGAGCGAGAGAGACAGAGAGAGAGAGAGACCGTGAGTGAGACAGGGAGAGACAGTGAGAGAGACAGAGAGAGAGAGACAGAGAGACACAGATAGATAGAGAGAGAGAGAGACACACAGACAGAGAGAGAGACAGAGACAGAGTATAGAATCATAGAAAGTTACAGCACGGAAGGAGGCCATTTCGGCCCATTGTGTCCGCGCCGCCCAACAAATTGCTATCCAGCTTAATCCCACTTCCCAGCTCTTGGTCCGTAGCCCTGCAGGTTACAGCATCCCAAGTGCACATCCAAGTACTTTTTAAATGTGGTTAGGGTTCCTGCCTCTACCACCCTTTCAGGCAGTGAGTTCCAGACCCCCACCACCCTCTGGGTGAAGAAATTTCCCCTCAAATCCCCTCTAAACCTTCCCTCAATTACTTTAAATCTGTGCCCCCTGGTTTTTGATCCCTCTGCTAAGGGAAATAGGTCCTCTGTATCCACTTTATCTAGGCCCCTCATAATTTTATACACCTCAATAAGGTTTCCCCTCAGCCTCCTCTGTTCCAAGGAAAACAGACCCAGCCTATCCAGTTTTTCCTCATAGCTAAGATTCTCTACTCCCGGCAACATCCTTGTAAATCTCCTCTGTACCCTCTCTAGTGCAATCACATCTTTCCTGTAATGTGGTGACCAGAACTGCACGCAGTACTCTAGCAGAGGCCTAACTAGTGTTTTATACAGTTGAAGCATAACCTCCCGTGCTCTTGTATTCTATGTCATGGCTAATAAATGTCATGATGTGGAGATGCCGGCGTTGGACTGGGGTGGACAAAAATGAGAAGTCGCACAACACCAGGTTATAGTCCAACAGATTTATTTAATTTTACAAGCTTTCGGAGCAGTTCGCTCCTTCGTCAGGTAAGTTTAGCAGTGAGAGAATCTCCCAGAATTCACAATTTAAACACAGACAAAATATATTCAAATCTTTCCCACATCAAAGAGCATAGCCAAGACAATGAGATGTGTCCCAGGGGGTCCAACGTGTCAAACCACCTGCTGGCTGCATATCCTGTCAATCTGTGTAGGTTCTTGTGTTAGCCTTTTTAAAAAAAAAACACCTGGGAAGACCGGCCATGATGTCAAGTCACGTTCTGTATCGTGACATGAACCCGATATCGCGATTGAGGCCCTCCTCATGAGTGCGGAACTTGGCTATCAGTTTCTGCTCTATGATTTTGCGCTGTCGTGTATTTCGAAGGCCGCCTTGGAGAACGCTTACACGCATATCCGAGGCTGAATGCCCCTGGCTGCTGAAGTGTTCCCCGACTGGGAGGCAACCCTCCTGCCTGGCGATTGTTGCGCGGTGTCCGTTCATACGTTATCTCAGTGTCTGCATGGTCTCGCCGATGTACCATGCTCTGGAGCATCCTTTACTGCAACGTATCAGGTAGACAACGTTGGCCGAGTCACATGAGTATGTACCGTGTACCTGGTGGGTAGTGTCCTCACGTGTGATGATGGTATCTGTGTCCATGATTTGGCATGTCTTGCAGAGGTTGCCGTGGCAGGGTTGTGTGGTGTCTTGGTTGCTGTTCGCCTGAAAGATGGGTAATCTGCTGCGAACGATGGTACTTTTGAGGTTAGGCGGCTGCTTGAAGGCGAGTAGTGGAGGCGTGGGGATGGCCTTAGCAAGTTGTTCGTCGTCATCGATGACATGTTGAAGGCTGCGAAGAACATGGCTAATAAAGGCAAGCATTCCGTATGCCTTCTTAACCACCTTATCTAACTGGCCTGCTACCTTCAGGGATCTGTGGACATGTACTCCAAGGTCCATTTATTCCTCTACACTATTTAGTGTCCTACCATTTAATATGTATTCCCTTTCCTTGTTAGCCCTCCCCAAATGCATTACTTCACACGTCTCCGGATTGAATTCCATTTGCCACTGTTCTGCCCACCTGGCCAATTTATTGATATCTTCCTGCAGTCTACAGCTTCCTTCTTCAGTATCAACCACACAGCCGATTTTAGTATCATCTGCAAACTTCTTAATCATACCCACTATATTCAAGTCAAGATCATTGATATATACCACAAAAAGCAAGGGACCTAGTACTGAGCCCTGAGGAACCCCACTGGAAACAGCCTTCCAGTCACAAAAACACCCATCAACCATTACCCTCTGCTTCCTGTCTCTGAGCCAGTTTTGAATCCAACTTGACACTTTGCCCTGGATCCCATGGGCTTTTAACTTCGTGACCAATCTGCCATGTGGAACCTTATCAAAAGCCTTGCTAAAGTCCATATACACTACATCAAACGCACTACCCTCATCCACCCTCCTTGTTACCTCCACAAAAAATTCAATCAAGTTTGTTAGACACGACCTTCCCTTAACAAATCCTTGCTGACTATCCTTGATTAATCTGTGTCTTTCTAAATGAAGATTTATCCTGTCCTTCAGAATTCTTTCCAATAATTTTCCCATCACCGAGGTTAGGCTGACTGGCCTGTAATTACTCGGTCTATCCTTTTCTCCCTTTTTAAACAAGGGTACCACATTAGCAGTCCTCCAATCCTCCGGCACCACACCTGAAGCCAGAGAGGATTGAAAAATGATGGTCAGGGCCTCTGCTATTTCCTCTTTTGCTTCGCTTAACAGCCTGGGATACATTTCATCCGGGCCTGGGCATTTATCCACTTTTAAAGCTGCTAATCCCCTCAATACTTCCTCTCTCACTATGTTTATTTCATCTAATATTTCACACTCCTCCTCCCTGATAGCAATGTCTGCTTCACCCCTCTCCTTTGTGAAAACAGAAGCAAAGTATTCATTAAGAACCCTACCGACGTCTCCCAACTCCACACACAGATTACCCTCATGATCTCTAATAGGCCCTACCCTTTCTTTAGTTATCCTCTTACTCTTAATATATTTATAAAACATCTTTGGGTTATCCTTGATTTTACTTGCCAAGAATTTTCCATGCTCTCTCTTTGCTTGGTATAGGGGCAGGGGATCCTATAGGGGCACCGGATCCTATAGGGGTGGGTATAGGGACAGGGGATCCTATAGGGGTGTGTATAGGGACACAGGATCCTATAGGTGTGGGTATAGGGACACGGAATCCTATAGGCATTGTATAGGGGCACGGGACCCTATAGGGGTGTGTATAGGGGCACGGGATCCTATAGGAGTGGGTATAGGGACAGGGGACCCTATAGGAGTGAGTATAGGGACACGGGATCCTATAGGAGTGGGTATAGGGACACGGGATCCTATAGGGGTGGGTTTAGGGACACGGGATCCTATAGGGGTGGGTATCGGGACAAGGGATCCTATAGGAGTGGGTATAGGGGCACGGGATCCTATAGGGGTGGGTATAGGGACAAGTGATCCTATAGGAGTGGGTATAGGGGCACGGGATCCTATAGGGGTGGGTATAGGGGCACGGGATCCTATAGGAGTGGGTATAGGGACACGGGACCCTATAGGAGTGGGTATAGGGGGCACGGGATCCTATAGGGGTGGGTATAGGGCACGGGATCCTATAGGGGTGGGTATAGGGACATGGGATCCTATAGGGGTGGGTATAGGGGCACGGGATCCTATAGGGGTGGGTATAGGGACACGGGATCCTATAGGGGTGGGTATAGGGACACGGGACCCTATAGGAGTGGGTATAGGGGGCACGGGATCCTATAGGGGTGGGTATAGGGCACGGGATCCTATAGGGGTGGGTATAGGGACATGGGATCCTATAGGGGTGGGTATAGGGGCACGGGATCCTATAGGGGTGGGTATAGGGACACGGGATCCTATAGGGGTGGGTATAGGGGCACGGGATCCTATAGGGGTGGGTATAGGGACACGGGATCCTATAGGGGTGTGTATAGGGACACGGGATCCTATTAGAGTGGGTATAGGGACACGGGATCCTATAGGGGTGGGTATAGGGGCACAGGATCCTATAGGGGTGGGTGAAGGGGCACGGGATCCTATAGGGGTGTGTATAGGGGCATGGGATCCTATAGGAGTGGGTATAGGGACAGGGAATCCTATAGGGGTGGGTGAAGGGTCCCCATGAATCCCGGCCAGCAGACGTATCAAGTGACTTTATCTGCTCTGAGAATGCAGTGCGACGAGTTCTTGTTTACCCCGAAATCGCAGTTCAGCGCGTGAGTTCTGAGAAGGAGGAAGTGGAAGAGGTGAGTGAGCAGAGTCCGGGGGAGTGTTCCTTCCTGTTCTCTCAGCTTCCTCTTGCATGGCACTGCATTGTGTCGCTCGGGACGGACAGGGACGTTCTTGCCACTGGGGAGAGCTCGGGCAGAGTTCACAGCTGGCTCTGTCCGCGACAGTCTTACTGCCTCAATCAATCCAGCTCCGGATAAACCGGCTGTGTTCCAGTTACTGCTTCCAGAGTGTGATCGTGAGTCAGATGCAGACATCTGTGCTTTAAAGGAGCAATCTTCACTCTCTCTCTCTCTCTCTCTCTCTCCCCCCGTCTGTCTCCCCCCACCAGTCTTTCACCTCCATCTGTCTCTCTCCCCCCACCTGTCCCTCCCCCCACCTGTCTCTCCCTCCCACCTATCTCTTGTGGAAGTGCAGTTTTTGTCTCGGAAAAAATGGCTTCCTTGAATTTAAACTGATATAAAATTGCCGACTCTGGCTTGTTTGGAAAGCAAAAAAATCCATTGTTATGTTTCTCATTTAAACTGTTTTAGAAACATAGAAACATAGAATCTAGGAGCAGGAGTAGGCCATTCGGCCCGTCGAGCCTGCTCCACCATTCAATACGATCATGGCTGATCATCCAAATCCAGTACCCTGTCCCTGCTTTAATCCCCACAGTACACATATCCCACCCTATCCCCGTAACCCCACGTATTTAATTCCCCCTAACATATCCCATCCTATCCCCATAACCCCACATATTTAATCCCCCCCTAACACTAAGGGTCAATTTATCATAGCCAAATCAACCTAACCCGCACATTTTTGGACTGTGGGAGGAAACCGGAGCACCCGGAGGAAACCCACGCAGACACGGGGAGAATGTGCAAACTCCACACAGACAGTCACCCGAGGTCAGATTCGAACCCGGGTCCCTGGCGCTGTGAGGCACCAGTGCTAACCACTATGCCACCGTTTTGCATTGTACAGAACATAACAGGCTCCTTCTAATCAACTCGAAATATTTGTGTAAGCACCCGAGAACGGCTCTCTCATTGTAGAGCTGCGGGGAATTTGCGTATTGATGTCTTTTGGATGGGCCTCTGATTGCCCAGTACAATAGCCCTTACTTGTGCATGGAAAACCGATTCCAGCACTTATGTCTCTTGCTATTGTGTCGAATGCAGATCGGTCGCGTCCTGTCTTTACCGATGTTTGCTGAGTATTATCCAATCTTACTGAAATGTTTATTTGAACGCCATCTTGTCTGCCTACTGAAAGTCTAGAAACTTCTGCCACGAGGCGCGGCGGCCATTTTACAATTTTACAGGCTTCTTGTGTCCGTTTTGAAACATGACAGCATTTTGCTGAAATAAAACTACTTAAACGAAACTGTATCTCTCTTTCTCGTTATTTTCGAATCGCGATAATTTGCGAATTTTACAGTCATCATAGCTAATTGGGCTATGATGCATTCTCCTTGCAAGTAAAAGAGTCTTAATCGGAAGTCGAAACTTCGACACTCTCCCCCACCTGTCTCTCCCTCCCACCTGTCTCTCTCCCCCCACCTGTCTCTCCCTCCCACCTGTCTCTCCCCCCCGTCGAAGTTTTACATGCCGAGCAGAACTCTTTTTAAACATAGAATCGTGTCAAAGAAGGCTTTTTAATAAAGTTTACTTGTTACAAGGGAAGGTTCTGACACAGTCAAGTTGCTATGTCAGAATGCTTCGAATCTTACAAGATTTGAACATACTTTATACAAAAAGAACACAGAACAGGCCATATGACATAGCATTAAACATCCTGATTAATGAGGCACAAACTTGTGAGTTATTGCATAGGTTTTCGTTATAATAACGAGCAGAAATTCCTTAAAGATCAGATAACCAGACCTTCCTCGTGGGATCCATTTGTTCAATGTTCATTCTCTAATCTGTGGGTTGATGGCTTACCTTATCTCATCCTGAGCTGGTTAGAACTAATTGATGCCTTATTTTGCTAAGCTTTTCTTAGATAAGGAATTCTGAGTTGTCCCATCCTTGTAGCTAATTAGAATGATTTACTTGATGGCCCAAAAATTAGTGCCGCTACGCGAGAGTACGCACTGTGTACTCTCGCGTATTCTGTCTCCAATTGCCGGTTTTCTGCATGCACTGCGCATGCGCTGAAAACTGGCACTTGGTGAATTCAAAAGGGGGCGGTTCCTAGGTGAACCGCGTGCGCGCTACAGGCTGCGCGCACGCAGTGCACTTAGTGCTTTGGACGCGCAGGTAAGCATGGAAGATTTTAGACATAAAGAAAGGAGGCGTAAGACCCTCTTTTAACAAGGTAAGTACTTAATTAAGTATTATTTTGAATTTTTTTTAACAGGTATATCTTTTTTAGAGACTTTAAAGACAGGTAAGTTTATTTTTATAACTTTTTAAAAGATTTTACATTTTTTCAAAAATTTAATTTTTTGTTTAAAATGGTTAATTTATTTAACTATACTTATTTTATTAATCTGATGTTTTTTTTTTAAATTTAATTGAGGTTTAGCTGTTCTTTTGGGGGGGTATAGTATTCATAGCTTTCACAGCCGTGCTGTGAAAGCTATGAATGAAAGATGGTGTGCTGCCATTGGCTCTAACTGAGTCACGTGATCCCACAGCTCGCACGAATTAACTACGCCTGTGGGATACGAAAGCACTGCACAGATGCTGTCCAGAACATCAAGTTCGTGCGAGCTCGGACTGAAAAAGCCAGCGCGCAGTGAGAGATCGCGGGAATGCCTTACCCTTGCACGAAGGCTCACTCACTAATTTTTGGGCCATTATGGTGACTCCTACTGTCGGCCATTTTGAATTCCCTTTTTTAAAATTATTTTCTCAGAAAAGCCATTTTGTTTGTGTCTAAAAGTAAACTGCACTTCTACATTTTCCCCTTTTGTCCTTTCTAGGACAACATAGCTTTCTCCTATCGGTCCTTATACTAACTCAAAATCTAGTCAAGGATACCGACTTCTTTTCTGTTTGTAACCATCCCCGGGATATACCTGTATTGATGGTTGACCTTATCTAAGATCGTCCTTCTTCTCTGTCTATTCTCGGTGTTTGGGTGTATGTTCTTGTAGGGGTTTTAGTTGTGTTTTGGTGACTGTGGCGTACTTTTGTGGTTCATTAGTCTGCTGTTCTCTAACTTTTCCTGCAGCTTCTACTAGCCTGCAGTTCGGGTGTTGCTATACACCCTCTAAGGAGATAGGGTACAGCAGCTCATAGAGGAGTTCTAAGTCATGGCCCACACAGTTTATGCCTAACCTGTGGGGTTCTCCTAGGGAACTGCAGCTTATAGAGGAGGACTGATTCATGACCCACACAGTTTATACCTAACCTGTGGGGTTCTCCTAAGCACAAGTGCTTCTACGTGAGCCTCCAGAGTGCGGACCAAGTGGTATACAAGGTCGACGTCACCGGCAGTTGAAAGGAGTCCTCTCTCTTTCCCTAGCCTGCAGAACCCATTTGGGTGGAAGAATATTTTTACCGAAAGTGGGGAGCATGCAAAATGTGTTGAGCATAGGTTTCGATATTATGTAAAATGTGTTGGTTGATGGGACAGGTCCTGTTAGACCCGTGGAGCATGGTAGTTGCGGTAGTAGTGACACAGGAGGCACCACCAAAACCACCTCATACTGGATTCGCACTGGTTTTCCCCACGCTCTGTTACCTACAAAACACAATTATTACAGTCACAGTTAAATTCAGTCTTACAATCATTTCAAGCGACATTACAGTTTAACATCTAATCAACAAATCATGGACTTAAAAGATTCTCCAGATCTCTCTTTTACTCATATCCATCTTGTGGATAATTCTTGCTAAACATGATTTCTCCTTAGCCCTCAATTGTCCCAATCCAGATTCCAGATTCCAGGTAACTCTCCACTTCAACTTCAATTTCAATCCCTCTAACCAGTGTATTTAACTCTATTCTGATTGTTTCATTAATTAGATAGTTTCTCGATGGAGTATGTGTCAATGCTTTAAAAGTTGTCTCGCTCTCCTGAGCCACATTAACCATTTCATGTTTTGCTGTTGTCAAGTAACTGAGCATGTCTGAGACCCGTTCTTCAGTGCAAATTCAATATACATTTCCAGATGGTAATCGCTTCATACGTAACAAATCACATTTGCACACTCATACCGGTATCTCAATATCATGCCA
This sequence comes from Squalus acanthias, assembly GCA_030390025.1. NCBI lineage: Eukaryota > Metazoa > Chordata > Chondrichthyes > Squaliformes > Squalidae > Squalus > Squalus acanthias. Next base: position 61,044 of record JASTWF010001563.1, read on the forward strand.
CATGTGCCTTTCTCGGGCTTTCAGGTATCTTATCAAAAGATTGTCTTTGTTCATCTTCCTCTGCATGGTCCCGATATCTTGGATAGTGGCCAGGCTATCATATTCAGTTTTCTTAAAAGTTCATTATAGGCAGGGACACAAATGTCTCCAAGAGAAAGCTATCAATTTACTATTCTTAACTACACTTTCCTGACTTTCACCAGAAAGTTTGGAAAATTCTCAATTGGTGGTGTAATTCTCCTGTTTCTATCTCACCCTCAATCACTTCCTTTCTCCATTTTACACATCCTATTAATTACCATTCATATCTCACTCATGAGCCCTGAAGGAACTTTACTGTCCAGTACAATATTTAAGATTGAAAACATAGATCAAACATTCTCACTAGGTCCAAGTTACTAACACTTTTTATTTATCATTATTTTACAGGATCTTTTACTTTCCCAAATGTAACCCAATATATAGTGCCTGAGTCCATTTTGTCATTTCAAAATTATCCCGAAATCCAAACAGCAGTACTGTTGAACTGATAGAAATGAAATTGAACATTGACAAAACCTATCAATTTATCTTCCATTTCCAATTTCAGAAACAAATGATTTCCAGGCTAGGTGGCTTACACAGTGTTTTAACATTAGAGACAGAACATAGAGAACATAGAACATAGAATAGTGCAGCACAGTACAGGCCCTTCGGCCCTCGATGTTGTGCCGAGCATTGTCCGAGACCAAGATCAAGCTATCACACTCCCTATCACTCTGGTGTGCTCCATGTGCTTATCCAATAAACGCTTGAAAGTTCCTAAAGTGTCCGACTCCACTATCACAGCAGGCAGTCCATTCCACACCCCAACCACTCTCTGAGTAAAGAATCTACCTCGGACATCCCTTCTATATCTCCCCCCATGCACCTTATAGTTATGCCCCCTTATAACAGCTGCCTCTACCCGAGGAAATAGTCTCTGAACATCCACTCTATCTATCCCCCTCATCATCTTATAAACCTCTATTAAGTCGCCTCTCATCCTCCTCCGCTCTAAAGAGAAAAGCCCCAACTCCCTCAATCTTTCCTCATAAGACCTCCCCCCCAAACCAGGCAGCATCCTGGTAAATCTCCTTTGCACTCTTTCCAATGCTTCCACGTCCTTCCTATAGTGAGGTGACCAGAACTGCACACAATATTCCAAATGTGGTCTCACCAAGGTCCTGTACAGTTGTAGCATAACCTCACGGTTCTTAAACTCAAAACCTCTGTTAATAAACGCCAACACACCATAGGCCTTCTTTACTGCTCTATCCACTTGAGTGGCAACCTTCAGAGATCTGTGGATATGAACCCCCAGATCCCTCTGCTCCTCCACGTTCCTCAGAACCCTGCCGTTGACCCTGTAATCCTTATTCAAATTTGCCCTACCAAAATGAATCACCTCGCACTTATCAGGGTTAAATTCCATCTGCCATTTTTCGGCCCAGCTCTGCATCCTATCAATGTCTCTTTGCAGCCTACAACAGCCCTCCACCTCATCCACTGCTCCACCAATCTTGGTGTCATCAGCAAATTTACTGATCCACCCTTCAGTGCTGCAATTAGTTTACAAAGTAACTTCCATATAACAAAAGAAAGAAGAGAATCCATTGTGACTCTACTTAGAGCCCAAGGGGTTAATTTATCAAATCATAATTTTCCTTCTGTCACTGTGGGGACATATTAACTTAAAATTAAGAAACTTATATTTAATAATGTCCAATATCTTTAAATTTCATACTAAAGTTGTTGCTCGATGAACTTAATCAGCTGTCAGTGGAAAGGGTTAACTCCTTTGCAGGTTTTTTAAGAAGGTGGAGCGAAACATTATCAGGCGCATGCAATTGCGTCACTTTACGTAAATTAAAAAAAAACTTTCCCGATCCAAAAAAGCAGTTGTGTTTTCACACTTTAACGAAACACGAACAGAACAGATAAAACAAAACAAAATAGCACATGCTTGCAGAACTAGTAAATTACATCATATTTCTTATTGTCCTTTCTTCAGATGTCTTTCCAAAATACTATAACTATAAATTAGTTTTTCACATTTAAGCAAATCAAATCAAATTGCTTTGGAAGATTTTACCATAGCAACCGTGACTCCAAGGTTAAATCTTAGACCGAAACTTAATCTTTTGTTAAACAAACTTTTTTTGTTGTTCTTCTCAGTTTTTACACACCAGCTTAATTTAAATTGTAATTCAAATTAGTTTTTTTTTTCTGGCACAATGCTTTTCCTGCAAAGTCTGATATAAAATTCCTGTCTATCCCTGACAGTAAAGGCGAATTTCCTTGTGATTCCTCTGCCAATGGTATGGACCAGAACCCGTTCTGTATCCAAGACTGTAAATATTTCAAAATCTGGTTTCAGACCATTAAATATCTTATTCAATGCGGTCTACACAAATTTACACCAACCAGAATTTCACCGTGCACAATGAAAGTCTGGTTTTTAATAGGTTAATTAACCTCAATAATTCCAATTCAATCCAGATCAATTTTAAAAAAAAACTAACCAGTGTCAGTTGGAAAAGAAACCAGTCACATTAACAAAGAAATAATTACCCATGCCTTGTAAACATTCAAATTAATTTTCTTTCCAGGCACATTGGCAACTGTGACTTCAAGGCTGAAGCTTATACCTCTTGTAAAACAATTAACAAACTTAAAACAACACACTTGAGTATCATTCAAGACAAGTCTTCAAAGAGTTAAAAACAGCTTTTAGCTCTCTGTACAAAAGAGTGGGTGGAGCTAAAACATAAACAAAATGACAGACAACTTTTTTTTTAGGCAGATTTTTTTCTCAGGGACAAAATAATACTGTAACTTAACAAACTTAAACATTCACACAATCAGGAATCTTTTACACTTTTCACACACACTTTCACACAACTGAAATCCCAGTATTCCTTTTAAGATTCCTTTCACTCAACAAATCTTGTATATTAGCTTTTATCTCGGCACAGACATTAATAACTTCCATGCCGGTAAAACTTTTCTCAGCAGCTTTTCCTGGCTTTCCAAAACCCTTTTTTTTTTGCTTTGAGTTTCAGATTTCAATTCTGGTCCGTCGGTGTTGCGGAAGCTGCTTGCTCCATTAAGAGGGAAACTTTATTCTTTTGGTCCCTATTTGTCTAACTTCATTTTGTTTAGCCAATTTACTCACGGGGTCTTTTCTCTTATTTTTTATGTCAGATCTACTGGCTTGTATACTACGGTCCTTACGCCTTTCTACTTCCTTTTTCCAGTCTGAAAAGGCTGACCAATTTACTGACTTTTTTTTGTGGGTCTCTATTTGCGAGACAGTCCTCTAGACATGTAATTCTTCTATTCTTAGTAAAGTTTTAATTATACTAGGCACTCTTCTTCTAAATCGCAAGTTTTACCCTTTACCCCCTTACGATTATTTCTGACCATCCAATTCTATTACAAGACAATACCAAGAACTAACAACAATCAAGACAATTATAAGTAATGCAAAAACAAATCAAATAATTAAACATTTAACCTTATACTTTAAACTAAACAAATAGTCAATTCTCAGTTTTGCATTGTTCTTCATTACAAACTGAGTCCTTAACATTTAACTTATACTCTATACTCTGCCGTGAGATTCTCAATAGTCAATTCTCAGTTATCTTTTCACGGCTCAAGGGCCCCACCCTTGATACTGCAGTTTTATTTCCTGGTACCTTTTATACTGCAGCTTTCGCTGCTCAAGGGCAAGGGACCCACCCTTGAGACTGCAGTTTTAATCAGTCCGGGATACAACCCTGTCGACTTTTTCCCTTGCCTTCTTTGCCCGACAGATTTTTTTAAAATTTCCTTCCCTTTTTTTTTCCCCAATTTGTCTAAATCAAAAGCTACAAGATTCAACTCAAATCTAAACAAAAGTATTAACAATCGCAGTGTACCTGTCGGAAGAGACAGACCCACACCATTCAGGATCTAATGAGAAATCCCCTTTTTTTGTGATAAAAACTCACTGTGGCCATAGGATTTGTCACTAGAAATTCATGATGCCTTGTCCGTGACTTACCGAAAGGTAGCAAGCGATCTCGGTGGGACCTCCAAGAAACTGTCGAAGTTTGACTTCCGATTAAAGACTCTTGTAGACAATATCGTCAAAGAAGGCTTTTTATTATATTTTACTTGCAAGGAGACTGCAACCATAGCCCAATTAGCTATGATGACAGACTGCCGAATCACAGAAAATGGAGTATTCTTATACAGTATAATATCACATGACATGTTGTTTAAGGTAAGCTAAGTTAAAAATTTAAAAAAAATACAGAAAGAAATGCCTTACAATGAGATTAGCTAATCTCTATAGAATGGAGTCTATCTAGTTTACTTCTCTCACCAAGGCCAAGGCGCCTGGTTTGTTTACTTTACTAGCCCTTGGTTATCTCAATATTAAGCCTGTTTTCTTTTGTGCAGGCAGACTTTTGCTGACAGCATAGTCTAAGACTTTAAAGTTATTTTCAGAAAAGAACATAACAATGGATTTTTCCCTTTTCCACACAAGTCAGAGTCGGCCATTTTATGGAGTCTAAATTCAAGGAAACCATTTTGTCCGAGACAAAAACTGCACTTCCACACCGTGTAGACAGACACCAGTTCTAAGAAAAACTTTGTTTGTGCATGTAATCTGCTCGTGTGGTTTTGCTCTCTGGGTCACATGATAACATGTTAGTTCTGCTCAGCATTTCAATAGTTTCGGTTAACAATTAGCTATGCAGCTTGCATATGTACACCTTAAGATATGTAATCCAATCCGTGAAGGTGCACGCGGGCCAAGATCCAATTAAGTTGCGAGCGCGGATTGTGCACGAGGCTACCATGACTTTTGAACGTATAAATATGTAACACTTACTGTATCATTTGGGAGAAGTCTCCTGGTGCGCCAGTAGAGATTGTCTCCCCACCGGTGTAATAAAGACCATTTGAATAACGATCTAAAACCTTGTGTCGAGTGTTGGGTTAAAACACTCCACAACACTCTTAATATATTTATAAAACATCTTTGGGTTTTCCTTGATTTTACTTGCCAAGAATTTTTCATGCTCTCTCTTTGCTTTCCTAATATCCTTTTTAATTGCACCCCTGCATTTTCTGGAGTATTTAGCCCTCGGTTTCTGTCATACGCCTCCCTTTTTTGCTTTATCCTACCCTGTATGTCTCTAGACATTCAGGGGGCTCTAGATTTTTTAGTCCCACCTTTTTTCTTTCAGGGCACATATTTGGTCTGAACCCTCCAGATCTCCTCTTGAATGCCTCCCACTGCTCTGACACTGATTTACCTTCAAGTAGCTGTTTCCAGTCCACTATGGCTAAATCCCCTCTGAGCTCAGCAAAATTTGTTTTTCCCCAATTTAGAATTTTCATTCCTGGTCTATCCATGTCCTTTTCCATAACTACCTTAAATCTAACTGAAAGGTGCTACAAGCAGAATTTAGGGAGCTAGGAGCTAAATTGAAAAGTAGGACCTCAAAGATGTATAAGAAAAATTGGATGATGCAGGTGAAAGGCAATGTTAGAATGCTTTAAGATGATTTAAGTGGTCAATCTATCCCAGCATCGTGTGGCTTAGGTTTTTAGTGTTACAGCAATAGTGGAGGGTCGGTAAAACCTTAATTGTGTCTCTAAGTATGAACAACAGACAGTTTGGAAAAAGAAAAAAAGACTTACATTCTATAGCGCCTCTCACGACCACCGGAAGGCTCAAAGCGCTTTACAGCCAATGAAGTACATTTGAAGTGTAGTAGAATATAGGAAACGCGGCAGCCAATTTGCACACAGCAAGATCCCACAAACAACAATGTGATAATTACCAGATAAACTGTTTTTGGTATAGTGATTGAGGGATAAATATTGGCCAGGACACCGGGGATAACCCCCCTGCTCTTCTTCGAAATAGTGCCATGGGATCCTTTACGTCCACCTGAGAGAGTAGACGGGGCCTTGGTTTAACGTCTCATCCGAAAGAGGGCACCTCGACAGTGCGGCTCTCCCTCAGTACTGCCTCTCCGACAGTGCAGCTCTCCCTCAGGACTGACCCTCCGACAGTGCAGTGCTCCCTCAGTACTGATCCTCCGACAGTGCATCGCTCCTTCAGTACTGCCATTCCGACAATGCATCGCTCCCTCAGTACTGCCACTCCGACAATGCAGCGCTCCCTCAGCACTGCCCCTCCGACAGTGCTGCGCTCCCTCAGTACTGCCCCTCCGACTGTGCAGCGCTCCGTCAGTACTACCGCTCCGAAAGTGCAGCGCACCCTCAGTACCGCCCCTCCGACAGTGCAGCGCTCCCTCAGTACTGCCCCTCCGACAGTGCAGTGCTCCCTCAGTACTGCCACTCCGACAGTGCAGCACTCCCTCAGTACTGCCCCTCCGACAGTGCAGCGCTCCCTCAGTACTGCCCCTCCGACAGTGCAGCGCTCCCTCAGTACTGCCACTCCGACAATGCAGCGCTCCCTCAGTACTGCCCCTCCAACAGTGCAGCGCTCCATCAGCACTGCACCTCCGACAGTGCAGCGCTCCCTCAGCACTGCCCCTCCGACAGTGCAGCACTCCCTCAGTACTGCCCCTCCGACAGTGCAGCACTCCCTCAGTACTGCCCCTCCGACAGTGCAGCACTCCCTGAATACTGCCCCTCTGACAATGCAGCGCTCCCTCAGTACTGCCCCTCCTACAGTGCAGCGCTCCCTCAGTACTGCCCCTCCGACAGTGCAGCGTTCCCTCAGTACTGCCCCTCCGACAGTGCGGCGCTCCCTCAGTACTGCCCCTCAGACAGTGCAGTGCTCCCTCAGTACTGCCCCTCCGACAGTGCAGATCTCCCTCAGTACTGCCCCTCCGACAGTGCGGCGCTCCCTCAGTAATGGCCCTCCGACAGTGCAGCTCTCCCTCAGTAATGCCCCTCCGACAGTGCAGCGCTCCCTCAGTACTGCCCCTCCGACAGTGCAGCGCTCCCTCAGTACTGCCCCTCCGACAGTGCAGCGCTCCCTAGGTACTGCCCCTCCGACAATGCGGCACTCCCTCAGTATTGCCCTTCCGACAGTGCATCGCTCCCTCAGTACTGCCCCTCCGACAGTGCGGCGCTCCCTCAGTACTGCCCTTCAAACAGTGCAGCGCTCCCTCAGTATTGACCTTCCGACAGTGCGGCGCTCCCTCAGTACTGGCCCTCCGACAGTGCGGCGCTCCCTCAGTATGCCCCTCAGACAGTGCGGTGCTCCATCAGTACTGCCCCTCCGACAGTGCAGCTCTCCCTCAGTACTGCCCCTTCGACAGTGCAGCGCTCCCTCAGTATTGCCCCTCCGACAGTGCAGCGCTCCCTCAGTACTGCCCCTTCGACAATGCGGCACTCCCTCAGTATTGCTCCTCCGACAGTGCAGCGCTCCCTCATTACTGACCCTCCGACAGTGCAGCGCTCCCTCAGCACTGACCCTCCGACAGTGCAGCGATCCCTCAGCACTGATCCTCCGACAGTGCAGCGCTCCCTCAGTACTGCCCCTCCGACAGTGCAGCGCTCCCTCAGTACTGCCACTCCGACAATGCAGCGCTCCCTCAGCACTGCCCCTCCGACAGTGCTGCGCTCCCTCAGCACTGCCCCTCCGACAGTGCATCGCTCCCTCAGTACTCCCACTCCGACAGTGCAGCGCACCCTCAGTACTGCCCCTCCGACAGTGCAGCGCTCACTCAGTACTGACCCTCCGACAGTGCAGCGCTCCCTCAGTACTGCCCCTCCGACAGTGCATCGCTCCCTCAGTACTGCCCCTCCGACAGTACAGCGCTCCCTCAGTACTGCCACTCCGACAATGCGGCGCTCCCTCAGAACTGCCCCTCCGACAGTGCAGCGCTACCTCAGTACTGCCACTCCGACAGTGCAGCGCTCCCTCAGTACAGCCCCTCCGACAGTGCAGCGCTCCCTCAGTACTGCCACTCCGACAGTGCAGCGCTCCCTCAGTACTGCCCATCCGACAGTGCGGCGCTCCCTCAGTACTGCCACTCCGACAGTGCGGCACTCCCTCAGTACTGCCCCTCCGACAGTGCGGCACTCCCTCAGTACTACCCCTCCGACAGTGCGGCTCTCCCTCAGTACTGCCCTACCGACAGTGCAGCTCTCCCTCAGTACTACTCCTCCGACAGTGCGGCTCTCCCTCAGCACTGCCCCTCCGACAGTGCAGCGCTCCCTCAGTACTGCCCCTCTGACAGTGCAGCGCTCCCTCAGTACTGCCCCTCTGACAGTGCAGCGCTCCCTCAGTACTGCCCCTCCGACAGTGCAGCGCTCCCTCAGTACTGCCTCTCCGACAGTGCAGCGCTCCCTCAGCACTGCCCCTCTGATAGTGCAGCACTTCCTCAGTACTGCCCCTCCGACAGTGCAGCGCTCCATCAATACTGCCTCTCCGACATTGCAGCGCTCCCTCAGTACTGCCCCTCCGACAGTGCAGCGCTCCCTCAGTACTGCCACTCCGACAATGCGGCGCTCCCTCAGAACTGCCCCTCCGACAGTGCTGTGCTCCCTCAGCACTGCCCCTCCGACAGTGCGGCGCTCCCTCAGTACTGCCACTCCGATAGTGTGGCACTCCCTCAGCACTGCCCCTCCGACAGTGCAGCTCTCGCTCAGTACTGCCACTCCGACAGTGCAGCGCTCCCTCAGTACTGCTCCTCCGACAGTGCGGCGCTCCCTCAGTACTGCCACTCCGTTAGTGTGGCACTCCCTCAGTACTGCCCCTCCGACAGTGCAGCGCTCCCTCAGTACTACCCCTCCGACAGTGCGGCTCTCCCTCAGTATTGCCCTACCGACAGTGCAGCTCTCCCTCAGTACTACTCCTCCGACAGTGCGGCTCTCCCTCAGCACTGCCCATCCGACAGTGAGCGCTCCATCAATACTGCCTCTCCGACATTGCAGCGCTCCCTCAGTACTGCCCCTCCGACAGTGCAGCGCTCCCTCAGTACTGCCACTCCGACAATGCGGCGCTCCCTCAGAACTGCCCCTCCGACAGTGCTGCGCTCCCTCAGCACTGCCCCTCTGACAGTGCGGCGCTCCCTCAGTACTGCCACTCCGATAGTGTGGCACTCCCTCAGCAGTGCCCCTCCGACAGTGCAGCTCTCGCTCAGTACTGCCACTCCGACAGTGCAGCGCTCCCTCAGTACTGCCCCTCCGACAGTGCGGCGCTCCCTCAGTACTGCCACTCCGTTAGTGTGGCACTCCCTCAGTACTGCCCCTCCGACAGTGCAGCGCTCCCTCAGTACTACCCCTCCGACAGTGCGGCTCTCCCTCAGTATTGCCCTACCGACAGTGCAGCTCTCCCTCAGTACTACTCCTCCGACAGTGCGGCTCTCCCTCAGCACTGCCCCTCCGACAGTGAGCGCTCCCTCAGTACTGCCCCTCTGACAGTGCAGCGCTCCCTCAGTACTGCCCCTCTGACAGTGCAGCGCTCCCTCAGTACTGCCCCTCCGCCAGTGCAGCGCTCCCTCAGTACTGCCTCTCCGATAGTGCAGCGCTCCCTCAGCACTGCCCCTCCAATAGTGCAGCACTCCCTCAGTACTGCCCATCCGACAGTGCAGCGCTCCATCAATACTGCCTCTCCGACAGTGCAGCTCTCCCTCAGTACTGCCCCTCCGACAGTGCAGCGCTCGCTCAGTACTGCCTCTCCGACAGTGCAGCTCTCCCTCAGAACTGCCCCTCTGATAGTGCAGCGCTCCCTCAGTACTGCCCCTCCGACAGTGCGGCGCTCCCTCAGTACTGCCCCTCCGAGGTGCCGTCTTTCAAATGAGACGTTAAACCGAGGCCCCGTCTGCTCTCTCAGGTGGACATAAAAGATCCCATGGCACTATTTCGAAGAAGAGCAGGGGAGTTATCCCCGGTGTCCTGGCCTATATTTATCCCTCAATCAACATCACTAAAACAGTTTATCTGGTCATTATCACAGTGTTGTTTGTGGGAGCTTGCTGTGCACAAATTGGCTGCTGCGTTTCCCACATTACAACAGTGACTACACTTCAAAAAGTACTTCATTGGCTGTACAGCGCTTTGGGACGTCCGGTGGTCATGAAAGGCGCTGGAGAAATGGAAGTCTTTCTTTATTATATTTGAATTCCATGATTAGGTTAGACAGTCAAGTTGTCCCTCACTCTCGTGCACACGTGGGATAGGGAACCATTGGACTCATCTCACACATGCATTTTTAAGTGTGTTATTTCAGCAGAGGTCAGTGCTTCCTACAGCTAGCCCCATGCTTCCTGATGCTGCTAATATGAGTGCTGAGACACAGGTTTGAAGGATGTCTGACTTGCCGGATGCAAAATGCATTCTCTGCAAGATCTAGCAAAGGTATTCGCGGGTGTACAATAAGGGTAACGAGCTTTAAAGGGAGGGATAAGGGTGAAGCAATCTTGTGGGCGGCAAATCACCCGCAGAACTGAACGTGCAAAGAAAAGTTACTCAGGTTTGCAAATAAAGTTTTATCATGAACCTAAGTTGAACTTTAATCTGGTTCAGTGCGTGAGTTTGGGAGGGAGGTGGCAGAGAACAACTGTTAGAGGAGTTAGCAGAAATAGAACGGCAGACATGTGTTTCATGGAGCGATGTGCAGCAGTACAGGGACATGATCAATATTTATTCTGACAGAAGTTTGCAGCTTGTGCCACAGTAAAGGGATGGCTTCACTTCCTCTGGGATGAGTCGCCATTCTGTGATGTCTGCAGCAAGAGTGGCAAACTCCCCTCTTTCTTCTTTTGTCAGTCAGGTCTCTCTGTGGAGGTGATCAGGGGATTCTTATTGCAAAGGCCTCCATAGAATCACAGAAGCTTACGGCACAGAAGGAGGCCATTCGGCCCATCGTGTCCGTGCCGGCCAAGAAAGAGCTATCCAGCCGAATCCCACTTTCCAGCACTTGGTCCGTAGCCCTGTAGGTTACGGTACTTCAAGTGCATATCCAAGTACTTTTTAAATGTGATGAGGGTTTCTGCCGCTACCATCATTTCAGGCAGTGAGTTCCAGACCCCCACTACCCTCTGGGTGAAAAACGTTCTCTTCAAAACCCCCGACCAATTACTTTAAATCTATGCCCCCTGGTTATTGACCCTTCTGCCAAGGGATATTGTTCCTTCCTATCCACTCTCTCTAGGCCCCTCATAATTTTATACACCTCAATTAAGTCTCCCCTCAGCCTCCTCTGTTCCAAAGAAAACAACTCCAGCCTATCCAATCTTTCCTCTTCGCTAAAATTCCCCAGCCCAGGCAACATCCTCGTAAATCTCCTCTGTACCCTCTCTAGTGCAATCACATCTTTCCTGTAATGTGGTGACCAGAACTGCACGCAGTATACTAGCTGAGGCCTAACTAGTGATTTATACAGTTCAGGCATAACCTCCCTGCTCTTATACTTTATGCCTCGGCTAATAAAGGCAAGCATTCCGTATGCCTTCTTAGCCACCTTATCTACTTGGCCTGCTACCTTCAGGGATCTGTGGACATGCACTCCAAGGTCCCTTTGTTCCTCTACACTACTCAGTGTCCTACCATTTAATGTGTATTCCCTTTCCTTGTTAGCCCTCCCCAAATGCATTAACTCACACATCTCCGGATTGAATTCCATTTGCCACTGTTCTGCCCACCTGACCAATTTATTGATATCTTCCTGCAGTCTACAGCCATCTTCCTCATTAATTACTCTGCATCTAATGGCAACTTTGAAATGACTTTCATTTGTGTTGGAAGAAGCTCGATGGTCCCATTGAGGGAAATGGGCCTTTTCAGCATCTCTTTTGGTCATTCTCAGGGTGAGGGCATCGCTGGCCAGGCTGGAATTTATTGCCCATTCCTCGGTGCCACTTGAGAAAGTGGTGGTGGGCCTTCTGCTTGGACCGCTGCAGAAAGCGGGTTTGATACATCACTTTCACTGGTCTCCTTGCTTCATCCACTCAATCGCTCGCTCAACATCACTGCCCAGCATCCCTATATCCGATCCCTGCTAACATTTCATTTTTTCAGGATATTCAGTTCGATGTAGCAGTGGCAGGGGGTGACAGGGATGGGGAGAGGGAGTGAAGGGAGGGGGAGAGAGAAGGAGTGGAGTGGAGGGAGGGGATGGAGGAGGGAGACATAGAGGGAGTATGAGAGAGGGAAAGTGAGAGAGGGAGGGTGAGAGGAAGAAAGTGAGAGAGGGAGGGTGAGAGAGGGAAAGGGAGAGAGGGAAAGTGAGAGAAGGAGGGTGAGCGAAGGAAAGGGAGAGAGGGA
>JASTWF010001564.1:0-73298 GCA_030390025.1 Squalus acanthias
CCCCCCCTCCCCTGCCTATCCCCTTCCTTCCCTCATCCCCCCCCCCCCCCCTCCCCTAAGGACCTCAGGACATCCCAAAGTGCTTTACAGCCAATGAAGTACTTTTGAAGTGTAGTCACTGTTGTAATGTGGGAAACATGGCAGCAAATTTGTGCACAGCAAGCTCCCACAAACAGCACTGTGATAATGACCAGATAATCTGTTTTTAATTATGTTGATTGAGGGGTAAATATTGGCTAGGACACCGGGGATAACTTCCCTGCTCTTCTTCGAAATAGTGCCATGAGATCTTTTACATCCACCTGAGAGGGCAGACAAGCCCTCAGTTTAACACCTCATCCAAAAGACAGCACCCCCGACACAGCAGCACTCCCTCAGTACTGCACTGGAGAGTAGTGGTTCAGTGCTCAAGTCTCTGAAGTGTAATGAGTGCAAACATATATTTAAACAAAATACATGTGCTAATGTTTTTAGGGTGATATTTATCTGGTTTATGTACTGGTCTGTGATGATCTGTAAGAGACTTTGATGTTTATGGATCATTATGAGAGATTCAGTGTGTTAGGGGGCAGTGAGACATTTGAGGGGTCGAGGTGGATACCATAAACTGTGAGTGTGAACTTTGAATGGAAACATTCTTTATGATAATACAGCAATAGTAGTTACTTAACTTTTTTTTGGCATAGTGTCATAGACGGCAGTATGGGATGGTCAGTTTGTGCTAGTATATTAGATGATTAAAAAAGAACTTGCATCTATATAGCACCTTATTACATTCTTCACACAATTAGTTATGTTGATTTACAGTCATTGTTGTTATTTTGTCAACTGCCGCAGCCATTTTGCACACAGCAAGACCCACCGACAGCAATGAGATTTTGTGGTTTTGGTTGAGAGAGGAATGGTGCCCAGCACACTGGGAGAACTACCCTGCTCTTCTTTGAGTCGTACCATAAGATCTTTAACACCCACTGGAAAAGAGTCTCAATTTACTGTCTCATGCAAAGGACAGCACAGTGAAAATGCCGCACAGAGATGTCTTCCTAGGTTTTCCCTCCAAGCTCTCTGTCCTCCTCCAATTCTGGCCTCTTGCGCATCACCGATTTACCTCGCTCCACCATTGCTCGCCATGCCTTCAGCTGCCTAGGCCCTAAGCTCTGGAATTCCGCCTCTCTGCCTCTCTTTCCTCCTTTTAAGACTCTCCTTAAAACATACCTCTTTGACCAAGCTTTTGGTCACCTGTCCTGATAGCTCCTTATGTGGCTCAGTGTCAAATTCGGTTTGCTGACCGCCCCTGTGAAGTGCCTCGGGCCGTTTTATCAATGCAAGTTGTTGGTTTGTGCTCAGTGAGATCGGGGCTTGAACCCACAGCCTTCTGTCGCCGAGGCGAGCATGCTACCAACTGAACCCAAACTGGCACATTAGGCCAGGATTAATGTCAGGATTCATTTTATTGGATCATCCAGGGGAATAGCATAGTTTAAGGGAAATTTTATACACGTGTGTTTGTGGTTCTACCTTGACTGCCGACACATCTGGAAGCGAGACCATCTGGATGTCCTGATCAATGCAGGTGATCAGTGTATACCAAAAGCAAACTTCGATTTAAACTATATGACTGCATAAGGAATAACTGCTGAAAAAAACTCGAGATACTATTCTTTAAATCGAGTAGTGTGATCTTCAGACATTGTACCACAACCAATGTATTTTGTTTGATAACGCTCCTGTGAAGCACCTTGGGAGGTTTTACTACGTTAAAGGCGCTATATCAATGCAAGTTCTTCTTGTTACTGTGTCCTCCTGCAAGTGACCTACTGCAGAATGGTAGTGGTCAGTAGCTAGTAATGCATTTTAAATGCACTTTCTCCATGAGCGTATAACACATTGTAATATGGATTAAGTGATATTACCCGATCCAGGTGATCTTTATAAATCATGAAGGAGGTGTAATCTGAGCCCTTTGATTGGATTCTCGTAATGTTACTCTCTGTTAGCTATTGTTCATTTAACACGTGGGGAGCAATTTTGTGACTGGGGGCACGTTGAAGGCGGGACTGCTGCTTGTCGGGTCGATGTCCCGCCTCCATTGATTTGTGGCCGTGGCCAACCCACGCTATTTTCCCTTGATTGACCTTGTTAAGCCCGCCCAGCGGGCTTAGCAGGCCAATTAAGAGAAAGCTGGTTGCAGAGCACGTCAACGTATGACGTGTCATCTGTCAAAAATTTTGACAGATGAATTGTCATCGTTTGACAGCTCTGTGAAGCTGTCAAACAGTGGCATTCTCTGCAGTTTGATGAGGTCTTGCATACAAGACCTCATCAACCTTCTTTCTTTTACAGAATTGAGATGGTTGTTGCATCTGAGAATGCAACGGCCACCTGTCATTCCCAACGCGGAGGTCCGAGACTCTCCACGAACAAACCGACTGAAGTCTCAGGTACTTACCTCTCCACTCTTGCACCCATCACTTACCTTCACACCACACTTTTGCACCCCGCCGACCCCGTACTCGCTGAGCTGGCGGGTTTTGGAGCTTTCGGGAAGCCCGCACTTGTGAGGGCAAAAAGGGGATAATCCTATTTTCTGCCTGTTAACTACCTGTTAACAGGCAGTTAATTGGCTTTAATCCCTTCCCGCCTCCAAGGAGACGAGACCTGGCGCGGGACGGCGGCGCGGGACGGCAACCCGGCTCCTGGGAAGATGGCATGGAGGCGCGTTGGGGGCAGGTTGCCAACCCGCCCCCAAAATCTGCCCTTTTTCCAGCAGTTCCACCTCCATACCCGCCTCCCCCGGGGTGGCAAAATCGCCCCCATATGCTGAGCCTTCAGAATAATAGGAATCCAAAACTTACTTTTGTAGCTGGCAAGAACTACACCTCAGATCATTAGAAATGTGTAAGATATAGAGGCACTGAAGAAGGTGCAAAATTGATACCAGAACTGAGAGGTTGTAACTGTCAGGAAAGATTGAACAGGCTGATACTCTTTTCTCTAGAAAAGAGAAGGCTGAGGGGTGACAAGATTATGAAAGGGTTTGACAGGGTAGACGTAGAGATGTTTCCACTTGCGGGTGAGACCAGAACTAGGGGCCATAAATATAAGATAGTCACTAATAAATCCAATAGGGAATTCAGGAGAAACTTCTTTACCCAGAGAATGGTTAGAATGTGGAACATTTTTCTTCTTCGCTCCTGGGATGTGGGCCTCCCTGGCAAAGCCAGCATTTATTGCCCATCCCTAATTGCCCTTGAGAAGGTGGTGGTGAGCCGCCTTCTTGAGCCGCTGCAGTCCGTGTGGTGTAGGTACTCCACACTTGCAATGGAGCAGTTGAGGCGAATAGCATAGATGCATTTAAGAAGAAGCTAGATAAGTACGAGGGAGAAAGGAATAGAAGGATACGCAGATATGGTTAGATGAGTAGGGTGGGAGGAGGCTCCTATGGAGCATAAACACCAGCATAGACCAGTTGGGCTGAATGGGCTGTTTCTGAGCTGTAAATTCTATGTGAGATGGGGGACATCAAACAAGTGTTATACAAAGGTGGAAGGTTGGAGGATTTACAGGTTATTTAATTCAGTTTCTAATTACAGAAAACAACTGCACACTATATTTGTAAAAAAAACCAAGAAACCGCACAATGCTTGAAATCTGAAATAAAAGCCGAGAAAGCTTGATATGCACTGCATCTGAAAGAGAAACACCAGCTTAATGTTTCAAGTGGGACATTTCATCAGACCTGGCGAGAGTTGAGATGGTGTTCCACCTGAAACGTTCACCTTGCTCCTGACGCTGGCTGACTTGACAGCATTGCCAACATTTTCTGTCCTTATTTCTGTACAATGTTCACTGCCTGATGAGAAAGTGAAGAGCTTTAATTCTCAGAACGTGCTCCTAAACCTTTAGTTGAGCAATAGATCTTTTTAGTAGCTGCCTCACTGATTTTGTATGTTCATATATTTAACCAAAAAAATAATAATTCTTGTCAGGTCAATCATTTTTGGCAGTGCTGCAGTACCTCTGAGGTGAGCACTTTACAGCCTGCTGCTAATTCAAAGTCATTTTTTTTAAAGAACGAAATTCCCACTTTGCTGTGTTATTTGCATCGCTTAACTCCAATTATTGGATAATAAAAGTTTTTTCTTTATTGCAAGGAAATGACTTTGAATTGGCAGGAGTGGGCTGTGCGTAAATAGAGTTGCATTGATATTTTGAATGTTTCTTTTCAGACAAAATGGGAGGTCACAATGACAGTGAACTTTTCATGGATAACTACTGCAAGGTTTGCTGTGCCATGCTGATCTCAGAAGTCCAAAGGACCACACATTATGAGGTAGCTTATAGGTTTTGAATAATAAATGTGTATAAACAACATATTTGCCTCTTATGTGCAATTTTTATTTTGTTTTTTTCCCCCATAGAACACTAGAATAGTTGAAGGAACTTTTTAAGACCCCATTATAATCATAGTCTCATTTTGTAAAACACCTTCCCTGGCCATCTGAAGCTCTCAGATTCAAAGGATTCAATCATTCAAGCTTTGCTTTTGTAATAGAATGTTATCGTTTATTGCGAGGGGAATTGAATACAAAAGTAGGGAGGTTATGCTTCAGTTATACAGGGCATTGGTGAGACCACATCTGGAGTACTGTGTACAGTATTGGTCTCCTTATTTAAGGAAGGATGTAACTGTGTTGGAAGCAGTTCAGAGAAGGTTTACTAGACTAATACCTGGAATGGGCGGGTTGTCTTATGAGGAAAGGTTGGACAGGCTAGGCTTGTATCTGCTGGAGTTTAGAAGAGTAAGAGGTGACTTGATTGAAACATATAAGATCCTGAGGAGTCTGGACAGGATGGAAACGGAGAGGATGTTTCCTCTTGTGGGAGAATTTAGAACTGGGGTCACTGTTTAAAAATAAGGGGTTGCCCATTTAAGACAGAGATGAGAAGAAATTTTTTCTCACAGAGGGTCGTGAGTCTTTGGAACTCTCTTTCTCAGAGGGCGGTGGAAGCAGAGTCTTTGAATATTTTTAAGGTAGAGGTAGATAGATTCTTGATAAGCAAGGGGATGAAAGGTTATCGGGGGTAGGCGGGAATGTGGAGTATTCAGATCAGCCATGATCTTATTGAATGGCGGTGCAGGCTCGAGGGGCCGAGTAGCCTACTCCTGCTCCTAATTCGTATGTTCATATGTATGTTTGTAATTTGACGTTCTTCAAACGTCGTTTGTGGGTTACAGGCAAGTGCCCAACCATCATTTTGTTTCTGTAGGTACACTGCGTAATTCAGATGCTATCTGCTTGAATAAAAGTTTCTTTTTCATTGTGATCATATGAAGTCGTAGTGTTGTAAAAATGCCCACTCCCTGTCATGCAATGTATGCCTTGAGCGGTTAACTACAGGGTAAAATAGCAGGTGTAGTCCGTGGGGTAGAATTTCCGCTTTGGGCAAAATCGCGTCCAAAATGTGGTTGAAGTTGCGCTGGTTAGGTTACAGTTCAAGTTTCTGATAAAATTCATTTGCAAAATCACAAACGTAAAATCTTCCATGAGCCAGTGCAATAGAACGTAATTGTTTTTTCCCATTAAGATGTATTCCTTGATGTATTTAAGAGCGGTAACCTGGTGCGGTTTTATTACTACAGCTACAAATGGGTTGATCAGCAAAAATCAGCATTTTTAATAAGCCTGTGAGTAACCTGATCTCAAGCTAGGAAAACATGAGCGTTAGTGATTTTGGCCGCAACTCATGTATAAAGTTCCCCGATCTTTTGCACTGGTTCGGCCGATTTTGGGTGCAAAAGTAGCGGAATAAAAAGCAGAACTGCTACCCCCACGTATTGTCCTGTTGTAGCCTCCTCCCCCCCCCCCCCCGCTTCCCTCTTCTCCCTGCCTCACTGATGCCCCTTAGCTCGCGACTATGTTTCTATGACTGCTTCTTTGTTGTTGAAGGTAATTAAAAATAGTTTTAAACTCGCTCCCTGTGCCTTTTGTTTTAAAGAGCAAAAAACATGCCAACAAGGTGCGGTTTTACTTTCAAATGCACAAAGAAGAAGGAACACCGTCAAAAAAAATCAAAACAGAGAATGTTGCTGTTGGTTTTCAGGTGGGTATTTTTACATCGATGGAAATCTCAGAACTAAAATTGCAGTTGAGCTGGTCAAGTATTTACTATCATGCTAAACCTTCATAAAACACTGGTTAGGCCCCAGTTGGAGTATTGTGTCCAATTCTGGGCACCACACTTTAGGAAGGATGTCGAGGCCTTAGGTGCAGAAGGGTTTTACTAGAATGGTACCAGGGATGAAAGACTTCAGTTACGTGGGGAGAATAGTGAGACTGGGGTTGTTCTCCTGAGAACAGAGAAGGTTAAGGGGAGATTTGATAGAGGAGTTCAAAATCATGAAGGGTTTTGATAGAGTAAATAAGGTGAAACTGTTTCCAGTGGCAGAAGGGTTGGTAACCAGAGGACGTAAATTTTACGTAATTAATAAAGAACCAGAGACGACATGAGGAAAAAGAAATTACGCAGCAAGTTGTTATGATCTGGAATGCACTGCCTGAAAGGGTGGTGGAAGCAGATCCAATGATGACTATCAAAAGGGAATTGGATAAATACTTGAAGGGGAAATATTTGCAGGACTATGGGGAAAGAGACACAACTTCGGATCTGTGCCTGTAACAGATCTGCAATTGTCATCTGGGGTCCCCCAAGGATCTATCCTTGGCCCCCTCCTATTTCTCATCCACATGCTGCCCCTCGGCGACATCATCCGAAAACACAGCGTCAGTTTCCACATGTACGCTGACGACACCCAACCCTACCTCAGCACCAGCTCTCTTGACTCCTCTTCTGTCTCTAAGTTGTCAGACTGCTTATCTGACATCCAGTACTGGATGAGCAGAAACTTCCTCCAACTAAATATTGGGAAGACCGCAGCCATTGTCTTCAGTCCCCACCACAAACTCCGTTCCCTTGCCACTGACTTGGCTGCCCGTGTCCTAACTCGCACCGAGTCCCATTCACCCATCACCTCTGCGCTCGTTGACCTACATTGGCTCTCAGTTAAGTAACGCCTCGATTTTAAAATTCTCATCCTTGTTTTCAAATCCTCCATGGCCTCTCCCCTCCCTATCTCTGTAATCTCCTACAACCCTCCGAGATATCTGCATTCCTCCAATTCTGGCCTCCTGAGCATCCCCGATTTCAATCGCTCCACCATTGGCGGCCGGGCCTTCTGTTGCCTAGGCCCTAAGCTCTGGAATTCCCTCCCTAAACCTCTCCGCCTCGCTACCTCTCTCTCCTCCTTTAAGACGCTCATTAAAAGCTTTTGGTCACCTGCCCAAATATCTCCTTATGTGGCTTGGTGTCAAATTTTATTTGATAATCGCTCTTGTGAAGCCCCTTGGGACGTTTTACTATGTTAAAGGCGCTATAGAAATACAAGTTGTTGTTGTTGTCATTACACAAGCCAACTTCAGAGCAGGCAGTTTCTGTAAGTGAAGATTTTTTAATTTGGGAAGTTAAACGTTAACTTTAAGTAAGTTTTAAAAAAATTGATTGGTTGCGAGTAAAAAGTGCCGCATTATCAAAGGTGAGCCATTTCTTGCCATGTTTTGCACAAGTTCATCTTCTCATATTGGTTTTTATTTTGCATACATTGGCGATGCCTCCTTTATTCAGTGCAGTCTTCAGTAGCTGATGTTAGCACAGGCAGTCTGTGCCAGAAGCTCAGCACAGAACTTTGTTCTCTTAAAGCAAGCTGCACGTTAATTTTTTCGTGGGCCACTTTTGCATACGGTTCCCCACAGTTGCATTGCACAGAAAGCCAGTGGCATTTCTTGATGGTGACATCAGGTGGTGTTGCGTGCTGTGCGTTTTCCACAACGCTGTACCTTGTTCATAAAAGTAGAGAATCATAGAATCTTGCAGCACTGAAGGAGGCCGTTCGGCCCATTATGTCCATGATGGCTCTTTTGAAAGATCTATCCAATTAGTCCCACTCCCCTGCTCTTTCCCCATAGACCTGTAAATTTTTCCTTTTGAAGTACATTTCTAATTCCCTTTTGAAAGTTACTGGTGAATCTGCTTCCACCACCCTTTCAGGATTGTGATTCAAAATTGTGTCTATAAAAATAAATCTATTGCATTAAACAGTACAAAATTATCTGGCTATCTACATTATTGGCTTTGAAATATCTATTGGTTGGCACTGGTCTTAGACGAAAATATGTTTTCTCCTAACTGTGGAAGAATTCCCCGTCAAAGGGACCAGCTTGGCTCAGTTGGCAGCACTGTCATCTCTGGATCTGAAAGTTGTGGCTTTGAATCCCACTCTAAGCTCATTATCTAAAGTGACACTCCAGATTAGTACTAAAGGAATGCTTTTAGTGAGACGTCGTACAGAAATCTCACCTGCCTGTTCAGGTGCACGTTAAAGATCCCGTGGCATTGTTTGAAGAAGAGCCCCAAATTCAGCTGGTGTCCTGGCCAACATTTCTCCCTCTACCAAAAACACACTAACTGGCCATTCATCTCGCTGCTGTTTCTAGGATCTCCGTGTGCGCAAAATGGATGCCACATTTGCTTACATAAGTCACTGCACTGTGATTCATTCTCCATGGAGCACTTTGGGACATTTCTGAGAGAAATGATGAGGTGCTCCTTATATGCATGTCTTTCTTTATTTCACAGAATCACAGAATCCCCACAGTGCAGATAGAGGCCATTTCGGCCCATCGAGCCTGCACCGACACATATCCTACCCTATCCCCGTAACCCCACGTATTTAATCCCCCCTAACACTAAGGGTCAATTTATCATAGCCAAATCAACCTAACCCGCACATCTTTGGACTGTGGGAGGAAACCGGAGCACCCGGAGGAAACCCACGCAGACACGGGGAGAATGTGCAAACTCCACACAGACAGTCATCCGAGGTCGGATTCGAACCCGGGCCCCTGGCGCTGTGAGGTAACAGTGCTAACCACTATGCCACCGTGTTGCATTTAAAAAAAAAGATGTAGCTTGCTCTACAGTAGGGTGTTCAAACCGCAGTCTGTGGGACACATCTGGTCGTTGTTTCTTTGAAGGACATATAATAAAGATTTTAGTTGGGCCACTGGTATGTTTACAGATGATGGACTGAGATTGTACCTGATGCTTGTTTGCAGGATGCTGGAACAGGAGAAGTGGACAGGAATAAATTTTGCACCCTGTGCAACATGGTTTTCACGTCCCCCATAGTTGCTCAATCCCATTATCAAGGCAAGGTCCACGCGAAGCGGCTGAAACAGCTGGCCGGAGAGCAGCCATGTGTCACACAGCCACAGACCGGTAGGACCAAGCTCAAGCTCATGCTGCTGTACAATCCATTTTATTTGTCGTGCTCACTGTCTTTTCTTGTCAGTATTTTCTGTCCTCAGTCAGGGTGGTGCATTGTGGTACAAGGACACCAGCTCAAACCCTCGGGGCTGAATTCAGCTGTCCTGATACAGGCTCCAGTCTGATCCATTGCATTTTTGTTGGGATCGATGTTAATGAGACACACTCAGACCGATAACTTGCTCTTTTTCTCATACATTTCTGCAGCCCTTTCCCAATAAAAACCCCCTGAGAATAAAATTAAATTGCTGTAATCAGATTATCTGAAAGAGGTTTCCGCACTGTATTAGCCACTGTTTAGAACACTTTGGCAGTATAGCTTGGGGTGCAAAATCTAGAACAAACTTAGGAAGACAGATTTATTTTCAACTGTAAGCCGTCTGCGTGTTTAAAATAAAACAGCTGTTATGAGTATCGCTACTTGTGAGATGGCTCTAACTTACAAATTACATTGACACTCAGTCTCATCAACCTCACTGGAAGTATTATCTGTCCTGTCCTCTCTTTAATTGGATCTGATAACATCCCTTGAAAATTATTATTGTGCTCTTCAGCGCACAATTAACATGATTTGGTTTTCTAACAAGTTGCCAGTTACACTTTATTCATGGTTCCCAAAGGGCCTGACATTGGAGCTCAACACTTCTCTTTCCCATCCCCTTGCTCCACTTTACAGTCAACCTCATTGCAGAAATTGAACCTATTATAAAATATTTAGGTTCGCACTAAGCCCTGCTAAGCAGAAAGCTACATCTGCTTTCATATACAATCCACTTTTTTTGTTGTTGAAAACTCGGTTATGGTAACAGAATTTCTGTGCTCAAGCTTTGCTTGCGTGGGAACAACTGCTCAACTGAAGTATTTCAGAGCAATGAAGTTATGTTTATGAGTTGCTTAGAATATAGCATCAGTATTAACTTGCAATAGTGAACTGAGGATATCAGCTGCCATATGCAATTCTCAAAACTGTTGCGAGTGTATGAATCTGCTCTCAATAGCCGGTCTCGGAGAGCTACAAACTTCTGGCTTCCAACCAAAAAGCACCACCAGTTCATTCACAAACTTGTGAACGGAGATAAAGGTTCCATCATCATATCTGGCAAACCGAATACCACAGTGGAATCTACCTCAACTCACTGACATAGAAATGGAAACCGGACTTTCGCCCAACCAGTCAGTTGGTGTTTATCCGCCACAGGAACAGTAGTCCCAATCCCATGTGCCCATCCCGTTCACATATTCTTTATTCCCTTTTCTTCGACCACCTATCGAGCCTATTCTTAACTGTTGACATGGTCTCTGCTTCAGTCACCAACTCTGGTAGTGCCACAACCCTCTGTTTAAAAAAAGGTTTCTCCTGCCCTCTGTCCTAAATCTCTTACATTTAATCATATCTATTTCACCTCATTCTAAACTCCGACTGGGAACAGTCTATTTCACTCTCCCAGTCCTTCATCATTTTAAACACCTCAATCAACTTTTCTCTTTTAACAAAAACAGTTTTTTAAGTCTTTCTTCTTATTTGTATTTCCTCATACTATGCAGAGTCCTAGTGAATCTACACTGTACCCTCTCTATGGCCTCAAAATCCTTCCTGTAGTGCAGACCGCAAAACTGCACACAGTACGCAACAGTGGTCTTACTGGCATTTTATATAGATTTACCATGACACCTTTTATATTGTATAAAACCCAGTATTCCGTTAGCTTTTTTTAATGACTTTATCCATTATCCACTTGAGGTGCTGCATTTAAGGTATTGTGAATATGAACCCCCAAATCCCTCTGCTCTTTCACATCACCCAACATTTGCCCATCCAAGTATAATTATTACTTTTAGTTTAAAAAAAACCCAAAAAGTATCACCTTATACTTCCTGACATTTAATTCCATCTGCCACTTTTTTGCCCATTCCACCACCTTATCAATATCCCCTTGGAGCTTCCTTTGGTCCTCTGGATTATTTAGCATCCCTCCTATTTTAGTATCATCTGCAAATTTGGACACCATTCCCTCTAGCCCTGTATCCAAATCACTGATGCAAACAGTGATTAGTAGCAGTCCCAGATCAGAACCCTACGGGACACCACTACCCACTTCCAACCACTCTGAGAAACTGCCCTTAAATCTCTCTTTCCTTCCTTCTAATCCAATTTGATGCGCTCCCTCTGATTCCATACTCCTTAATCTCCAATAATCTCCTGTGTGGTACCTTGTCAAAGGCTTTCTGAAACTCTGGCCTGGATATTTACTGGGGCGAGTTACATAGGCTGGGGTGGGGGGGCGGGGGGGGGGCGCAGAGTTTTGGACAGGAAACCCGGAAGTCCCTGACAGGTTCCCCACCCGGAAGTCAGCCTGATTGACGGGCTTGTCAGGCGGGGAGCACTCCGGAGTAGGCCGTAGTACTTGGTAGGTCCGATCCACGACTCCGGGCGGGTGGGGGAGGGGTCTTCTCAAAGAACTCTTATCGGATTTCTCAGGTATTATCTTCCTTTCTGAAATAAGTGTTGGCTGCTTCTAATTATTTTCTTTTCATTTGATTTTTAATAATTTCATCTGTTAGTTAAAGATTCCAAAATTTCCCCTACCACAGGTGTTAAATTAACAGGCCTGTAATTACCCAGGTTGTTGAGAATTCAGTGGTTCTTGTCAAGGAGGTGACCAGAATTCTCCCTAACACTGTATTTGCATAATTTCTGTCATGCAAATAGCTTTAGAAGATGGAATTATGTTCATGTTGTGTAATGGATCTGTTTTAGTTGTAAAAGTATTTTTTTAAAGGGTTGAATTGGGTTACTGCGATCTAGTACTAATTAACTAAAACATTGGCATGAATTGTTTGAGAATTACTGTTGCTTTACTTTTTAGATTCAAATTTTGAAATATGATCAAATGGTGTATAAATTGTACCTTTTGTATTTTTATGACCCCTAACTTGGGGCATGAATTATGCACTGATATAAGTATGATTTGTTAATCAGCGGCTCAGCATTAAAGATGCAAGTGTGGCCTTTCCTCCGGTAGAATCGGTACACTGTTTAATTTTTCAAAAACGGTAGTGTGAAGCGTAAGATTTGAAAGCTATCTTGAATCATTGCGGCCATTACTTTGAATTTCAGTGCTATGTTCTATCACAGTGTCCACAAATGTGGCAAGTGCACCTTCAGAGGGGAACAGTTCTGTGCAGAGTGAGCAACCTGAAAAGGGCAAGCAAGAGGTGACTCATGAAGCCTCCTCGGCAGCCTCCACAGCTTTGGACCTGGAAGATCCCAACAAGTTCTGCAAACTCTGCAGCGCCTCCTTTAACAACCCGCTAATGGCCCAGCAACATTATAATGGCAAGAAGCACAAGAAAAATGACGTACGGCGACAGTTAATGGAGGAAATGGGGAAGGAGGCAGATTCTTCTGAAAAGAATGGTGAGTAATTATTCGCAACAGCACAATTGAAGAGATAGGGAGGGTGCGGGTACAACAGACTGTACTTGCCCTGAATATGATTATATTTACTGGCTTCACTAACTCTAAATCAAAAGCTTATGGGGGGAAAATTGAGTCGCGGCCCCTTTGGGGTGCTAACTTCGACGGGGCGCTACTTTTAGCGCCCCATAAAAATTAGCGCCCCCACGGCTGAAATTCATTGGTAGCACCCCAAGAGGGAAGCGGGGCGCTACTAGAAGCGCCCCGCCTCCCTCTTGGGGCGCTGCGAGGGAATATCGCGCTGCAGCACGTCACGCCACAGTACTGCAGGCCTTCCTCCCCTTCTTAATGGGGAGGGGCCTTGCGCAGCGTGACCCGGGGCCCAGCCGGGCCACCAGGGATCTGAGTGCTGGCAAAAGAGCCTGGCACTCAAGAGAAATGCCGGGCTCACGGAGCGCAGCTGGCACTCCGCGGGGGGGGCTTCAGAGGAGGCCGGGGACGGCAGAGGGGACAGGTGCTGGCAGGCAGTCAGCAACAAAAATGGCTGCCCGGCACCTCACCTTTAATTAGCACCGCCCCGGCCACAGGTAGGCCCCCCTGACCCCTTCGGACAAAGTGTCCGGTGGTAAGTCGGGGCGCTACCGAAGATCGCGGTGGGGCGCTGTGTACGACGATGATATCGCCGCCGGCGGCGTAGCACCGCGGGCTGCTAGCAGTTACCGCCGCCGCTAACAGCTCGCTGAATTTCGCGGGAGGCGTTGGCGGCACCGTGCCCGGGCGTTAGTTGCTTTGCGCCCCGTTAACACCCTAAAAGCAACCAAATTTTCCCCCATGATTAGAAAGGATCTGGAAAATGCAGGAAAAAAAGCGAAACAAATATGCCATAATGGCTTGTAGGTAAATCCGTAGATCAGAAATTTGCACACTTGTGCAATCTTTGCAGAAACGACCACGAACGAAATGTAAAGGTAACCTTGTGTAAAATACAATGGAAGACACTTTCATTGTGACAATTTGTTCTGTAAGTCAGAATTTTATGTGTGAAGAAATTAGCATGTTGATTATGTGTACTGGTTGCACAAAATAAACACTTGTTTACACCTTTTAGTTCCCTTTGTAAATGTAATCTTTGCTCCCCACTAAAAACATTCAACTTATCTTCATAGTTTGATGAGCTAAAACCTGAAATCATCTTTGCTTCCATTCATGGTCCCTGTCCCGTTCTCTGACCCTGTCCCGTTCTCTGACCCTGTCCCGTTCTCTGACCCTGTCCCGTTCTCTGACCCTGTCCCGTTCTCTGACCCTGTCCCGTTCTCTGTCCCTTTGGCACTGCTTCTATATCTGAAATAAAAGTACCATATTTGGACACAAAACTCAGTGGTGCAATGCTTTGAAGTCTTGGTATCACTTCTTTAGCCTTGAATTCTATGGATTTGCTTACGTCCTTTTGCAATTACATGACATTTTTTGCCTTGAAATTAGACTATTCGAATACCATAGTACAAATGAATATGTTTGTATAAAATTCCTTTGTTTGCTATTTTAGTATTTATTTTATTTTGTTCTGTACAAAAGCACTTCACTGTTTTTCCTGCTACAGATCTGTAGTTAACAGGGTTGTGTTCCAGATCCTTTTAATAACTTGAACGAAGGGAGTACTTTGGTCTTGGGTAGCTCAGGCAGCTTATTGAGTCTACCACGGTGGATTGACTCAGTTCCAATCTCCCATTGTCAGGCTTATCATATTGGATTAGGGGGCATTGTCTCAGGATAAGGGGGTCGTCCTTTTAAGACTGAGATGAGGAGGAATTTCTTCATTCAGAAGGTTGTGTATCTCTGGAATTCTCTGCCCCAAAGTGCTGTGGATGCTGAATCGTTGAGTTTATTCAAGGCTGAGATCGATAGATTTTTGGACTCTAAGGGAATCAAGGGATATGGGGAATCGGGCGGGAAAGTGGAGTTGAGATCGAAGATCAGCCATGATCTTATTGAATGGCGGAGCAGGCTCGTTGGGCCATATGGCCTACTCCTGCTCCTAATGCTTATTTTCTTATGTCTCCCTTCATGTTTGTTCCCCTATATTTACTGAGTTGCTGTCACAGTGAGGATACATATTCAAAGATGCTTCTGGCTCCTGGGCCCCCATTGGGAAAGGAAAATATATAATAACTCAACTGATCCAGAGTAATTATCCCACACTTGCAAAAATCTCACATGAGTGCCCTTCCCTGATTTTGATGTCTCTCACATAGATGCATACAAATTTTACATGGGTCTCTTTACTTGCAGAGAGTGTAGGAAGTACTTCTTGTGAAAAGTGTTCCACCCAGCTCTCTCTAAAAGTGTCACAGTAACTATAATACATGGTGCTAAATAATTTGAATTATTTGGAACCTTTATGGTGACCAACGTTTCATAGGAAACACTTTTTCACGCAAAGCGTGGTGGAAGTGTGGAACTCTCTCCCACAAAAAGCTGTAGATGCTAGCTCAATTAATAATTTTAAATCTGAGACTGATGGATTTATTTTGCGAGCCAAAGGTATTAAGGGATATAGAGCCAAGGCGGGTAGATGGAGTTAGGACACTGACCAGCCATGATCTCATTGAATGGCAGAACAAGCTCGAAGGGCTGAATGGCCTACTCCTGTTCCTATCCCTAATTGCCCTGAGAAGGTGATAGGGGACTGCCTTCTTGAACCGCTGCAGTTTTTATGGTGATGCTGGTCCCACAATGGGGTTAAGTTGGGAATTCCAAGATTTTGACCTCTGTGACAATAAAGGAGTGATGATATATGTCCAAATCAGGGTGGTGTGAAACTTAGGAGGTGATGGTGTTCACATTGCTCTTCTCCTTCTTGGTGGTAAGATTACGTGGCTGGGAGATGCTGCTGAAGTAAGCTTAATGAGTTGATTCAGTGTAGATAGTACATACTGCAGTCAAAATCTGTCAGTGCAGGAGAAAGAGAATATTGAGTCCAGTGGCAGGGATGTTGATCAAGCAACTGGATGGTATCAAGCTTCTCGAGTGCTGGTCAATGCAGCTACTCCAAGACATGCATGGACCACGGGTGTAATATATGTCACGAGCATGGATCTAGAGGACTCTACAAGGCTAAAAATTAATCTGGAGAACCAAGGATGTTTAGTATAAAGTGACATAAGTAGTCCTTTTTAAGAGGGAGCACTTTGCATGTCCCATCCTACAATCAAACAGAGCCTCCAAAGAAGATTCAAGAATATAACAGAGAGTTAAACTGAATTGAGATTGTAAGAATAGACCTGTTCCTTCCAGCTATGTAAAGCTATGTATGGGATGTGAGTGTTGCTGGCAAGGCCAGCATTTACTGCCCATCCCTAATTGCCCTTGAGAAGGTGGAGGTGAACCGCTTTCTTGAACTGCTGCAGTCCATGTGGTGAAGGTACTCCCATAGTGCTGTTAGGGAGGGAATTCCAGGATTTTGACCCAGCGACTATGAAGGAACGGTAATATATTTCCAAGTCAGGATGGTTTGTGACTTGGAGGGGAACTTGGAGGTGGTGGTGTTCCCATGCACCTGCTGCCCTTGTCCTTCTAGGTGGAAGAGGTTGCGGGTTTGGGAGGGGCTGTCGAAGAAGCCTTGGTGAGATGCTGCAGTGCATCTTGTAGATGGTACACACTGCAGCCACGGTACGCTGGTGGTGGAGGGAGTGAATGGTTAAGGTGGTAGATGGGGTGCCAGTCAAGCGGGCTGCTTTGTCCTGGATGGTGTCAAGCTTCTTGAGTGTTGTTGGAGCTGCACTCATCCAGGCAAGTGGAGAGTATTCCATCACACGCCTGACTTGTGCCTTGTAGTTGGTGGAAAGGCTTTGGGGAGTCAGGAGGTGAGACACTCGCCGCAGACTACCCAGCCTCTGACCTGCTCTTGTAGCCACAGTATTTATGTGGCTGGTCCAGTTAAGTGTGAGAGACTCCTGACTCTACCACAGCTGTCCAATATGCAGTAGACACCACTAGTGTAAACATTTAGGTGTGATAGGAACAGTATAGATTATATAGATTATCATTTACATATTTAACCTCAACATTTGTAAGTTTGAAAAATGTAATAATGCTGAAATTGTAACAATCTTATTTTTGCACAGACTTTGGTAACTGATTGGAAAAATAATTCAATCTATGTTTTGTAGTAGGAACAGGTGACTATCCGTGTGCTATCTGCAATGTTACACTTAATTCCATTGAACAGTACCAGTGTCACCTGCAAGGATACAAACATCAGCTGAAGTAAGAGCTTTATATTTTTTTCAGCCAAATCCCATTGATGGAAATACACTTGTAATCTTAATGATTGGGATTGAATGACAATGTCATGTAGTTTGAAGTCTTTGATGGTAATGAGTTGGAGAATAAGGGCTCGATTTTGTCATGGGGTGGGCTGGGGTCGTGTCATCCGCTTTTCGTGTTAGCCACCCGACTCCAATTGGATGTGGGAGAATTATTCGATTTTCCCCTAATTGGGCAATTGAGTTCCAGCATGTGGGAACCCCTGACCCAGTTAGTTTTTTCAGTCTGAAAGTCGCCTCTGATGATGTCATCATTGCTGCTGCATTTAAGGTCTGCAAAGACTGGGAAGCTTTTGGCCTTTGCTGTGAGAGGGACCTGGAGGCAAAATGAGCAGCAGGAGACCTAAGTCTGCTCCCAGATTTTCACCACCACTGCCGCCGTTTCACCGTCGTGTTTCAGAGGAGGCGTGCATCACGTCAGAAAAGTGTTAAAATCAGAAATGCCTCTCAAAATGGGATTATAGAGGCAATTAAGTGGTTGTTAAGGGCCTATCCCGCCTCTTGGAGGCGGGACGGAGACAGGATCAGAAACCACGCATTTGGGAAAATTGCATGGAGGCGGGGTCGGGTCCGCCCGCCATTTTTTGCAATTTTAACACCCCACACGCCTCCATTCCCGCCTCCTCGGGCCTGGCAAAATCGAGCCCTAAGTCTTCATGGAGCAAAGTTCTTTGTCTTTTGATTTTTAATTTGTGCTGTCTGTCTTTTATGGATACTTAATTCTCATCTAAATCAATCTATTTTTTTTAGTACAATTGTATTTACCATTGCACAATTCACTCATTTTGGTTTGCATCACTTCAAGATGTACTTGAACTAAATTCAATATGTTGCATTGTATTGCCCGAGTTTCTTTTGGACAAAGTCACTCCGTTGGGGAAATCCATGTAGCTGCCTATGCCTTTTTTCTAAAGTAGTGCCTTAACAACACGCAGGAAATCAAGATGGCAACCTCCAGCATATTGAGCATTGGTGTCACTTGGCTAACTTCTAGCAAATCAGATACAAATTGCTGGCTCTGTCATGTACTGTCAGTCTTGGCTCAGTGGTAGGACTCTTGCCTCTAAGTCAGCAGGTCGTTGGTTCAAACTCCACTCCAGACACTCGAGCATTTAATCAGGGTTGAGGGAGTGCAGTACTGTGTGAGTGCAGCACTGTCGGGTTGTGCCGCCTTTCAGATGAGACATTAAACTGGGGCCCCGACTGCCTGCTCGGATAGATGTAAAATATCCCGTGGCACTGTTCGAGTTCTCCTGGTGTCCCGGCCAATGTTTATCCCTCAACCAACATCACCAAAACAGATTGTCTGGTCATTCATCTCATTTCCAGTGTGCAAATTGGCTGTCGCATTTGCCTGAATTGCAAAAGTGACTATACATCAAACGTACTTCATTGGCTCTGAAACGCTTTGGGATACAATAGCAAAATACTGCGGATGCTTTGGGATGTTCTGAGAGCTTGAAAGGCGCAATATAATGCAAGTTATTTCTTCTTAATTTTCAGTGTTAGTTTGACTAGGCTGTATGCACAGAGTTTTCATGAAACGGCCATCGCTGTGTGTTTCTAGACAGTGTATATAAAAGTGTGATTTCAGGGTTAAGATTATGATTGATTTTATTTTTAGTGAGAGTAATTTGCACCCTCATTCCTCGGAAGGTACTTTATTTGGTTCTTGAGTTGCTCCAGTGCATGCCTAATCCTGCTGCTCCTACCTTCCTCCATATATGTTTGAATGGCAGACTCACTGTGACATGTCTACTGTCACTGTCCGTGTAGTCAATGTCCCATGGCCAACTTGTAAAGTAAAGGAAAGACTTGCATTTATATAGCGCCTTTCATGACCTCAGGATGTCCCAATGTGCATCACAGCCAATGAAGTACTTTTGAAGTGTAATCACTGTTGTAATGTAGGAAAAGCAGCAGCCAATTTGTACACAACAAGCTCCCACAATCATGTGATAATGGCCAGATAATCTGTTTTAGTGATGTTGGTTGAGGGATAAATATTGGCCAGGGCACCGGGGAGAACTCCCCTGCTCTTCTTCGAAATAATGTCGTGGGATCTTTTATGTCCACCTGAGAGAGCAGACGGGGCCTCGGTTTAACATCTCATCCGAAAGACGGCATCTCGGACAGTGCAGCACTGGAGTGTCAGCCTAGATTATGTGCTCAGGTCTCTGGAGTGTGACTTGAATCCACAACCTTCTGACTCACAGAGTTTAACTGCAGATGGATAAGATCAATAAACAGGAGGCATAGATTTAAAGTCATTGGTAGAAGGATTAGAGAGGAGTTGAGGAGAACTTTTTTCACCCAGAGGATGGTGGAGGTCTGGAACTCACTGCCTGAAAGGGTGGTAGAGGCAGAAACCCTCATTGCAATTAAAAAGTACTTGGATATGCACTTGAAGTGCCGTAACCTACAAGGCTACAGACCAAGAGCTGGATAGTGGGATTAGGCTCTTTTTCGGCCGGCACAGACACAATGGGCCGAATGGCCTCCTTCTGTGCCATAAATTTCTATGATTCTATGATAACCGGCATGCATTGAAAATAGATGGCAGAGTAGCAGGAGTCGCAGTCCATTAAAATCAAAGATAATTTTTAAATATATATGTATTTACATTTTTCTAACAATTGCTGTATATAAAAAATCCTCATCTTAGTGATTCCACTACCAACATTACTGGTCATTTCCTTGAAACTGAATAAAAATTAGAGAATTTTTCCCAATTCAAAAACAAATGCTCCTTCAAACTCAATGTACACTCCTATTGTTAACGTTCAGGCTTTTTTTAATCTTTATTTTCACTTCTGATGGTGATAGGTATCTTTCAGTGGGGTTTTTGTTGCTGCTCCTTTGCTACCTGCGAAGTTTCCATTTTTTCAAAATCTTACATGACTCCACAAGTTGCTGCTCAAATGACGAGCTGTTTGGGGCATTCAAATCAAATAATATTTCTTCATTGTTAAACACAATTTTCCAACAATTGCATTGCTTTTAGGCGCGTTGGTATATTTTCACATAAATATTTATATTTTTCATATAAATGCATGCAGAAAAATACTTATTTTCCAGATTATTTTTTTCCTAATTGGATTTTTTTTTAAATCTGGTTTATCTCCCCAGAGATTACAACAGGGGAACGGTAGCATAGTGGTTACGTTACTGGACTAGTGATCCAGAGGTCTCGAGTAATGATCCGGAGATATGAGTTCAAATCCCACCACGGCAGCTGGGGAATTGAAATTCAGTTAATTAAATAAATCTGGAACTAAAAAGCTAGTAGACCATGAAACTACTGGATTGTCGTAAAAACCCATTTAGGGAAGGAAATCTGCCGTCCTTACCCAGTCTGGCCTATATGTGACTCCAGACCCACAGCAATGTGGTTGACTCTTAACTGCCCTCTGAAATGGCCTAGCAAGCCAAACCACTACAACAACATCAGCTACAACCGTGGGAGCACCTTCACCTCACGGACTGCAACGGTTCAAGAAGGCGGCTCACCACCACCTTCTCGAGGGCAATTAGCGATGGGCAATAAATGCTGGCCTTGCCAGCGACGCCCACATAGAATCATAGAAAGTTACAGCACGGAAGGAGGCCATTTCGGCCCATTGTGTCCGCGCCGGCCAGCAAAGAGCTAATCCCACTTCCCAGCTCTTGGTCCGTAGCCCTGCAGGTTAGAGCATCCCAAGTGCACATCCAAGTACTTTTTAAATGTGGTTAGGGTTCCTGCCTCAACCACCCTTTCAGGCAGTGAGTTCCAGACCCCCACAACCCTCTGAGTGAAGAAATTTCCCCTCAAATCCCCTCTAAACCTTCCACCAATTACTTTAAATCTGTGCCCCCTGGTTTTTGACCCCTCTGCTAAGGAAAATAGGTCCTTTCTATCCGCTTTATCTATGCCCCTCATAATTTTATACACCTCAATAAGGTCTCCTCTCAGCCTCCTCTGTTCCAAGGAAAACAGACCCAGCCTATCCAGGGCGCTCCGCTTCTTCCTTGAACAGAGGCCCAACCAGTCCCCATCCACCACCACCCTCCTCCGCCTGGCTGAACTTGTTCTCACATTGAACAACTTCTCCTTTGACTCTACCCATTTCCTCCAAATTAAAGGTGTTGCTATGGGTACCCGCATGGGTCCTAGCTATGCCTGCCTTTTCGTGGGATATGTGGAACACTCTTTGTTCCAGTCCTACTCGGGTCCCCTCCCTCACCTCTTTTTCCGGTACATTGATGACTGTATCGGTGCCGTCTCCTGCTCTCGCCCTGAACTAGAACATTTCATTCACTATGCTTCCAATTTCCACCCTTCCCTCACCTTCACATGGTCCATCTCCGACTCTTCCCTTCCCTTCCTCGACTTCTCCATCTCCATCTCTGGGGATAGGTTATTGACTAACATTCACTACAAGCCCACCGACTCCCACAGCTACCTGGACTACACTTCCTCCCACCCCGCCTCCTGTAAGGACTCTATTCCATTCTCCCAGTTTCTCCGTCTCCGCCGCATCTGCTCTGATGATGCCACCTTCCATACCAGTGCTTCCGACATGTCTTCCTTTTTCCTCAACCGAGGATTCCCCTCTACCGTGGTCGACACGGCCCTCGACCGTGTCCGTTCTATCTCCCGCACATCTGCCCTCACCCCTGCCCCTCCCTCCCGGAACCACGATAGGGTTCCCCTTGTCCTCACCTTTCACCCCACCAGCCTCCACATTCAACGGATCATCCTCCGCCATTTCCGCCACCTCCAGCGTGATCCCACCACCAAACACATCTTCCCCTCACCTCCCCTTTCAGCATTCCGCAGGGACCGCTCCCTCCGCGACACCCTAGTCCACTCCTCTACCACCCCCAGCACCCCTTCCCCTTCGCCCGGCACCTTCCCGTGCACGCGCAGGAGATGCAACACATGCCCTTATACCTCCCCTCTTCCCACTGTCCAGGGCCCCAAACACCCCTTCCAGGTGAAACAGCGATTTACTTGTACTTCCTGCAATTTAGTATACTGTATTCGCTGCTCACGATGTGGACTCCTCTACATTGGGGAGACCAAACGCAGATTGGGTGACCGCTTTGCGGAACACCTCCGTTCAGTCCGTAAGGGGGACCCCGAGCTCCCGGTGGCCTGTCACTTTAATTCACCGCTTCACTCCCACTCTGACCTCACCGTCCTCGGCCTATTACACTGTTCCACGGAAGCTCAGCGTAAGCTCGAGGAACAGCACCTCATCTTTCGTTTAGGCACGCTACAGCCCTCTGGACTCAATATCGAGTTCAACAATTTTAGATCATAACCTCAGCTCCAATCACATTTATATTTTATTTTATCCACCCTTTTATTTGTCCCCCCCACCTTTTTATTCCTCCCAGAAGCTGGCAGCTGTCCTTCATTCTGCCAGTGGATTTCACACTTCATTCAGCCTTAATCTGTCACATTAACACCACCTCTAGCCTTGCATATCTCTTAATGTCTCTTAATGTCTCTTCATCTCCTCCTTTGTTCCTTTATCCCCTCCCCCTTTTCCCAGCTTTACCCTGGCCTTAAATCTATTTGATTTCCAGCTCTTCCCAGTTCTGATGAAAGGTCATCGACCTGAAACGTCAACTCTCTTTCTCTCTCTACGGATGCTGCCTGGCCTGCTGAGTTTTTCCAGCGTTTTCTGTTGTTATTCCAGCCTATCCAGTCTTTCCTCATAGCTAAGATTCTCTACTCCCGGCAACATCCTTGTAAATCTCCTCTGTACCCTCTCTAGTGCAATTACATCTTTCCTGTAATGTGGTGACCAGAACTGCACGCAGTACTCTAGCTGAGGCCTAACTAGTGTTTTATACAGTTGAAGCATAACCCCCCTGCTCTTGCATGCCACGGCTAATAAAGGGAAGCATTCCGTATGCCTTCTTAACCACCTTATCTACCTGGCCTGCTACCTTCAGGGATCTGTGGACATGCACTCCAAGGTCCCTTTGTTCCTCTACACTACTCAGTGTCCTACCATTTAATGTGTATAGCCCTCCCCAAATGCATTACCTCACACTTCTCCGGATTGAATTCCATTTGCAACTGTTCTGCTCACCTGACCAATTTATTGATATCTTACTGCATCCTTCCACATCCCAGGAACGAATAAATAAAAAAAAAAAGATTGCAGGGCTGCAGGTGGGTTGGGGGTGTCTAATCATGATGCTTTCAGGCATCACACCTGGGGCAGGCTTGATGGATCAGATGGTCATTTCCGTATGCTTTTTCGTAGATATAGTGAAATGACCAGGGACTTTTAAGAAACAGCAATGGCCAGGTTATAATCTGGGAGCACTGTGTAAGTTAACTTGAATGGGATTTGCACGAAATAATAGGAGTTAATCATTCATTTTTTTCTTATTAACAGAGAAAATAAAGTGGTTAATCTGGTAAAGAGTACAAAGTCAAAGAAATACGACTCGTTCCAGGACGAACTCGATGACTTCATTAAAGTTCAGAAAGCAAGAGGCCTTGTGCCAAAGGTGTCCTTTCGAAAATTTGAGGACAATCCAGAAGAGGAGGAGACTGGGGACTTGCCTTCAGGCAGCCCTCCCCACTCTCCTGACTACCCATTGGAAATCAGGCAAGGCATGCTTGCGCCCAATCCAAGCGGCTTCCCAGATGAGCAGGTTTTCCCAACGGATGTGGAAGCTGAAGTACCACAGTGGCCCCCGTTGCAAATTGACCATCCGAGGGCCCAGTGCGTGCAAAGCAGTGACTTGCATATAGAGTATTACGCGGAAAGGCCACCCCCTCTAACGCCAACCCATCCAGAAAATAGTCCAGTTCCATCCAGCATGGAGTCCGCCGACGATTGTAAGCCCTTGACCTCCGACGACAGCAGTGGTTCGTGCAAAAAAGACAAGAGGGGGAGGAAGAAGAAGCACAGAAGGGAGAAAAGAAACAAGGAGACAGAACCTAAAAGAGATAGCGAGCATCAGAGCTGCAGAAAAGAGAAAAGCGTCGAAGAGCCGGGATTGGAACAGGGCAAAGATCAGTCAAAGCTGAAACCAGAGCAAAGGGATAAAGAGGAGCTTGTACTGGGCAAAGAAGAAAAGATGAAACATAAAAAGGAAAAAAAGGACCTTTATATAGAAAAAGAGGAAATGAAACAGAAACATAAAAAGCAGAAAAAGAAGAAGGAAGTTGATACAAGAACAGAAGAGGAAAAGCTTTGGGATGAATCTATTTTGGGAATTTGATGCTAAGGAACTGCGAGGACTTTGATGCTTGATCACCGTCTTAATTTACTCAAGCACTTCTGAGAATAAAAATATATGGTTGTTAATAGATGTGTTTGAAGATTCTATTATTTTTCTCCTCCCCAGTAAATCAATATTGTTCGGGTGTTGGCCATCTCTATGAACTCTGTTTGTTGTTCTAAGACATTTTTTAATAAATCAGCAGTAACATTAGTTGTGAAATATGATGCTGTTGTCTACACTAATGTTTTAAGTTGTCCTCATATATTTGCTGTTAGCTTTGTCAAAACTGCAATTATAATTCTGATGAGTTACAGTAAATTGTAAATTCTTGGGCCATTCAAACTTGTTCAGCTTTTAATAAACAGTGTGATTATAGTTTTAAATGTTTTCTTGTTAAGTAATATTACACATTATATACATGCTGTATGAAAATATATACATATATGGTGTGCTGAACAGGAAATGCGTGCATATAAAGAAGTTTTTATACATATATATATTTAAATAAACATCTTTATATGCATGCATTTCCTGCCCAGCACATTTTAGATGTCACACACTATCTAATGCAAATTTCTGTGACACATTTAGTGGGGAAAAAGTATAATGATGAAACAATGTCGTCTTTTGGAATGTACAGACATTGGGCAGGAAAGTGGAATTGAGGTCGAAGATCAGCCATGATTTTATTGAATGGCGGAGCAGGCTCGAGGGGCCGTATGGCCTACTCCTGCTCCTATTTCTTATGTTCTTACAAACTCCCAACAACACAGATGGTTACTTAACATCAATTAGACTTCATAACCTTAAAGGGTCGTACATCTACACTTACACAGCAGAATAATATTTTGCCTGGTATAATTGTTCCTTTACATATGCAGTATCACATCCTCTGATTTACCGTGAGTACTGAACAGGAGATTTGCTTTTAGATGTGTGCACTTCCTGTCTGTCACACTAGGTGTCATACACTGTCTAATGCGAATTTCTATGTCACACTTCAACAAGAAAAAGTATAAAGAAGCAAAAGCAGTCATTTGTGATGTACAGAAAAATTCTCCGGGATCAGAAAATGGCAGTGTCACAACGTCTACAGCCTCTTAAGTGATCTTTCCGCACAGCCAGGGTTCCCATCTCCAGCTTGACTAGCAATTAACCATTTAACTAACTCACCCAGTGTTTACTTAACATAATTTATGTTGATAGCCTTAAAGCAACTCATACCTGTACAGGTACGGTAGTGTAGTGGTTATGTTACTAGACTAGTAATCCAGTGAATGTGACTTCAAATCCCACTATGATAGTTTGAGTAATTGAATTCAGTGTGTGTAAAAAAAAAAAAATGGAATTAAGAGCTGGTTCCAGTAAAAGTGACAATGAAACTATTGGATTGAACCCAACTGGTTCATTAATGTCCTTTAGGGAAGGAAATCTGCTGTCCTTACCCGGTCTGACCTATATGTGACTCCAGACCCACAGCAGTGTGGTTGACTCTTAACTGATCCCTGAAGTGACCTAGCAAGCCATTCAATTGTATCAAACCACAAGCAACGGTTCATCACCACTTCAGGGCAACTAGGGATGGGCAATAAATGCCGGCTTGTCAGCGACGCCCACATCCCAAGTTCTTTTTAAATACCTACAGTTTAGCAGCTGAATAACAAAATGTGTTTTGCATATGTTGTCCCTGTGCGTATAAACAGCAAATCCTCTGACTTGAGATGAGCAGAGCTACAGGAGAGTTGCTTTACGGTAACAAGAAGAGAAAGAAAAACAGTCATTTTCCAGCTGGTTTCTCAACCATCTGTCAATCAACAGAAACTTCCCAGCAACAGAATCTGTGCTAACTGACCACATGATATACCTATTTACAGCAGTCAAACGGTGCAATCTTAAGGAGACTTGCAGATACCAGGAGTCCACCAAACCCCACATTCCTTGCCTCCCCAGTTCGGCCAAACCCCAGGTTCCACCTCCGCAGCGATACAAAACCAAAGAGTCACTGCATTCAGCTAAACTCCAGGACCCCCCACACCAATTCTGCTAAAGTCTAGAACCTGTTCCTGGTACTACGAAAACCCAGGACAGTTTCCTAGTTCCACCTAGTCCTACCACCACCAGGCCCCCCTGCCCCCGCCATTCCTCCACCCAGTGCTGCCAAATACCTAATTCCAACTGGTACCTCTCGAATATCATTTTTCTGTTTATTCTCAGCTTTAAAACTGATAAGGGATAAAAATTAAATAAAATATGTGAAGGAATATATGGGAAATAACGGCCACTCATTTACGGTTTTCACAGGAAAAATGGCCAGCTGTGAAATTCAATCACCAAAGCGCCGGTTAAAAATCCCGGAAAATAATTTAATAAAAATGTAATTTGACTTATTTAGTGGCTGGTTTTGATGTTATCCCTTACATCCCCTATTGTTATAAAACAGCAAATCCTCTGACTCACCATGAGCAATGCCACAGGGGATCTGCTAGCCTTGAAAACAATATATAATGGGCCAGAAAATGCTGGAAAAATAATGACGCATTAACGGTGCTCGCCATTATTAATTTGTAAAAATATCCAGCAATTTGCGGCGTAAAAAAGATGCGCCATGTGCTTACTACGTTAAAGGCGCTATATAAATACAAGTTGTTGTTGTGCTCCGATTCTCCACAAATTGCTGGACGATTTCCTTCACTGCCTTTTTAAAAATGGATAAAATGACCTTCTCGCCGTCAGGCTCCCCACTGAAGTTTATTGCGATCATGAAATTGCTAGATTTACAAGGTTAGCGGCAATTATTCCCAACGTAGCCATTTAGGGCTGGTAAGTCGTGTCATGGAGGACCCTGAACGGTGCTCTGTCTCACAATGATTTGTTTTTAATAAACTCTGTGGATGAACCTCAGCCTCTGTCTTTTTTTTATTAGTTCATGGGATGTGGGCATCGCTGGCAAAGCCAGCATTTATTGACCATCCCTAAATGCCCTTGAGAAGTTGGTGGTGAGCCGCCGTCTTGAACCGCTGCAGTCTGTGTGGTGGAGGTGCTCCCACAGTGCTGTTAGGGAGGGAGTTCCAGGATTTTGACCCAGCAACGAGAAAGGACATAGAAACATAGAAGATAGGAGCAGGAGTAGGCCATTCGGCCCCTCGAGCCTGCTCCACCATTCGATGAGATTATGGCTGATCATCTAAACTCAGTACCCTGTCCCTGCTTTCTCCCCATATCCCTTGATACCTTTAGCCTTAAGAAATATATCTAACTCCTTCTTGAATATATTTACTGACTTGGCCTCAACTGCCTTCTGTGGTAGAGAATTCCACAGGTTCACCACTCTCTGGGTGAAGAAATTCCTCCTCATCTCTGTCCTAAATGGCTTACCCCTTATCTTTAGACTGTGACCTCTTGTTCTGGACTCACCCGCCATCGGGAACATCCTTCCTGCATCCAGTCTGTCTAGCCCTGTTAGAATTTTATAAGTTTCAATGAGATCTCCTCTCATTCTTCTAAACTCCAGCGAGTATAAGCCCAATCTCTCCTCGTACGTCATACCTGCCATCCCAGGTATCAGTCTGGTGAATCTTCGCTGCACACCCTCCATGGCAAGAACATCCTTCCTCAGATAAGGCGACCAAAACTGCACACAATACTCAAGGTGTGGTCTCACCAACGGCGATATACTTCTAAGTCAGGATGGTGTGTGACTTGGAGGGGAATTTGGAGGTGGTGGGGTTCCCATGCGTCTGCTGCCCTTGTCCTTCTAGGTGGTAGAGGTCGCGGGTTTGGGAGGTGCTGCCGAAGAAGCCTTGGCGAGTTGCTGCAGTGCATCTTGTAGATGGTACACACCAGCCACAGTGCGCCGGTGGTGAAGGGAGTGAATGTTTAAGGTGGTGGATGGGGTGCCAATCAAGCGGGCTGCTTTGTCCTGTAGGGTGTCGAGCTTCTTGAGTGTTGTTGGAAAGGCACTCATCCAGGCACGTGGAGAGTATTCCATCACACTTCTTACTTGTGCCTTGTAGATGATGGAAAGGCTTTGGGGAATCAGGAGGTGAGACACTCGCCGCAGAATACCCAGTCTCTGACCTGCTCTTGTTGCCACAGTATTTATGTGGCTGGTCCAGTTAAGTTTCTGGTCAATGGTGACCCCTAGGATGTTGATGGTGGGGGATTCGGTGATGGTAATGCCGTTTAATGTCAAGGGGCAGTGGTTAGACTCTCGCTTGTTGGAGATAGTCATTGCCTGGCACTTGTGTGGCGCGAATGTTACCTGCTAGTTATAGCTAGTTATCTCAGTGTCATTGCCTGGTCTGTAAAGGTTTATGTTTAGTTAGTAGTATCAATTTAATCCCAACATGTCAAGTCTGGACATCAACTTTTCCCATTGACTACAAGTACGGATTAGGCATAACAAATTCTACTGAAGATTTATTTCCAACCCCAAACTTTGACAAAATGTAGCTTCTTTTCATTGATACCCACTGTTACAGAAAATGCTTTTGTAGATTATGGAGCCGTTCTTGTGTTTCTTTGGACACTAGGGGACTCAAGGGATAGGGCAGGAAAGTGGAGTTGAGGTAGAAGATCAGCCATGATCTTATTGAATGGAAGAGAAGGCTCGAGGGGCCGTGTAACCTATCCTGCTCCTATTTCTTATGTTCTTATGTTCTACTCCATGCCAACCTGCAAACGGTGTTTTTAACCCTGTTTTAGTAGGTTATTCACCCTTTGCTATCTACCCTCCAAACATCTTTCTATTGATACGGCCACATTTCTCTTGATTCCATGTGTTATATTTTTCACCATATGTTCATTTTTAAATTAATTCATGGGATGTGGGCGTCGCTGGCAAGGCTAGCATTTATTGCCCATATCTAATTGCCCTTGAGAAGGTGGTGGTGAGCCGCCTTTTTGAACCGCTGCAGTCCGTGTGGTGAAGGTATTCTCACAATGCTATTTTCTATTCCAACCAGAAAATCCTTGTCATTGCAATTTCTGTAATAGTGAAGCTCTCCACTACTCTCTCTAACCTTAAGCTGTTCGAAATACCGAGTTTGTTCATTCTTCTTGTCTTAGAAGTTTGTAGCGGAAGGAACAACTAGAAAAGCTCCCTCAGTGGCTCAGAAAGTTTCTGCAGTGAATAGCTGAGCTGAGGCCTTAGGCTTGATCCCAAATTTGTGCTGAGCTAGCCCATATATGCTAGGACAGTGGTAGGGAGACTGCAATTTTGATATGAGACTATGTACTCCAAACAATTAAGTGCTCATATTTGCACCTCCTTTAGCTGTGAACTGGTGTTATTCACAGCGTATCACCAATATAGACAAGTTATCAGGGACCGACAGATGCACATGGCCTGCTTCATTTGAATAACCAAAGATTTCTGGGTCAAAATCCTTGAGCTCCCTCCCTAATAGCATTGTGAGAATACCTTCACCACACAGACTGCAGCGGTTCAAGAAGGCGGCTCACCACCACCTTCTCAAGGGCAATTAGATATGGGCAATAAATGCTGGCCTTGCCAGCGCGCCCACATCCCGTGAATTAATTTAAAAATGAACATATGGTGAAAAATATGACACATGGAATCAAGAGAAATGTGGCCGCATCAATAGAAAGATGTTTGGAGGGTAGATAGCAAAGGCTGAAAGAAATGTCGTCAAACTGGGAAGATGTGGTGAGTGGTGTTCCAGATGGGTCTGTGCTGGTGCTGTTCTTATTTACAATACATATAAATAATCTGAATTTAGAAGGTGTGGGAACAATATTGAAATTTGCTGATGACACTCAATTGGGAATATGACAAACCATGACAAGTATTGTGAAACACTTCAGGATGATGTAGATAGGCTGGCAGGGTGGGCTGATAGGTGGCATATTCTGTTCAATGAAGAAAAACGTAAAGCAATGAAACATTGATTAGGCCACAGTTAGAGCACTGTGTGCAGTTTTGGGTCTCCCATTGTGGAAAACACATTAAAGTCATAGGGGGAAAAATTAGGTCGCGCCCCATTTGGGGCGCAAATATCGTCTGGACGCAAATATTAGCGCCTGGCGCTAATTATCGGCACTGACTGGAAACTTCACTTTTACCGCCCCAGGAGGTGAGTGGAGCGCTAAATCAGGCGCTGCACACCTGTCTTAAGGCGCAAAGGCCAAGGAGTGAGGCGCTAACTCAGAGCGCTGGCGAAGCTCATGTAATGTCAGTCAGCAATGGAACACACACACAATGGCACGGGCCAGTTCTTAAAGGGGATGGTTAATCTTGCTTTCCATCCACATCCTGTTCATTGCAGCCTTGAATCTCGGCCTGGAGAGACTTGCACATCAAATGTGCTGGAAAGAACAATGGAGAGTACCAGGCAAAGAGCTCAGAGTGCAGCTCCCACAGTCTCTGCTAAATCGATACAAGGAATGGCAAATCAAAATGAACCTGCAAAGTGCTGCTCAGTACCCAAAACTCCTTCACACAACGTTGAATCTCTCCAGAAGTCTCTCCCTCTCTCTCTCAGAATGCGTAGTTCAAAAATGCCACCAACAATAAAAGACAGGAAGAGGCCCCCTTTAAATAGCGCCCCCCCCAGCCCCACAGCGATTGATAGCGTTCCAGTCTTCTGGTCGTTGGATGCGCCAGGCGGTAAGGCAGGGGGCGCCACTCAATTTCCGCTCCGGGGCGCCACAAGGGCGTTGCACCATGGAATGACGTCACAATCTGCGCGCGCAGGTGGTCGCAGCGGTAAAGTTTAGCGCCGCCGCACAATCTCTAGTTAAGTTCCCGAGCGGCGCAAACATCGCTGCGCCCGGGCATTAGCGGTTTTGCGCCCCATTAGCGCCCTCTTAAGGCGCTAACGGGAGGCGCAACCAACTGAATTTTTACCCCATAGAGCGCACACAGCATAGATTCACCAGGATTATGCCAGAATAGGAAATTATAGTTATGAGGGAAACTTGAGATATTGGGACTGTTTCCACTAGCGCAGAGATGGCTAAGAACGGATTTGGTGGAGGTTTTAAAAAAATATGAAGGGTTTTAATGGAATAGGTAGGGAAAGACTGATTGGGAAGTAAGTGATATGGGTCATTACTTCAAAGTTGTCACTAAAGGATTGAGGAAAGAGGTTAGGAGAAAATTTCTTAGTGGGTTGGTGAATTATAGAATGCTTTGCCACAGGGAGAGTTTGAGGCAGAAACAATTACATCTTTTAAGGGAAAAATATTTCAAACAGAGGATTGTGGGGAGAAAGTGAGGTTGTCTGATTAGTTTTGGATTGCTCTAGCAAAGTACTG
Organism: Squalus acanthias; assembly: GCA_030390025.1. NCBI lineage: Eukaryota > Metazoa > Chordata > Chondrichthyes > Squaliformes > Squalidae > Squalus > Squalus acanthias. The sequence continues at coordinate 31,642 of JASTWF010001564.1, forward strand.
ACACAGATATGATGGGCCAGATGTGGGGATGTTTGCTGATCCTGCACTGTAAACTTGTATGGTTCTATCATTGCCCTTGGTGTCCCTGGCATCCCTGGCTTTGGGAGAGGAGAATTGGCCAAGGTCCCCAGTCCTAATTGGTACTCAGCAATCTCCACTAGACGGTGCAAATATGTCAACATTGGGTGAGCAAAGGATTGAGCTCATCTGTGATACTAAAGCAAGTCATTTGGCACAGTGGGATTTGCTGTGACAAAATGTCACAGAAATTTACAGCACTGAAGGAGGCCATTCAGTCCATCACAACTGTGCATAAGCTCACACGTGAATAATAGCTACTTGGGTGGCTTCGGGCCACTAGAGGGCCTCAGGTGCTGTGGAACTAAACCATACCATACCAAACCATGGGAACATAATTTATCCTGCTGATAACCATAATAAAAACATGAGATGACTTCACATAACTTTCAAATTTAGCAACAGATTGATAGTCATCTTTTGGATGAGACATTAAACCAAGTCCCCGTCTGCTCTCTCAGATGGATGTAAAAGATCCCATGCCACTATTTTGAAGAAGAACAAGGAAATTCTCCCTGATGTCATGGCCAATATTTATCCATCAACCAACATCAGTAAAAACAGATTATCTGGTCATTTATTTCATTGTTGTTTGTATTGCCCATGACATCAGGGAGAACTTCCTTGTTCTTCTTCTTCACAATAGTGCCATGGGACCTTGCTGTGCGCAAATTGGCTGCCGTGTTTCCTATATTACAACAGTGACTACACTTCAAAAAGTGCTTCATTGGTTGTAAAGTGCTTTGGGATGCCCTGAGGTCGTGAAAGGCGCTATAGAAATGCAAGTTTTTTCTTTCTTTACAAAACATTATCTTCCAATTTTGCACTCGGGCCAACTTTTTCAAGAAAATTACTGACTGGAGGAATTTTATTGCCCATGATTCACTGCCTTTGGGAGCGATGGGGAGTGAATCATGTGGAATAAAATAACATAGGATCACTAAATTAATGGCGTCTGATTTTGTTTCCATTCTTTTAAAAGTAAAGTTTTTTATTGTTTTAAACTCCACAAATATATACACAAGAAGTCACACAGACAAATTGTGTAAATTCAGTATTGGTAGTGCAAATACTGAGGTAAGTTCTCGTGGATAATTTGTTTAGGCTTATGAGACTTCTGATAAAATTCTGTGATTAAGCCTCAATATTCAAAGATTGACCCTTGCAACTGGGTGATGCAGTGGGTTAGGCACTGACCTTTCCCCTCTGGAACCTGAATTCAATTCCAGTTAGATTGATGGGATGAAAGATACCTCTGTCTGCTGGCTGTAAGGGCCTATGAGAAATAATGTTGGACAGTGTCAAACTAATATCTAGTGGACAGGGGTTAAAGCATAAAACTGTCCATAATTCAGTACAAACTCTACTTAGAAAAGCTACCAGATGGTAGAACATAAGAACATAAGAAATAGGAGCAGGGATAGGCCACTTGGCCCCTCGAGCCTGCTCCGCCATTCAATAAGATCATGGCTGATCTTGGGCTCAAAGCCACTTCCCTGCCCATTCCCCATAACCCTTTATTCCCTTATCTTGCAAAAATCTGTTTATCTCCACCTTATATGTATTTAATGACCCAGCCTCCACGGCTCTCTGGGGCAGAGAATTCCACAGATTTACGACCCTCTGAGAGAAGAAATTCCTCCTCATCTCAGTTCTAAAAGGGCGACCCTTTATTCTGAAACTATGCCCCCGAGTTCTAGATTTCCCCACGAGGGGAAACATCCTCTCTGCATCTACCTTGTCGAGCCCCCTCAGTATCTTATATGTTTCAATAAGATCACCTCTCATTCTTCTAAATTCCAATGAGTATAGGCCCAACCTGCTCAACCTTTCTTCATAAGTCAACCCCCTCATCTCAGGAATCAACCGAGTGAATCGTCTCTGAACTGCCTCCAATGCAAGTATATCCTTCCTTAAATAAGGAGACCAAAACTGTACGCAGTACTCCAGGTGTGGTCTCACCAACGCCCTGTACAGTTGTAGCAGGACTTCCCTGCTTTTATACTCCAACCCCCTTGCAATAAAGGCCAAAATTCCATTTGCCTTTTTGATTACTTGCTGTACCTGCATGCTAACTTTTTGTGTTTCATGCACAAGGACCCCCAGGTCCCTCTGAACTGTAGCATTTTGTAATCTCTCTCCACTTAAATAATAATTTGCTTTTTTATTTTTCCTGCCAATGTGGATAACCTCGCACTTTCCCACATTATACTCCATCTGCCAAATGTTTGCCCACTCACTTAGCCTGTCTATATCCCTTTGCAGATTCTTTGAGTCCTCTGCACAACTTGCTTTCCCACCCATCTTTGTATCATCCGCAAACTTGGCTACATTACACTCGGTCCCTTCATCCAAGTCATTAATGTAGATTGTAAATAGTTGAGGCCCCAGCACCGATCCCTGTGGCACCCCACTAGTTACCGTTTGCCAACCGGAAAATGACCCATTTATCCCGACTCTCTGCTTTCTGTTAGTTAGCCAATTCTCTATCCATGCTAATATATTACCCCCAACGCCGTGAGCTCTTATCTTATGCAGTAACCTTTTATGTGGCACCTTATCGAATGCCTTCTGTAAATCCAAATACACCACATCCATTGGCTCACCCTTATCCACCCTGCTCGTTACATCCTCAAAGAACTCCAGCAAATTTGTTAAACATGATTTCCCTTTCATAAAACCATGCTGACTCTGCTTGACTGCATTATGATTTTCCAAATGCCCTGCTACTGCTTCCTTAATGAAGGACTCCAGCATTTTCCCAACGACAGATGTTAGGCTAACTGGTCTATAGTTTCCTGCTTTCTGTCTCCCTCCTTTCTTAAATAGGGGTGTTACATTTGCGGTTTTCCAATCCGCTGGGACCTCTCCAGAGTCCAGGGAATTTTGGTATATTGCAACCAATGCATCCACTATCTCTGCAGCCACTTCTTTTAAGACCTTGGGATGCAGGCCATCTGGTCCAGGGGACTTGTCGTCTTTTAGTCCCATTATTTTACCAAGTACTTTTTCCTTCGTGATAGTGATTGTCTTTAGTTCTCCCCCTCCCTGTGGCCCTTTGATTATCCATTATTGGGATGTTGTTAGTGTCTTCTACCATGAAGACAGATACAAAATATTTGTTCAGAGTCTCTGCCATTTCCCCGTTCCCCATTATTAATTCTCCATTCTCATCCTCTAAGGGACCAACGTTTACTTTAGCTACTCTCTTCATTTTTATATACCTGTTGAAGCTCTTACTTTCTGTTTTAATATTTCTTGCCAGTTTACTCTCATAATTCATCTTCTCTCTCTTTATTTTTTTTTAGTCATCCTTTGCTGGTTTTTTAAAATTTCCCAATCCTCTAGCCTCCCACCAATCTTGGCAACAATATATGCCTTCGTTTTCAATTTGATACCATCCTTTACTTCCTTAGTTGGGATAGTGCTCCCTTCTCTTAAAATCTTGGGACATGGTAACAATATTATACTGCTTTAGTAGGGAGTACTCTTCTGAGGTTGGGACGGAGGTATGTTTTGGGGCAGAATACAAGAAGCATTATTCTGCATCTAGCTGTGTTATACCTGACCTACGGCTACTTGATGCAGACACTGGGTGCCTGAAGTGGGAAGATTTGAAATCCCTCATCTTGATGAGCACAAACTAACATTTTTTTTAAAAAAGACGATGAACCAATCATAATAACTTGCATTTATCTAGCGCCTTTAACACAGTAAAATGTCCCAAGGCGCTTCACAGGAGTATTATAAGACAAAATTTGACACCGACCCAAATAAGGAGATATTAGGGCAGGTGACCAAAAGCTTGGTCAAAGAGGTAAGGAGCGTCTTAAAGGAGGAAAGAGAGGTAGAAAGGCGGAGAGGTTTATAGTTGCACAATACTTTTTAAAAAACAGCAATAATTAGCATCAGCTGAGGTGATAACATCTGGAGTAATATAGAAACTGAGCTCTGTGTGGGCCTTCTGATGTATGTTATGTTAATTAAAAATAGGAGCATGTAGAAGGTGGGCTTACCTTTTTTATATTCCACATGTAGGTGGCTTTCTTCTCCCACTCGTATCAGGTCTGTTGCAGTGATGCAGAAGCTGCACAAACAGTTCTACGTAACCGAGCCACTACACAATTAATTGCTAGGGAGGGAGCATTATTATTGGACTTGATAACAATCTGCACTTGTTAGGGCACTGGTCTGAAATTGTTTGTATTAAAATTGTACGTGTGTGGATTTGACGGGAGCTCAGGTCTTCCATTCTTCTGACTGTTGAGTATCTGCCCTGCCTCTGCTCCATCATTCGTGGTCATTGCGTCACCTGCACTCCCTTCCTAAATCCAAACTCTAAACCCTGCTACCTCTCTCCCCATCTTCAAAAGTTCCCTCGAGACCTTGCTCTTTAACAGAGCCATTGGTCACCTTTTCGAAATCTTATCCTAACTCTTGATCAGTGGTCTGTTCCTAAACCCTCTTTTTGTGAAATGCCTTGGGACATTTTCATAGAAACAAAGAAATCACAGCTCAGAAGGAGACCATTTGACCCATTATGTTTGTGCCAGGGCTAGCTCTCCAACCAGAGCTATCTATTCCACTCTTGGTTCCTCATGTCCCTCTAATATTCCTCCTTTTCAAGCACTTGTGCCTTTTAAATTATGTATGGTCCCTGCCTAAGCAACAACTTTTTTTTTTAATTTATTCATTCACGGGATGTGGGCGTTGCTGGTAAGGCCAGCATTTACTGCCCATCCCTAATTGCCCTTGAGAAGGTGGTGGTGAGCCACCTTCTTAAACTGCTGCAGTCTGTGTGGTGAAGGTACTCCCACAGCGCTGTTAGGGAGGGAGTTCCAGGATTTTGACCCAGCGACGATGAAGGATCGGCGATATGCTTCCAAGTCAAGATGGTGTGTGACTTGGAGGGGAACTTGGAGGTGGTGGTGTTCCCATGCGCCTGCTGCCCTTGTCCTTCTAGGTGGAAGAGGTCGCGGGTTTGGGAGGTGCTGCCGAAGAAGCCTTGGCGAGTTGCTGCAGTGCATCTTGTAGATGGTACACATTGCAGCCACGGTACGCCGGTGGTGGAGGGAGTGAATGTTTAAGGTGGTGGATGGGGTGCCAATCAAGCGGGCTGCTTTGTCCTGGTTGGTGTTGAGCTTTTTGAGTGTTGTTGGAGCTGCACTCATCCAGGCAAGTGGAGAGTATTCCATCACACTCCTGATTTGTGCCTTGTAGATGGTGGAAAGGCTTTGGGGAGTCAGGAGGTGAGACACTTGCCGCAGAATACCCAGCCTCTGGCCTGCTCTTTCGTATTTATGTGGCTGGTCCAGTTGAGTTTGTGGTCAATGGTGACCCCCCGAGGGTGTTGATAGTGGGGGATTCAGCAATGATAATGCCATTGAGTGTCAAGGAGAGGTGGTTAGACTCTCCCTTGTTGGAGATGGTCATTGCCTGGCACTTATGTAGTGCAAATGTTACTTGCCACTTATCGCCTGAATATTGTCCAGGTCTTGCTGCATGCTAGCACGGACTGCTTCATTATCTGAGGAATTGTGAGTGGATTTGAACACTGTGCAATCATCAGCGAACATACTCACTTCTGACCTTATGATGAAGGGAAGGTCATTGATGAAGCAGCTGAAGATGGTTGGGCCGAGGATACTGCCCTGAGGAACTCCTGCAGCGATGTCCTGGGGGCTGAGATGATTGGTCTCCAACAAACACAACCATCTTCCTTTGTGCTAGATATCACTCCAGCCAATGGAGAGTTTCCCCCCCGAATCCCATTGACTTCAGTTTTATTAGGGCTCCTTGATGCCACACTCGGTCAAATGCTGCCTTGATGTCAAGGGCAGTCACTCTCGCCTCACCTCCGGAATTCAGCTCTATTGTCCATGTTTGGACCAAGACTGTAATGAGGTCGGGAGCAGAGTGGTCCTGGCGGAACCCAAACTGGGCATCAGTGAGTAGGTTATTGGTGAGTAAGTGCCGCTTGATAGCACTGTCGACGACACTTTCCATCACTTTGTTGATGATTGAGAGTCAGCTGATGGGGCGGTAATTGGCCGGGTTGGATTCGTCCTGCTTTTTGTGGACAGGATATACCTGGTCAATTTTCCACTTTGTCGGGTAGATGCCAGTGTTGTAGCTGTACTAGAACAGCTTGGCTAGAGGCACAGCTAGTTCCAGAGCACAAGTCTTCAGCACGATAGCCGGGATGTTGTCAGGGCCCATAGCCTTTGCTGTATTCAGTGCGCTGAGCCGTTTCTTGATATTTCGTGGAGTGGATCGAATTGGCTGAAGACTGGCTTCTGTGATGGTGGGGACCTCAGGAGGAAACCGAGATGAATCATCCACTCGGCACTTCTGGCTGAAGATGGTTGCGAATGCTTCAGCCTTGTCTTTTGCACTCAAGTGCAAAATGAGGTGCCAACCTGGGGAAGCTACAACACAGGACTACATGAATGCTAAAAAGCGGAAGCAGCATGCTATAGACAGGGCTAAGCGATCCCACAATCAACGGATCAGATCAAAGCCGTTCTGCCACATCCAGTCGTGAATGGTGGTGGACCATTAAACAACTAACAGGAGGAGGAGGCTCCATGAATATTCCCATCCTCAATGATGGTGGAGCCCAGCACGTGAGTGCAAAAGACAAGGCTGAAGCGTTTGCAAACATCTTCACAGCCATTCACAACTCCTCAGATAATGAAGTAATTCATGCCCGCATGCAACAAGACCTGGACGACGTTGAGGCTTGGGCTGATAAGTGGCAGGTAACATTCGTGCCACAGAAGTGCCAGGCAATGACTATCTCCAACAACCGAGAGTCTAACCACCTCCCCTTGACATTCAACGGCATTACCATCGCCGAATCCGCCACCATCAATATCCTGGGGGTCACCATTGACCAGAAACTTAACTGGACCAGCCACTTAAATACTGTGGCAACAAGAGCAGGTCAGAGGCTAGGTATTCTGCGGCGAGTGTCTCACCTCCTGACTCCCCAAAGCCTTTCTACCATCTACAAGGCACAAGTAAAGAGTGTGATGGAATAATCTCCACTTGCCTGGATGAGTGCAGCTCCAACAACACTCAAGAAGCTTGACACCATCCAGGACAAAGATTGGCACCCCATCTACCACCTTAAACATTCACTCCCTCCACCACCGGCATACTGTGGCTGCAGTGTATACCATCTACAAGATGCATTGCAGCAACTCGCCAAGGCTTCTTCAGCAGCACCTCCCAAACCCGCGACCTCTTCCACCTAGAAGGACAAGAGCAGCAGGCACATGGGAACACCACCACCTCCAAGTTCCCCTCCAAGTCACACACCATCCTGACTTAGAAGTATATCGCCGTTCCTTCATCGTCGCTGGGTCAAAATCCTGGAACTCCCTCCCTAACAGCACTGCGGGAGTACCTTCACCACACGGACTGCAGCGGTTCAAGAAGGCGGCTCACCACCACCTTCTCAAGGGCAATTAGGGCTGGGCAATAAATGCTGGCCTTGCCAGCGATGCCCACATCCCGTAAACGAATAAAAAAATAAGTGCTGTTCAACATGGAGGAATACCGATTCATCAGCTGATGGAGGGCAGTTAAGAGTCAACCACATTGCTGTGGCTCTGGAGTCACATATAGGCCAGACCAGGTAAAGCTATTTGCCACTCTTTGGATAGACAGCGTGATCTATGACCATTCCTGGTGCAGGGCGCAGACTCAGAGCTGTTATTTGTTGTTGCTGTTACAGTCCCTGAGCAAGTGTGACATTGATGGTCACCCTTAAAGCATCTATTGAAAGAAAGAAAAAAGAAAGTCTTGCATTTCTATAGCGCTTTTCATGACCTCAGGACGCCCCAAAGCGTTTTAGAGCCAATTAAGTACTTTTTTGATTGTAGTCACTGTTGTAATGTAGGAAACGCGGCAGCCAATTTGCGCACAGCAAGCTCCCACAAGCAGCAATGTGATAATGACCAGATAATCTGTTTTAGTGATGTTGGTTCAGGGATAAATATTGGCCAGGACACCGGGGAGAACTCCTCTGCTCTTCTTCAAAATAGTGTCGTGGGATCTTTTATGTCCACCTGAAAGGGCAGACACGGCCTCTTTTTGTTCAAAGAGTCATATCCCCCTTTAACTAGCAGCAGCCATTTAAAGACTGCAACAGCACTCTATTTCCCTCTCTCCCAGCAGTAATAACCCAATAAAGGGAGTCTCACTGCTCCTAACTCACCCTGCATGGATAATGAGGGCCTCGGAGGCAGGTTCAATGGGTTAGTGGTGGACTTGTGGATGGCGGAACTCCTGCTTTGCCATTAACCTGTCAACGGGAGGAGAATCCAGTTCAATGCCTTGTGGATACGGATTTGCTAATTAGTGGAAAAAATCTTTCCCTATTTAGCTTCTCAACAACTTTCATTACTTTGGAATCTAGTGTTCCAGTGAAAAAGCCCCAATTATTTGGGTCTTTCTTTGTAACTATACCTTTCATTCCTGGTATAATTCTAGTGAATCTTCACTGTGCCTTTTCCATGGCTCTACTATCCTTCCTATAAAAAGGTGCCTAGAACTGCAGACAATACACCAACTTTGGTCGAACCAATATTTTGCGCAAATTCATCAACACTTCCTTGCTTTTAGATTCATTGCCCCCCTCAAAGGGTTGTGAATCTTTGGAATTCTCTACCCGAGATTGCTGTGGATGCTCAGTCGTTGAGTATATTCAAGACAGAGGTCGATAAATTTTTGGGAACGAAGGGAATTATGGATATGGAGATAGTACGGGAAGGTGGAGTTGAGGTAAAAGATCAGCCATGATCTTATTGAATGGCCGAGCAGGCTTGAAGGGCCAAATGGCCGACTCCAGCTCCTATTTCTTACATTCTTAAGTTCTTATGTGAGAGTCCTGGAATCGCATTTGTTTTTTTTATGACCTTTTCTGCCTACACTTCCACCTTTAAAGATCTATGTATCTGCACACCCCTGTTAAGAGCCCAACCATTTAGCATACTGCCTTTCACTGTTCTTTTTCCCAAAATGTGCAACTTTAAATTTCTCTGCATTGAACGGCATCTGTTACCTATTTGCTACCTTAAATCTTCCTCCGGTCTTTTGCATTCTTTCTCACAATTCACCAAGGCCCCTAATTTGGTATCATCAGCAGACTTCAATATCATTCCTCTTGTGTCCGTGTCCAAATTATTTATATAATAGAGACCAAGAGAGGTCCCAGTACAGATCCCTAGGCTACACCAATAGCCACATTCCACCAATCCAAAAACATCCATTACCCTAGCCATCTCTCTATCCATTCTATTATATTGATAAAACGCATGTTTACTTGTATTTAGTCGGTAGAATTATTATTCAGCTAAGGGCTTTCTGTTAACCCTTATTTGTTCTTCCTCCTCATTCCCCCCCACCCGCCCACCCCCACACACCCCACCTTCCCTTACTCTGGGTAGCCTTTTGCTTTTACATTGTTTTGCAGCAGGAAGTAGCAAGATATGATCGCATCATGGGTTATAATATCAACCACTCATTCTAACCACCCTCGTGTTGGTTTTGAAGACAGACGTTGCCTTCTAACCAGCTGGTGATGTGGTAAAGTTGTTATGTAGGCCAAGTTATGTGAAGGTACCTTACAGCAGATAATAGTCTTTGCTTTTTGAGAAGTCGCACAACACCAGGTTATAGTCCAACAGCTTTATTTGAAATCACAAGCTTTCGGAGCGCTGCTCCTTCGTCAGGTGAAGGAGCACCTGACGAAGGAGCAGCGCTCCGAAAGCTTGTGATTTCAAATAAAGCTGTTGGACTATAACCTGGTGTTGTGCGACTTCTCACATTTGTCCACCCCAGTCCAACACCGGCATCTCCACATCTTTGCTTTTTGAAACATTAGCTTCAACCCTTGTTAAGCTTGGAACTGGTGGGGGAGGGGTGGAATTTGCAAAACATGGTCCCACGGTGACACTTTTTCATCCGTACCATTTTTGAAAACTGCATTTGAGGGTTATGACATCTAACAATTTGATCCACGTTGGTTTCCTCGGAAATGTTTTAAAAGCTAGTGTTATGTAAAACTACAGTGGAGGGAGAATTGCTCAGGTCACTATGTGTAGCGACATTGCGATTTTTTTTTTTATTCGTTCCTGGGATGTGGGCATCGCTGGCAAGGCCAGCATTTATTGCCCATCCCTAATGGCCCTTGAGAAGGTGGTGGTGGTGAGCTGCCTCCTTGAACCACTGCAGTCCGTGCGGTGAAGGTGCTGATAGGGAGGGAGTTCCAGCGACGATGAAGGAATGGCGATATATTTCCAAGTCAGGATGGTGTGCATCAAAAAACAAGTATGATCTGGCTAGGAATAGAGACCAGAGCAGCTCGTCATTGAATATTACCGAGACCTGGTCCTGTGCACAGGTTTGTTTTCTACAGATAAGGCTCTTTGAGGTTAATGCTGGTAAGTCCCATCCGTTGCTGCTGTAAGGCTTTGTAGCTTTTTATGCAATTTGTTTTGTAGGGGCGGTGGGGGGGATATGTAATTATTATGAGTCATCAGCGGAAATTATAAACCATCCTAAGTTCTCAATTTTTTTTGTGAAAATCTAAAACCCATAACATTTTGACCATTGCTCATCAGCTGAGTAACAGCTGCCCTGTGCAATTTTGGAAAAACTAGATATGGAAATTATTTATCTATATTATGTTGAAGAATAAATCAATGAATGTCATATAAAATTCTTCCAGGGCTTGACAGGGTAGATGCTGGGAGGATGTTTCCCCTGGCTGGGGAGTCTAGAACCAGGGGTCACAGTCTCAGAATAAGGAGTCGGCCATTTAGGACTGAGATGAGGAGAAATTTCTTCACTCAGAGGGTGGTGAATCTTTGGAATTCTCTACCCCAGAGGGCTATGGATGCTCAGTCGTTGAGTATATTCAAGACAGAGATTGATAGATTTTTTGGATACTACAGGACTCAAGGGATATGGAGATAGTGCAGGAAAGTGGAGTTGAGGTAGAAGATCAGCCATGATCTTATTGAAATGGCAAAGCAGACTCGAAGGGGCCGAATGGCCTACTCCTGCTCCTATTTCTTATGTACTTATATAATTTCAAAATACAATTTTTGACAGAGATAAAGTCCATTTTTTTCCTATAATGTATATTTGTAAAGGTCTGTTTTTTTCATAACTCCACTCTCCCTCTGCACTCAGTCGGAGAAGTCAATTGCATGAGCCAGGATTTAAAAGGTAAATGAATATTCTTATTGGCTTACAAAGGTATAATGATTTAGGAACACTAAAGTAACTTCATTTTTCTGTTTCAGTTCTGTAGGTCAACGATATTAACTGAAAGTAGTTATTTGAGCAATACTTGGAAATGGTGCAGCCTGTTAGTAAAGTTTCAGTCTGCTGAAAGGGGGTTCCTGTTATCTTGTCTTCTTGTTTCTGTTCTTGCTTTTCAAAACTATTTTCTTCAGATTGGGTTTTGAGTTTAGTTTCTTCTTTGTTACAGCACCCTCTTTATAACACGAGAGCAACCCAGTTTGATAGTGGAAACGATCCTTAAGGATTCAGTCCCTTTAATGCATTTTGAACATTGGTGACGCCATCTGTGTAACTGCCCCGCTAGATAAAGGTAATCCCTTGGGCTGATGAATTGGTTCTTTTAACCTGTTGCCAGCAGTTGAAATTCTATTGTTTCTTCATATAAATTTCCTGGACTGTATTCAAAGCTTCATAAGGTCGTTTCATTGTTTATTTCTCCCTTTGACTATGCTTATGTTTTCAAGCTTAGTTTGATATTTGTTTATGTTTGGTATCAAAATCTTGATGTGTTGTTAAAAAAAGTGTCAATTCCTTTTACACTGGGGAATACCATAGTCATTGCCTTCATTACTTGTTGTTGAAACACGACAAGAGTGTTGTGTCAAAATGGGTTTTCTTCAGTACCTACATGTTGAGAGACCATTCTCCGAGAGAGGACTGACAAGTGAGCCCTCTCTCAGCCACACTGCTGAATTTATCAGTTATCATGAATTCTGTCCCTTTACTCACAAAGATAAGTACAGAAATACAACATGGGTTACAACATGGAAACAGGCCATTCGGCCCAACCAATCCGTGTTGGCGTTCAGCCTTCATATGAGCAGGAGTCCGAATCACATTTATAGGAACAAGAGTAGGCCGTTCAGCCACCTCGAGCCTGTTCAACTATTCAATTAGATCATGGCTGATCTGTACCTTAACTCCATTTACCCGCCTTGGTTCCGTAAGCCTTAATACTCATGCCTAACAAAATCTATCAATCTCAGTTTTGAAATTTTCAATTGACCTCGTCTCAACAGCTTATTGGGGGAGAGAGTTCCAGATTTCCACCATCCTTTGTGTGAAGAAGTCACCAATGAACAGCCCAGCTCTAATTTTATAGTTATGTCCCCTTGTTCTGGACTCTCCCACCAGAGGAAATAATTTCTCTCTATCTACCCTGTCAAATTCTTTAATCATCTTTAACACTTCAATTTCCATATAACTTCATCTCTATTCCTTCATCCACCTATGTAATCTAGTCTTGAATGTTCACCGAAGGGGAGTTAAAATCGAGAGGCTTTTTTCTCTGCTCCGATTCTGCCCCACTACGATTTTAACGCTGGACACTTGAGGCCTACACCTGAGTCAGGCGGGTATCTTATTAAGATATGCTAATGAGGTTTAATTGCTCAGATCGGACCCTGAGAAAATTTTAACAGGCTATTGGCTGGAGCGACTGTCGTGGTTACTCCAAGCAATGAAACCTGTCGGACACCCAGCCAAGGCCTCAAGAGGTAAGTAAAAAAACTTTCCTTTGTGCTCCTCTAGGCCCCAGAAGCAAAATCTGGGCCTCTTCTGCCCCAGCACCCTCTCCCTCCCACCCTGCAGAACCTTGCCGGAGCTCCACCCCGCGACTCACCTGAGTGCTGGAGAGCGGCCATCACCTGATCTTCACCTGCGAGCAGCCAGTCAGCTGCCTCTTTACACCCAGCAGCTGACCAGAAGGTGTTAGTGAGGCACAACAGTTAAAATTGGCCTCCCACGGAGAAGTTTGGTGGCTCCCACAGCTTTCCGCCCAGGAGTTAATATCCACACTATAGTTCCTGCCTCGACCACTAACGCTGGAAATGAAAACCACAGCTTCACAACTCCCTGTGTAAAGAAGTTTCTGCTATATTCCAGGTTGTGAATCACTCTTTGTGTGAAGAAGTGTTTCTTGATCTAGTCAGAACTTGCCTTTTACCAGTTTGTACCTACATCCCCTAGTCCCACAGTCATGGTTTATCTTGCTGTGTATTAACCTTTTCCATTCCACTTAGTATTGTACATGCCTCGAAGGAGGCCCCTCATTTTCAGCTCCTTTGAAGGCTCAGGAGTCCAGGTTTTCCTGATCATTTCATAACCCAGTCTTCCAACACTTAAAATCAGCCTCTTGGTCCCGGTCTACACCACTTCCCATGAGCGTTGGTAATCAGAAATGAATGGAATACTCAAGGTGTCACTTGGCCACAGCATTATACCATTTCAGCATGTTAGTTTTAGACTTATATAGAAAGATTTAGCAATATATCTCAACATTCTGTTTGCTTTGATGTTTGCTGCTCAGTAATGACTGGACATAGTAAGAGCTGAGTCTACTATTATCATCAAAATATGACACGATGAAGTGACACCCAGCCCAGTCGACCCTGCAAAGTCCTCCTCACTAACATCTGGGGACTTGTGCCAAAACTGGGAGAGCTGTCCCACAGACTAGTCAAGCAAAAGCCTGACATAGTCATACTCACAGAATCATACCTTTCAGCCAATGTCCCAAACTCCTCCATCACCATCCCTGGGTATGACCTGTCCCACCGGCAGGACAGACCCACCAGGGGTGGTGGCACAGTGGTATACAGTCAGGAAGGAGTGGCCCTGGGAGCCCTCAGCATTAACTCCGGACCCCATGAAGTCTCATGGGTTCAGGTCAAACATGGGCGAGGAAATCCTCTGCTGATTACTACCTATTACCCTCCCTCAGCTGATGAATCAATACTCCTTCATGTTGAACACCACGTGGAAGAAGCACTGAGGATAGCAAGGAACATATTCTGAGTGGGGCACTTCAATGTCCATCACCAAGAGTGGCTTATTAGTGCCACCACTGACTGAGCTGGCCGAGTCCTGAATAGCATAGCTGCCAGACTGGGCATGCAACGGATGGTGAGAGAACCAACATGAGGGAATAACATACTTTACCTCATCCTCGCCAATCTACCTCTCGCAGATGCACCTATTGATGAGTGTTATGGTAGGAGTGATCATTGCACAGTCTAAGTCTGGTCTTCACACTGAGGACACACTCCATCGTGTCATGTGGAACCGTGCTAAGTGGGATAGATTAGAAGCAGATCTAGAAGCTCAAAACTGGGCATCCAGGAGCTGCTGTGGGCCATGTAAGACGTTCTGATTGTCTGACAGTTTATAGAGTTCAGACCCGTGGAACAGACAACACAAAACCCAATGAATCTGTGAAACTTCTTTTACTTAAAAATCCACAAGAGGTTACAAGTCATTACCAGAATACAAATTGTACTCAATTCATGTACTTATTACAAGCAACCATCGAAAATCATTGACTTTAAGCTCAGGTGATTATAAGCAAAACCACATATGTACTAACACCAGTGAGAGGTCAATTCAACGATGACTAGACGTATGACTTCAACTGGCAACTGACCAGGTCGCCCACGACTCCAGCCACGAATGTCAGTCTGCAACATCCCTTATACCCCAAAACTTGGCAACTCGCCCACAGCATTCGTGTCCCAAACTGTGTGATTAACGTTATTTCTCTCTCTCTCTTTCTATCTGTTTTGATGCTTAGTTAACCAAGGCCAGACATTCAAGGGTTGGAGAGAGTCGCTGTTTTCACATCTGAAGGTTGTTGACTCCTGGTTCTCACAGAATTTTCAAGATCTTTTCTTTTGAAGGAAAAATACCAGCACAACATGTTTTAGCCAAGCAGTCTCTTGCCCTCAAAGCTTGTCGGTACATTTGGTCACTTTAAGATTCAGTCAAGTTTACCGTGGACAGTATTACAGCCACCAGCAGCAGAATTGTATTCCACCTCAATCTGTAACCTCATGGCCTAGTATATCTCTCACTCTTCCATCGCCATCAAACCAGATGACCAACCCTGGTTTACTGAGGAGTGTAGAAGAGCATGCCGGGAGCAGCAACAGGCGTGCCTGAAAATTATGTGCCAAGCTGGTGAAGCTGCAACACAGGATGACATTCATGCTAAACAGTGGAAGCAGCATTCTACAGGCAGAGCTAAGCAATCCTACAACCAACAGATCAGGTCAGATATCTGCAGTCCTGCCACATCCAATGGTGGTGGACAACTAAACAACTAATGGGAGGAGGAGGAGACTCCATGAACTTCCATATCCTCAATGATGGCGGAGCTCAGCACGTGAGTGCAAAAGACAGGGTTTTCAACCAGCTTCAGTCAGACGTGCCGAATGGATGATCCTTCTTGGCCTCTTCCTAAGGACCCCACCATCACAGATGTCAGTCTTCAACCAATTTGATTCCCTCCATGTGACATCAAGAAACCACTGAGTGCACTGAATACAGCAAAGGTTACGGGCCCCGACAACATCCTGGCTGTAGTGCTGAGGACCTGAGCTCCAGAACTAGCTGCTCCTCTAGTTAAACTGTTCCAGTACAGCTACAATACTGACAATGTAGAAAATTGCCCAGGTATGTCATGTCCACAAAAAGCAGGACCAATCCAACCTGGCCAATTTCCACCCTATCAGTCACCTCTCAATATTCAGCAAAGTGATGGAAGGAGTTGTCAACAGTGCTATAGAGCAGAATTTATTCACCAATAACTTGCTCACCTATGCTCAGTTTGGGTTCCACCAGAACCACTCAGTATCAGACCTCGTGCAGCTCAATTCCAGAGATGAAGTGAGAGTGACTGCCCTCAACACCAAGGTAGAATTTGACCGAGTGTGGTACCAAGGAGCCCTAGTAAAGCTGAAGTCAATGGGAATCAGGAGGGAAATCTTCAGTGGCTGGAGTCATACCTGGCACAAAGGAAGATGGTTGTGGTGGTTGGAGGCCAATCATCTCAACCCCAGGACATCGCTGCGGGAGATCCTCAGGGCAGTGTTCTAGGTCCAACCATCTTCAGCTGCTTCATCAATGACCTTCCCTCCAACATAAGGTCAGAAGTGGCCTGTTTGCTGATGATTGCACAGTGTTCAGCTCCATTCTCAACTCCTCAGATAATGAAGCAATCGATGCCCACATGCAGCAAAGCTTGGACAGTATCCAGGCTTGGGCTGATAAGTGGCAAGTAATATTCATGCCACACAAGTGCCAGGCAATGACCATCTCCAAAAAGTGAGAGACTAACCACCTCCTTTTGACATTCAGTGGCAAAATCAACCACCTGTCAATATCCTGGGGGTCACCATTGACCAGAAACTCAACTAGACCAGCCACATAAATACTGTGGCTACGAGAGCAGGTCAGAGGCTGGGTATTCTGCGGCGAGTGACTCACCTCCTGACTCCTCAAAGCCTTTCCACCACCTACAAGGCACAAGTCAGGAGTGTGATGGAATACTCTCCACTTGCCTGGATGAGTGCAGCTCCAACAACAACCAAGAAGCTCGACACCATCCAGGACAAAGCTTGATCAAGACTCCATCCACCAGCTTAAACATTCACTCCCTCCACCACCAGTGCACCATTTCTGCAGTGTGTACCATCTACAGGATGCACTGCAGCAACTTGTATCTATTACCCAGATCTGTCTGGAAATAAAGGCCCAAAACCAAAGCATTCCAGAGAATGCAACAGATTTTACAGATAGAAATCTGTGACTTGAGGGAGATAATTTCTATTGTTATTTGTGCTATCAGCTCTCCATCTGAAACTGCAACCATTCACAAAAACCTTGCATTTATATAGCGCCTTTCATGACCACCAGACATCCCAAAGCGCATTACAGCCAATGAAGTACTTTTTTTTGAAGTGTAGTCACTGTTGTAATGTAGGAAACGCAGCAGCCAAATTGCGCACAGCAAGCTCCCACAAACAGCAATGTGATAATGACCAGATAATCTGTTTTAGTGATGTTGATTGAGGGATAAATATTGGCCAGGACACCGGGTATAACTCCCCTGCTCTTTTTCGAAGTGGTGCCATGGGATTATTTACGTCCACCCTGAGAGGGGAGACAGAGCCTCAGCTCCCTCAGTACTGCACTGGAGTGTCAGCCTAGATTATGTGCTCAAGTCTCTGGAGTGGGACTATGAACCCACAACCTTCTGAGGCAGAGATGAGGGTGCTACCCACTGAGCCACGGCTGACACTCAAGCCCCACTTAGTGAGTGTGAGCCAAGCTGGTGAGAATGAAGGGAAGGGATTTATAGTCACTCATCTGAATCCCCATGCTTCCAAACAATGCCACATTGAGCCAGGAGCAGCCCAGGACCTCCAGCGCAGTCAAGATCAGGAATCTGGGGATTATCAAACCAAACTGTCGAAGCAGAGGGGAGAGAAAGCACTTCCAGACAGGAAGGAAGAGGAAAGATCACAGGGAATCACACTAGGCAGCGACTGGTTCAAAACTGGCTGTAATGTGACTACAACTGGTGTAAAATGAAGTTTAAAAGAAGATTGGGAGAAAATTAATTTCCTATCCTCACTGGGGTTGGTTCATGATTCCAGAGTGCAGAAAAGAAGGAATCGTACAAAAATAGGGATCAAAAAATGAATAGCTATTAAGTTAAACATTCACAAAAATTTTAATCATTTAAAAAAAAACTTATCTGTCAGTATGCACAACTGTTTGGCAAAATAGAATTTTTTGAGAGCTTTTGGTCATTGAATGTCTGGAGTTTCCCTTCGCCTTGTTCCAGTTTCATTTTATCACCAGAAGGTGGTGCATAGACTGTTATTTTTTGGGTTGTGCCTTCAGGCTTAACACACAGTGACATAACAGCAGACGCACCCATCAATACTCTATCGGGTATACTTTTACACATTGTCCGCATGCCCGGTACGAGACTCCCAAAACAAGCGCTCTACTCGGAGCTCCGGCACGGCAAGAGAGCCCCAGGTGGGCAGAGGAAACACTTCAAGGACACCCTCAAAGCCTCCTTGAAAAAGTGTAACATCCCCACCAACACCTGGGAATCCCTGGCCCAAGACCGCACAAAGTGGAGGAAAAGCATCCGGGAAGGCGCCGAACACCGAGTCTCTTCGCCGGGAGCAAGCGGAAGCCAAGCGCAAGCAGCGCAAGGAGCGCACGTCAACACAAGCACCCCACCCACCCGCCCCTTCAACCACCGTCTGCCCCACCTGTGACAGAGACTGTGGGTCCCGCATTGGACTCATCAGTCACCTGAGAACTCATTTTTAATGTGGAAGCAAGTCATCCTCAGTTCCGAGGGACTGCCTAAGAAGAAGAAAAAACTTTTACTAACGTAAGTGACATTGGCGTAAAGTTTGGTCGCAGTGTGCTTCAGGCCAAATCTAAGTCATAGCTGTATGAGCGGGCTAGTATTTCCGTGAAAGTGTAAGCAGCCGAGGATCGCATCGAAATGCTTGTCTTTTGTCGTTAAAGGAAATGTGCTTTTGCTAAAATAAAATGTAAATCCTATGGCGTGCTCAGCTGAAAACATATTACACTACAATTTGTGAAGGCTTTCGTTAATTAACAAAATACTGTGTAAAAAAAACGATGGGGGGATTTTAATGTGGGTCGGTGTGTGGGGTTGGGTGCGGATGGGGGGTGCGGTTGGGGGGTGAAATCCAGGAAAAATACGAGCGCGTTGGGAAGGCGGCTCCCATCTGCCGACTTCCGCATTTAACTGCAGCATGTTAGACTGCGTGTGAGTAACCCCCTCGGGAGAGGCGGGTTGTCAATTTCAATATGTTAACAGGCCAATTACAGCGGTATTAACGTGGGTTTTGGAGTTTAACTTTGGCTCCATGGGCTTCCTGGGCTTCCTGGAACTCGCCAGTGAAAGCAAGGCGAGAAGAAAGTGAAAATTGAGGGGCTGGAGCCATGACAGGGAAATATGCCATTAAGTACTGCGGACTCACAGCTGCTGTCTTACCTGCTTGTGTGAAAGGGTTTGTTCACAGTACTTATGCTGAGAGGTTACTTTACATACTTTGGAGGTGTCATCTACACTCTGGAGGTTCAGAGGTATGATCTGTACTTTGGCGCTCTGATCTATCATATCAGCATGGGTGCTGCTTATGCTGTGTTACTTTGGAGCTCAGCTGAGGACCAAGATAATCACCAGCAGCACCATCAGCAGCAGGAGCTCCACCAGCAGCACCGGGAGCTCCACCAGCAGCACCGGGAGCTCCACCAGGAGCACCGGGAGCTCCACCAGGAGCACCAGCAGCAGCCGGAGCTCCACCAGCAGCAGCAGGAACTTCACCAGCAATAGCCGGCTGCTCACAGACCTGCAGCTCCCCAGGAGAGAGGGGATCAGCAGAGAGATACAGCTCGCAGGAGGCCGTACCCGGCACACTGGGTCTACAGGCAGAGGATAGGCTTCCTCGACATGTCGGAACACCAGTGCCTCAGGAGGCTCAGGGTGGTGACAGACATTTGCAGCCTTCTGGAACAAGACCTGCTGCCAGCTGGTCCTGGTGGCCACTTTTTGCCAGTGGTGTCAAAGTCACCGCCGCCCTCAACCTTTTTGCCTCCGGATCCTTCCAGGGCTCTGCTGGAGACATTTGCAGCATCTCGCAGTCGGCGGCCCACAAATACAGGTGACTGATGGCTTCTTTGCCAGGGCCGGCAATTATGTCAACTTCGTCTGCGATGACACCATTCAGAATGAGCGGGCACGCGGATTTGCGGCACTGGCTGGCTTCCCACAGGTGCAGGGGGCCAGCGACTGCACGCATGTGGCAATTAAAGCACCCATAGATCACCCAGGAGTGTTCGTCAACCGCAAGGGCTTCCACTCCATCAATGTGCAGCTGGTGAGCAACCACAAAGAGATCTTTAAGTGGGCGTGCGCAAGATTCCCAGGCAGCTGCCATCATGCTTTCATCCTGCAGCAGTCCACCCTCCCAAATGTCTTCGCACGTGGAAGCAGAGTTAATGGCTGGCTGCTCGGAGACAAGGGATACCCACTTAAAATGTGGCTGATGACACCTCTTAGAAGCCCGAGGAATGAGCCCCAGGAGCAATACAATGAATGCCATATGACCACCAGATATGTCGTCGAACAAGCCATCTGCATGCTGAAGATGCGCTTCAGGTGCCTGGACAGATCTGGAGGTGCCCTTCCGTACGCACCAGCCAGGGTCTCCTGAATGGTCGTGGTGTGCTGCGCTGCGCAGCAGTGAAGTTTAGACCTGCAGGAGGAACAAGGTGCAGAGCACAGAGCCTCTTCAAAGGATTCCGAGGAGGAGGAGGAAGACACGGAGGAGGGGGAGGAGGAAAGTGATACGGGTAATGCACCACCAGCGGCACACCTTCTTGCCCAGGATGCCCTCATTATTGCAAGGTTTACTTAGGTTCCACCAGTGCACCCGTCTAACAATCACATGCAAAAGCCACTTTTGCCCCACTCACCACCCCCGTCCCCGCAATGCCACTAACACAAAGCAGTCCTGCAAACAACCAAGCCTCCCTTTCAAAGCCCCCCATTGCTCGGCGTCAATTGTGTCTTCCCATTCCGCATCACACAACTGAAAAGGCCACCTGTCAGCCACCAACCAAGAATGGGCAAGATGGGAAAGTGGTCCAAACCAATAATATTTATGTGGCTCACATAAACAACTGAAATGTATCATTCTAACAATGTGGAACTCACCCATGCGCATACCATTGTGCAACAAAATGTTTTTACTCTTCCTTTTCCTACCACTTCTGCAACCCCTGTGGCTTCAGCAGAAGTAGAGGCAGGCTGCTCAGACCCCTGCCCTGGCAGCTGAGATGCTCTTGGCCAACGTGCTCTGGGTTTCGGAGCCCGTGAGAGCCCCGCCAAAGACTGCTCCACCTGCACCTGTGCAGGGGCAGACTCGGCCATCGAGACACGAGGCAGCATGTGGGGTACTGATAGGGGGTCGGGGGGGGGGGCGGCATCGGGTGAGAAGTTGAAGCGCTTTGAGCGGAGTCTCCACTTCCATTTCCCCTTTCACCGTCATCCCTCTCATGGCCCAGCCGCACATCCCTGCTAGCAATGAGCTGGAGAACACTTTGCTGCAGATCAATGGGGCGATGACCAAAACAAAGGTAAACCTGCATGTTCATTACACTGTTAAATTAGATTGGTCCATCCTGAAACTGACTATCGAAATACCCTGTGGTGGATATAGTTGGGCTGGTGCTCGCACCATGAATAAGTGATGCAGGGTGCTGTGAGGTGCTGAGAACTGGCACAGCTTCTTGATTGACACCTCAAGAAAGAGAAAGAGAACACATATTACACTGATGACACCCTTCATAAATTGCTTACAGTGTATACTGTGCTTCATAGTACTTTGCTGAAGTCTATGCCTGGGGAGGCAGTGAATCAATAAGCTGAAAGGTAAACTGGTAAAGTATGCATGCCAAGATGTTTCTCCTCCCACTCAGACAACCTTATAGCCCTTTGAATGCTTGCCATGCATGTCCATTCTACTGCAGGATGCACGTTGCAACATCAACTTATACGTGTAACTCTTACCACACTGATACTCCTGTAGGGTTTCACCCAAAAAATGCTTCAAAATCTAGCTGCAGGTTGCCTGTACTTGCACCCACGATGGGCTGCAGGTAGATTTTTTGATGTACCACTGACACACCCAACATCTCAGCACTGCTGCTCTGCTTACAGCCACGGCAGCACCTGACAAAAGGCAGCGTACTTGGATGGGACAAGAGGCCCATAATATGAAGCCCTCAAACTCCTTAGAAGAGACCACACTGGAAATAATTGGTGCGGGGCATGGAGGTGGCTGAAGTCAGAGCTGATATTGTCCTTCTCATGTTCTCATGTTGGGGGTACGGGAGCAGAGTGGTTATGTTACTGGACTAGTAATCCAGAGGCCTGGACTAATGATCCGGAGACATTGAGAGAATTCAAATCTCACCACGGCAGCTGGGGAATTTAAATTCAGTTAATTAAATAAATCTGGAATAAAAAGCTAGGGGGAGAAATTTGGTATAGCCCTGTTTGGGACGCTAAGGGGGAAAAATTCGGTTGATTTGCGCCTCCTGTTAGCGCCCTAAGAGGGCGCTAACGGAGCGGAAAGCAACTAGCGCCTGGGCGCGGCACCACTAACGCCTCCCATGAAATTCAGCGGGAGGTTAGCGGCGGCGGTAACCGTTAGCGCCCCGCGGCGCTGCGTCGCCAGCGATGACGTCATCGCCATGCGCAGCGCCCCGGCTGCGATCTTCGGTAGCGCCCCCTGACTTACTACCAGACGCTACGTCCGACAGGGTCAGGGGGCCTACCTGTGGCCGGGGCAGCGCTATTTAAAGGGAAGGTGCCGGGCGGCCATTTTTGTTGCTGGCCACCTGACCGTTTTGCCATCCCCCGGCCTTCTGTGCAGCTCCCCCTGCGGAGTGCCGGCTGCGCTCCGTGAGCCCGGCACTTCTCTTGAGTGCCGGGCTCTTTTGCCGGCACTCTGATCCCTGGTGGCCCATCCTGGCCCTGGGTCACGCTGCACCAGGCCCCTCCCCTTTAATAAGGGGAGGAAGGCCTGCAATACAGCGGCGCAACGTGCCACACTCGCGGCGCCCCAAGAGGGAGACGGGGAGCGCTTCCAGTAGCGCCCTGCCTCCCTCTTGGGGCGCTACTGGTGAATTGCGGGCGCAGGGGCGCTAACCTTTTTGGGGCGCTAAGGGGGCGCGACCCAATTTTTCCCCCTAAAACTTTAAAAGTTGAAGAATTAGTGCTAGGCGCTAATCATTATCAACTCCCGCAAAATTCATTGTTAGCGCTCCAAGAGGGAAGTGGAGCGCTAAATCAAGCGCTACAATGCTAACATAGGGCGCTAACCTCTGAGAGCGGGGCACTACCGGCAGAGCGATAAAGAAGCTCATGCACAGTCCAAACGGCACTCTTTAATCACACAGGCTGCGTCCATCTCTTAAAGGGAAGAGCCAATCACGTTGTGTAACCTCATAGTCATCAGTGGTGTTTTTCCATTGCAGCCCCATCACTTTCAGAAAGTGCAGCATTTGGAGATGTTTGAGGAAAAGGTGTAAAAAATTTTGCACAGGCAGCAGACTGGTGCCAGTAATAAACGGTGCGATCACTGAAAGCGCCTTTTTCGCGATTTTCAAGCGACACGGAAGCATTCCCTTTAATTACCGCTCCTGCAGCGCACTTCTGAGTGCACAACGCCCCCTCTTACTGGCGTTGTCGGCGCGAAGCGCTAAAGCAGGAGGCAAAAGGCAATTTTGCATCAGGGCCGTTAACGGGGCGTTGCACACGCATTGACGTCAACATGTGAGAGGCGTTAGAGGCCTAGGAGCTAACAGTTAGCGCCAGCGCTAATTGGCCACTGAAGGTCGCATGCGGCATTGGATTCGCCACAGCCGGGCACCAACCCCTTAGCGCCCCGTTAACACCCCCGCCAGGCGCTAACGGGAGACGCTAACCTAATGAATTTTACGGCCCTAGTATCAGTAATGGTGACCATGAAACTACCGGATTGTCATTAAAACCCATCTGGTTCACTAATGTCCTTTAGGGAAGGAAATCTGCCGTCCTTACCCGGTCTGGCCTATATGTGACTCCAGAACCACAGCAATGTGGTTGACCCTTAACTACCCTCTGGCCCAGTTGCATCAAAACTGCTAAGCACCACATGGACTGCAGCAGTTCAAGAAGGCTTCTTAAGGGCAATTAGGGATGGGCAATAAATGCTGGCCTTGCCAGCGACGCCCACATCCTGTAAATGAATTTTTTAAAAGGGTCACATGGACAAGAGTGACACAGGTGGAATATTCAATCATATCCATTTGAATATGCACTTTTATGAAAATGAATGCAATTTATAATATAAATATGTACAACACGTTACTTTTGCACGAGAGCTGTCAAACTACAATTGCAATGTGTATCCTGTAGAGCATTTGAAGAACAAATGTAACCACGTTACTGCTATCTGATAAATTCTAACCACAGACCCTCATGTAAGGATCACATCTCATCTTGCTCCTCTATATCTTTCTGGTTGGCTTCACCAGAAACCCATATTAATTTTAAAAAAACACCGAGTATGTAGTAGGTACAAGTATTGAATGAACAAAATACAGGCAAATTTTGAAAATATATTTTTTTTGAACAAAGAGCAATGATCTTAATCCCTTTCGTTCAATTAGTTTGTTCTGTCAGAAATTTCTCACAAATGATTCATTTTTCTACAGCAATTTTTATTCTTAATAAACGAATAGGGTGCGACAGTCGGCTAGACAGACACTGGCCTTTCACTGCTGGGAGCTGTGTTCCAACCCAGACAGACAAGCTAAAAAGCTGCAAGAATCCAGTCTGAAATGTGTGTGGATAATCTGAATCCAGTACCTAGAGGGTAGGTGTGCACACCCACCAAATCACCCCTAATTCAGCAGTAAATAGATAATCTCGCTCAGAGAGCCCAAAGGATAGCTGGTGTGAGAAATTAAAAAATGCCACACTGGTACAGAAAACAGAGGTAGCCAAGTCACTCCTCCATTGGCCGCTGTGCCTTCAGCTGCCTAGGGCCCAAGCTCTGGAATTCCCTCCCTAAATCTCTCTGCCTCACTCTTTTCTTTTAAGATGCTCCTTAAAACCTACCTCTTTGACCAAGCTTTTGGTCACCTGTCCTAATATCACTTTAATAAAAAGAGAAAATGCTGGAAATACTCAGCAGGTCAGGCAGTATCTGTGGAGCGAGACACAGAGTTAGCGTTTTTATTTCAGATTTCCAGCATCCGCAGTATGTTGCTTTTGTTCTAATATCTCTTTATGTTGTTTGGTGACAAGTTTTGTCAGATAATGCACCTGCAAAGCACCTTGGGACATTTTTATAACATTAAAGGCACTATATAAATGCAAGTTGTTGTTGTTGTCTGGTGTTTTGCTGGATCCTACCATGGGTTCTTTTCTATCTGTGTGCTGTATGTCCAGCGTATTGTCGACAAGGAAGACACAAACTCAAAGAGACGTCAATGTTTATTGATTAAAATGGTGCTGTTTAGCTCCTGTATCCTCTGTTTTACCCGTACAAATTAAATATTTACTGATTGCATAATTTGATGTGAAAGTAAAGTTATGAAAGCACCTTCGTCATCTTGAGTTAACCCTTCGAACAATATTGCCAGAAGATGCTTGGACTGCTGGGCAGCCAATGAGATGAGTCGCTGAGCAGCGGCACATCCTGTGTTGATGGTTTAAAAGGTTGGCACGATCTCATTGCACATCTGGACCTCGACTGGGAGAAAACCCCACAAAACCATTTTTTTTTAATTATATGGATTCCACCTTCAAAATCAATGGTGAGGCTCTGGAGAACAAGAAAAACAGCTAAGTAAAGGTTTACATTTACTTGTACTTCTTGCAATCTAGTATACTGTATTCGCTGCTCACGATGTGGTCTCCTCTACATTGGGGAGACCAAACGCAGATTGGGTGACCGCTTTGTGGAACACCTCCGTTCAGTCTGTAAGGGGGACCCCGAGCTTCCGGTCGCCTGTCATTTTAATTCACCGCTCCACGCCCACTCAGACCTCACCGTCCTCGGCCTCTTGCATTGTTCCACGGAAGCTCAGCGTAAGCTCGAGGAACAGCACCTCATCTTCCGATTAGGCACTTTACAGCCTTCCGGACTCAATATCGAGTTCAACAATTTCAGATCATAACCTCGGCCCCTACCATATACATATATATATTTTTTTTATCCACACTTTTGGTTTGTGCCTTTTTCCTTTTTTTTCTCTCTCCCACATGGCAGCTGTCTTTCATTCTGCCAGCGCATTTCACACTTCTGAGCCCTCTTTTGTTTCTTAACCTGTCCTATTACCATCTCGTCTCGCCTTGAGTATCTCTTAATGTCTCTACTTCTCACAGACCTCCCCTTTTGTTCTTTTATTCCCTCCCCCATTTCCCAGCCCCCAAACTTGCTTTTTCATCTGTTTCATTTCCTGCTTTTTTCTCAGTTCTGACGAAGGGTCTTCGACCTGAAACGTTAACTCTGTTTCTCTCTCCACGGATGTTGCCTGGCCTGCTGAGTTTTTCCAGCGCTTTCTGTTGTTATTTAAGTAAAGGGTTTAATGCTAAGAGTAAGATAATGTTATAGATTGTGGTATATTAGGAAGAAAGCTAAAGGTAAAATAATAATGAGAGAGGAATGGGAAAAGGGAAAAGGCAAAGCAGAATTGATGCATTTGAATGATTTTATTTTTGCTGTTTCTAGGTCTAATTAGAATTATAGAATCATAGAATAATATAGCACAGAAGGAGGCCGTTCGGCCTATCGGGTCTGCGCTGGCTCTTTCGAAGAGCAATCCAGTCAGTCCCACTCCCCCGCTCTTTCCCCATATCCCTGCATTTTTTTCTCCTTCAAGAGGGGAGGTTTTAAATTAGCTCGGCAGAGGGATGGAAGTCTGAGCGTAGATTCAGAAGGGAGAGAAGCAAAGCTGGAAATGGAAGGCAGCAAATTAGTAAGTGAGTTTGGAAGGCAGAGGAAGCAAAGGCTAGAAAATAGACAACAAAGGAGTTTGGCAGTGCTAAATAGTATATACTTCAATGCAAGGAGTCTAGTGAACAAAGCAGATGAGCTGAAGGCACAGATAGACACGTGGAAGTATGATATCACAGCTATTACTGAAACATGGCTTAAAGATGGGCAGGAATGGCAACATTGATGTTCCAGACATCAGCTGTGCTGGGCTTGCGTATCCCAGCGGCGTAGTTAATTCGTGCGAGCTGTGGGATCACGTGACTCAGTTAGAGCCAATGGCAGCACACCATCTTCCATTCATAAGTCTCACAGCATGGCTGAGAGACTTATGAATCTTACACCCCCCCAAAATAACAGCTAAACCTCAATTAAATTTAAAAAAAAAACCATCACATTAATAAAATAAGTATAGTTAATTAAATTAACCATTTTAAATAAAAAATTAAATTTTTGAAAAAATTTAAAATCTTTTAAAAAGTTATAAAAATAAACTTACCTGTCTTTAAAGTCTATAAAAAAGATATACCTGTAAAAAAAAATTCAAAAAAATACTTAATTCACTACTTACCTTCTTAACAGCGGGTCTTACTCCTCCTTTTTACATTTCCAAAATCTTCAGTACTTACCTGCGCGTCCAAAGCATGAAGTGCACAGCGTGCGCGCAGCCTGTAGCGCGCACGCGATGCACTCCGGCCCCGCCCCCTTTTCAGAAGAGCAATTGCCGGTTTTCAGCGCATGCGCAGGGCATGCAGAAAACCGGCAATTGGAGTGGGAATACGCGAGAGTACGCAGTGCGTACTCTCGCGTCCCGGGATCAATTTTCGGCCCAATATTCCTGGTTACAAGATTTTCAGACGAGATAGAGAGGGGGATAAAAAGGGAGGGGATGTTGCAATATTGGTTAAGGAAACAATTACAGCTGTGAGGAGGGATGATATGTTAGAAGGATCATCAAATGAGGCCATATGGGTTGAACTGAAGAACAAAAAAGGGGCAATCACACTGTTGGGAGTGTACTATAGCTCCCCAAATAGTCAGAGGGAGATAAAAGAGCAAATATGTAGGCAAATTTCTGAGGTGTGCCAAAACAATAGGGCAGTAATAGTAGGGGATTTCAACTATCCTAATATTAACTGGGATAGAATTAGTGTAAAAGGAACAGAGGGTGCAGAATTCTTAAAATGCATCCAGCCGAACTTTTTTAGCCAGTACGTAACAAGAGAGGGGGCAGTTCTGGACTTGGTTTTGGGAATGAAGCTAGGCGGGTGGAAGGGGTATCAGTGGGAGAGCATTTTGGTGCTCGTGATCATAATTCAGTTAGCATAGTTATGAAAAAGGACAAAGATAGATCAGGTGTAAAAGTTCTCGATTGGGGAAAGGCCAATTTTACTAAGCTGGGATGTGATTTAGCAAAAGTGGACTGGAAACAGTTACTTCAAGGTAAATCAGTATCAGAGCAGTGGGAGGCATTCAAGGAGGAGATAGTGAGGGTCCCGAGCAAATATGCTCCCAAAAAGTAAAAGGGTGGGACTCCCAAATCTAGAGCCCCCTGGATGTCAAGGAGCATACAGGATAGGATAAGGAAAAGAAGGGAAGCTTTTGTCAGATACTGAGAGTTCAATACTACAGAGAGCCTAGAAGAGTATAGAAAGGGCAGGGGTGAAATTAGAAAGGAAATTAGGAAAGCAAAGAGAGGGCATGAAAAAATATTGGCAAGTAAAATCAAGGAAAACCCAAAGATTTTTATAAATACATAAAGAGCAAGAGAATAACTAAAGAAAGAGTAGGGCCTATTAGAGACCAAAAAGATAACCTATGTTTGGAGGTGGATGTGTATGATTCTTAATGAATACTTTGCATCTGTCTTCACAGAAGAGAGGGACAATGCACACGTTGTAGTTAAGGAGGAGTGTGAAATATTAGATGGGATAAACATAGCGAGAGAGGAAGTATTAAGGGGTTTAGCATCTTTGAAAGTAGATAAATCTCCAGGCCCGGATAAAATGTATCCCAGGCTGCTAAGAACATAAGAACATAAGAATTAAGAGCAGGAGTAGGCCATACGGCAAGGGAGCAAATAGCGAAAGCTCTGACCATCATTTTTCAATCCTCTCTGGCTGCAGGCATGGTGCCAGAGGACTGGAGGACTGCTATCGTTGTACCGTTGTTTAAAAAGGGAGAAAGGGATAGACCGAGTAATTACAGGCCAGTCAGCTTAACCTCAGTGGTGGGAAAATTATTGGAAAAAATTCTGAGGGACAGTATAAATCATCATTTAGAAAGTCACATATTAATCAAGGACAGTCAGCATGGATTTGTTAAGAGAAGGTTGTGTCCGACTAACTTGATTGAATTTTTTGAGGAGGTAATGAGAAGGGTCAATGAGGGTAGTGCATTTGATGTAGTCTACATGGATTTCAGCAAGGCCTTTGACAATGTCCCACATGGCAGGTTGGTCAAAAAAGTAAAAGCCAATGGGATCCAAGGCAAAGTGGCAAGTTGGATCTAAAATTGGCTCAGTGGCAGGAAGCAAAGGGTAATGGTCGACGGATGTTTTTGTGACTGGAAGACTGTTTCCAGTGGGCTTCCACAGGGCTCAGTACTGGGTCCCTTGCTTTTTGTGGTATATATCAATGATTTATACTTCAATGTAGGGGGCCATAATTAAGAAGTTTGCAGATGATACAAAAATTGGCTGTGTGGTTGATAGTGAGGAAGATAGCTGTAGACTGCAGGAAGATATCAATGGACTGGTCAGGTGGGCTGAAAAGTGGCAAATGGAATTCAATCCGGAGAGTGTGAGGTAATGCATTTCGGGAGGGCTAACAAGGCAAGGGAATTAACAATAAGAATTAACAATAAATGGTAGGATACTGAGAAATGTAAAGGAACAGCGGGACCTTGGAGTGCATGTCAACAGGTCCCTGAAGGTAGCAGGACAGGTAGATGAGGTTAACACGGCATACGGGATACTTTCCTTTATTAACCGAGGCATAGAATATAAGAGCAGGGAGGTTATGCTTGAACTGTATAAAACACGAATAAGGCCACAGCTAGAGTACTGTGTACAGTTCTGGTCATCACATTATAGGAAGGATGTGATTGAACTAGAGGGGGTACAGAGGAGATTTACGAGGATGTTGCCAGGACTGGAGAATTTTAGCTGTGAAGAAAGATTGGATAGGCTGGGGTTGTTTTCTTTGGAACAGAGGAGGCTGAGGGGAGATTTAATTGAGCTGCATAAAATTATGAGGGGCCCAGATAGAGTAGATAGGAAACACCTATTTCCCTTAGCAGAGAGGTCAATAACCAGGGGGCATAGATTTAAAGTCATTGGTAGAAGGATTAGACGGGAGTTGAGGAGAACTTTTTTCACCCAGAGGATTGTGGGGTTCTGGAGCTCGCTGCCTGAAAGGGTGGTAGAGGCAGACACCCTCGTCACATTTAAAAAGTACTTGGATATGCACTTGAAGTGCCGTAACCTACAAGGCTACGGACCAAGAGCTGGAAAGTGGGATTAGGCTGACTAGCTCTTTTTCGACCAGCGCAGACACGATCGGCCGAATTACCTTCTTCTGTGCCGTAAATTCCTATGATTCTATGAAGTATTTATCCAATTCCATTTTGAAGGCTACTATTGACTATTCCAAATCCTAACCACTCGCTGCGTAAAAAAGTTTTTCCTCATGTCGCCTCTGGTTCTTTTGCCAATCACCTTAAATCTGTGTCCTCTCGTTATTGACCCTTCAGCCATTGGAAATAGTTTCTCTTTATTTACTCTATCTAAATCATTCATGATTTTGAACACCTCTATCAAATCTCCTCTTAGCCTTCTCTGCTCCGAGGAGAAGAATCCCAGCTTCTCCAATCTCTCCACGTAACTGTATTCCCTCTCCTCTGGAACCATTCTAGTTAGACGTGGTTATTACAGTACTAAAATCCCCCAGACATCTGAGCAACCTTGTTACTGTAATGTTAGAGTTTGTTTCAGTGTCCTACTGTGACACACAATTAACAAAAAAAATGACAGAGCTTGGGAGACTGAAATTCTCTGGGTCCACTGGTCCTGTCAGGATTACTGATGGAAGGGTTACCTTATTATTCTTTTAATCACTTAGTGATGAGTGAAGCACCATCCCAAAACCGTTAAGCTTTTTACAACAAGAAGCTATTCCTTCAGGCATATTGCTGAAGTAAAATATGTCTATCATGTAATAGTTTTCCATCATCATTCCAAATCATTTTAAGGGTTACAAAATGAACTGTGAATGCACTGCTAGGGAATGGAAGTACAAAGAAGCCTCAATAAAAACTACAGACTAGAGGATCTGTGGAAGAGACGTTCACAAAAAAAGTAGTAAATATTGTGTTATCTCCCGAAATGCAGCTGGATAAATAGTTACAGTGACCAGTATTTGACAGGGTTCTCACATATTCCATGGGGCATGATGGTTCCCTGTGTTCTCAGGCCATCCCCTTGGCCTCTGTGAGTGAGTCTACCGAAATGCACACCGTTTTGGCCCATGCCCATGAGCTGCTTTGAGATTGTTTCACATCTTTGAAAATACAATTTTGAAAATTGCTATGAGCTATTTCAGTACTCAGTGTTGGATACCATCAAATTAACTCTCTGAAATATTTGGCGTTTGCTGTGACAGAATCCTAGAATCCTAGAATGATACAGCACAGAAGGAGGCCATTCGGCCCATCGGCCCTGTACCGGCTCTTTGGTAGAGCGATCCAATTAGTCCCACGCCTCTGCTCTTTCCCCATAGCCCTACAATTTTTTTCCTTTTCATGTATATATCAAATTCCCTTTTGTAAGTTATTATTGAGTCTGCCTCCACCACCCTTTCAGGCAGTGCATTCCAGATCATAACCACACGCTGCATTAAAAAAAAATTCCTCAAGTCGTCGCTGGTCCTTTTGCCAATTACCTTAAATCTGTGTCCTCTGGTTACCGGCCCTTCTGCCATTGGAAACAGTTTCACCTTATTTACTCTATCAAAACCCTTCAAGATTTTGAACACCTCTATCAAATCTTCCCTTAACCATCTCTGCTCTAAGGAGAACAACCCCAGCTTCTCTAGTCTCTCCACGTAACTGAAGTCTTTCATCCCTGGTACCATTCTAGTAAATCTCCTCTGCACCCTCTCTAAGACCTTGATATGCTTCATAAAGTGTGATGCCCAGAATTAGACACAATGCTCCAGTTGGGGCCTAACCAGTGTTTTATAAAGGTTTAGCATAACTTCCTTGTACTCTATGCATCTATTTATAAAGCCAAGGACACCGTATGACTTCTCAATTTGTCCTTTTTGTACGTATGCCCTCAGGTCTCTCTGTTCCTTCACCCACTTTAAAATTCTTCCTACCAAAATGTATCACTTCACACTTCTCTGCATTAAATTGCAACTGCCATGTGTCTGCCCATTTCACCAGTCTGACTACGTCCTCCTGAAGTCTGTTACTATCCTCCTCACTGTTTACAACATTTCCGAGTTTTGTGTCATCTGCAAACTTTGAAAATTATGCCCTGTATACCCAGTCCAGGTTATTAATATATCAAAAAGAGCAGTGGTCACAACACCGACCCCTGGAGGACACCATGGCACACTTCGCTCCAGTCTGAAAAACAACCATTCACCACTACTCTCTGCGTTCTGTCACTTAGCCAATTTCATATCCATGCAGCCACTGCCGCTTTAATCCCATGGGCTTCAATTTTGTGAGCAAGTCTTTAAACTAATTATAGAACAATTGTTCTCAATGCAGAGCTCATCAATTCTTTTTTCTTCAGTCTGAATTCAAAGCAGTTTTCAGGATCCATACGGATTATCAATAAGATCATGTTACATGCTTGCATTCAGAATTATAACAAAACATTATTGGCAAAAATTTTAGAAATTACTTGAAATAACTTATCAAAAAAAGGGTCCACACTTAGATTACAGTTCTTGTCTTCATATTACAAAAAGGATATAGAGGCACTGGAGAAGATGCAAAAAAGACTTACAAGGATGATACCAGAACCATGAGGTTATAATATCAGGAAAGACTGAACCCTTTGGGACTCTTTTCCCTAGAAAAGAGAAGGCTGAGGGGTGACCTGATAGAGGTCTTTAAAATTATGAAGGGACTTGATATGGCAGAGGTAGAGGAGATGTTTCCATTTGTGGCGGAGGCCAAAACTAGAGGCAATAAATATAAAATAAAAACAGAAAATGCTGGAAATGCTCAGCAGGTCAGGCAGCATCTGTGGAGAGAGAAACAGAGTTAACGCTTCAGGTTGATGACCCTTCGTCAGAACTGGAAAAAGCTGGAAATGGAACAGGTTTTAAGCAAGTGCAGGGGCAGGGAAAGGGGGCATCCTTTTGCCTTGCACCATTTCTTAATCTCTCTTAATGTCTCTTAATCTCTCCTGCCTTCCATCCTATCACAGACCTTCCCTTTTGTTCTTTCCTCCCCTCCCCCCTTTCCCTGCCCCTGCACTTGCTTAAAAACCTGTTCCATCTCCAGCTTTTTCCAGTTATGACGAAGGATCATTGACCTGAAACGTTAACTCTGTTTCTCTCTCCACGGATGCTGCCTGACCTGCTGTGTATTTCCAGCATTTTCTGTTTTTATTTCAGATTTCCAGCATCCGCAGTATTTTGCTTTTGTATTAGGCCATAAATATAAGATAGTCACCAGTAAATCCAATAAAGAATTCAGGAGAAATTTCTTTACTCAAAGAGTGGTGAGAATGTGGAATTCGCTACCACAAGGAGTAGTTGAGGCGAATAGCACAGATGCATTTAAGGGGAAGCTAGATGAGTACATGAGGGAGAAAGAATAGAAGGATATGCTGATAAGGTTAGATGAAGCAGGGCTGGAAGAGGCTCGTGTGGAGCATAAACACCGGCACAGACCAGTTGGGCCAAATGGCCTGTTATTTTTTGCTGTAAATTCTATGTAATTCTGTGAAATAACTTACCAAAAAAAAGGCATCTTCTTATCAAACCACATCATTATCTGCAGCGAATCTGGGTTACGAAACACTGAAACCAACGTGTAAAGCTTCAAAACCTGAACAGCTTTGGCGCCTGAAAAGGTAGATTTAGGAGCAGTGATAAAAAAAAAGAAGAAAACAAAAAGATAAAGTTGCTGCTTTAAAACGCACTTCAACAAACCCCACCAAAGAGTAACACAGAGTCTTAGGGGGATTTCATGCAAATCCCTCCAACCTCAAACCAACACTGAGACAGTGCTGCAATGTCACTGGAGCTCTCTGAATGCTTTTCAGTAACAGTGTTGAAGAAAAATTTCCAACCGGTAAAGTGATCTTAGAAACCGCGTTGTCAAACAAAGCTGCACTAAGGGTATCTCACTCCACAGATACTGTTTAACTGCAGCCTTCAACTTCCAGAGTCTACAACTTTAATGGAAAGTTAAACCATGTGGTTGTACAATTTGTAGCAGCACATCGCAAATTAAAATCCACACCAACCTTTTCCTGGACCAAATGAGAAAATTAAACCAATATTTTTACAGCATGGGAAAAAAAAAGCATAAACAATTTCATAGGACCATACAAAAATACTGAAGGGCCATTTTGCCCATCAAACCTAATGATTCCACACATGACATGAAGTTTCATTGCCGGCGGCCCCATCAGTTTATTTAATCTTCTGAGGGATTTCAATAATCACAGGTAAAACTTCCGAGTATTTAAGGCGTTGAAATTTCTCCTTGGCCCAAGTCAATCTAACTAAAGCTCTGGATATTAACCTAACATTATACTCTACAATATTCAACTTTGACCAGGTGTATTCCACAGATGACCCATCCAAGCCCCCAGTAACACAGTAACCACTCCTTGAGTGTTTGATAATCTCTACCTATGCTCCTCTTTATTATCTTCTACCCCATTCGCAATCAGATATTCTTCTGCTCCCTTTCGTAAAAGAATCAATCCGCATCAAAAAAAAGAAAGAACTTACATTTATATAGCACCTTTCACAACCTTAGGACATCCCAAAGCGCTTTACAGCCAATGAAGTATTTTTTTGAAGAGTTGTAATGTATGAAACACAGCAGCCAATTTGCGCACAGCAAGGTCCCACGAACAGAAAGGTGATAATGACCAGATAATCTCTTTTCAGATATTTGTTGAGAGATAAATATTGGCAAGGACACCAGGGAGAACTCCTCTGCTCTTCTTCGAAATAGTGCCATAGGAAGGATGGGGCCTCGTTTAACGTCTCATCCAAAAG
Organism: Squalus acanthias; assembly: GCA_030390025.1. Classification (NCBI taxonomy): domain Eukaryota; kingdom Metazoa; phylum Chordata; class Chondrichthyes; order Squaliformes; family Squalidae; genus Squalus; species Squalus acanthias. The sequence goes on from JASTWF010001564.1 coordinate 66,686, forward strand.
ACGGCACCTCCAAAAGTGCAGCACTCCCTCAGTACTGCACTAGAGTGTCAGTCAAAGCTTCGATGCTGGGGATGTTGGCCTGAACGAGAACATTGACGTTGGTGCGCCTATGTCAGTGTTCTCGCTCAGGCCAACATCCCCAGCATTGAAGCTTTGACCACGCTCGATCAGCTCCGATGGACGGGCCACATCGTCCACATGCTCGATACGAGACTCCCAAAACAAGCGTTCTACTCGGAGCTCCGGCACGGCAAGAGAGCCCCAGGTGGGCAGAGGAAATGCTTCAAGGACACCCTCAAAGCCTCCTGGAAAAACTGCAACATCCCCACCGAAACCTGGGAATCCGTGGCCCATGACTGCACAAAGTGGAGGAGAAGCATCCGGGAAGGCGCCGAACACCTCGAGTCTCTTCGCCGGGAGCAAGCGGAAGCCAAGCGCAAACAGCGGAAGGAGCGCACGTCAACCCAAGCACCCCACCCACCCGCCCGTTCAACCACCGTCTGCCCCACCTGTGACAGAGACTGCAGATCCCGCATTGGACTCATCGGTCACCTGAGAACTCATTTTTAATGTGGAAGCAAGTCATCCTCGGTTCCGAGGGACTGCCTAAGAAGAAGAAGAGTGTCAGTATGAACAGCTTTTGCTAGGAGTCTATTATCCATGGTCATCACTCAGTGGGAACAGTAATTATAGAAATCTGGGGGGGATTTTAAACCCCTCCCCCCCCCCCGCCTCCCCACCACAAGAAGGGAAGGAGAGGGTCGGGCAGGGGAGTTAAATTGGGAAATATGCAAAACCCGATCCCAACCCTTCTTCTTAGACAGTCCCTCGGAACCGAGGATGACTTGCTTCCACGCTAAAACTGAGTTCTCAGGTGACTGATGAGTCTGATGCGGGACCTACAGTCTCTGTCACAGGTGGGGCAGACGGTGGTTGAAGGGGTGGGTGGATGGGGTGCTTGGGTTGACGTGCGCTCCTTGCGCTGCTTGCGCTTGCTCCCGGCGAAGAGACTCGAGGTGTTCGGCGCCTTCCCGGATGCTTCTCCTCCACTTTGTGCGGTCTTGGGCCAGGGGTTCCCAGGTGTTGGTGCGGATGTTGCACTTTTTCAAGGAGGCTTTGAGGGTGTCCTTGAAGCGTTTCCTCTGCCCACCTGGGGTTCTCTTGCCGTGTCGGAGCTCCAAGTAGAGCGCTTGTTTTGGGAGTCTCGTATCGGGCATGCGGACGATGTGACCCGTCCATCGGAGCTGATCGAGCGTGGTCAAAGCTTCGATGCTGGGGATGTTGGCCTGAGCGAGAACACTGACGTTGGTGCACCTATCCTGCCAATGGATTTGCAGGATCTTGCGGAGGCAGCGTTGGTGGTACCTCTCCAGTGCTTTGAGGTGCCTGCTGTACATGGTCCATGTCTCTGAGGTATACAGGAGGGCGGGTATCACTACTGCTCTGTAGACCATGAGCTTGGTGCCGGGTTTGAGGTCCTGGTCTTCAAACACTCTCTTCCTCAGGCGACCGAAGGCTGCACTGACACACTGAAGGCGGTGTTGGACTTCGTCATCGACGTCTGCCCTTGTTGACAGTAAGCTCCCGAGGTATGGACCACAAATGTGTCTACTTCTATGTAGGTAGATAGAGGTAGGTTTGGGGGTGTCCAAGTAACCCGCTCTGGAGAGGCGGGTCAGTGATTATAATATGTTAATAGTTGCATGCCAGGTTTCCCAGGGCTCAGGAAACCCAGCAGGTAAAGGGAGGTGGGAGCAATCGGATCCAGCACTATCTGTGGGCCAGGAGGAGCAGGAACACTCCCTCGGCCCCTCAAGCAAATCTTCTGACACAATCAGCCAAACCCCCTATCCCCCACTCCCCACCCCCTACCAACCCTGCGATCTCTGCCGGTACCCCCTCCCTTCCAATTGCCTGTCCGACTCCCCCCCACCCATCGATCATTCCTAGTTGTCGGGGATCATCCCCAACGATCACTGGCTGTGCCCGTCTACCATAAGATTTCCCACCCAGCAGTAAGCCAACCTGCCAATCTGGCTGGTTGCAGGGCGGAAAACGGAGTATAAAATTGATAATGAGGTCCTGCCATTAAATTTGGTGGGACCTCTGCCTTCCCGGGATTTCCGGGATCCTCCACCCCTGCAAACACGCTCCCTCCCCACTTCCCTATAATTATTGGAGCCATCATTTCTAATCTAACTTGAAGCATTTTCATTTTATGCTCATTTTTCTCGTACTGTAATTGCCGTCTAAGTGAATAATATGCTTTTCCATCCATCTGTGCATTTTAACCCTTTCTGCGCCGCTGATGAGGTAACTCATAAGAACATAAGAAATAGGAGCTGGAGTAGGCCATTCGGCCCTTTGAGCCTGCTCCGCCATTCAATAAGATCATGGCTGATCTTCTACCTCAACTCCACCTTCCTGCACTATCCCCATATCCCTCGATTCCCAAAAATTTATCGACCTCTGTCTTGAATATACTCAACGACTGAGCATCCACAGCTCTCTGGGGTAGAGCATTCCAAAGATTCACAACCCTCTGAGGGAAGAAATTTCTCCTCATCTCAGTCCTAAATGGCCTAAAACCTTATTCTGAGACTGTGACCCCGTGTTCTAGATTCCCCAGCCAGGGGAAATATTTTCCCAGCATTTTCCCTGTCAAGCCCCTTAAGAATTTTATATGTTTCAATTAGATCACCTCTCATTCTTCTAAACTCTAGGGAATATAGGCCTAGTCTACTCAATCTCTCCTCATAGGGCAAACCCCTCATCCCAGGAACCAGTCTAGTGAACCTTTGTTGCACTCTCTCTAAGGCAAGCATATCTTTCGTTAGGTAAGGAGACCAGAACTGTACACAGTACTCCAGGTGTGGCCTCACCAATACCCTGTATAATTGTAGTAAGACTTCTTGTGTGTGAGTCCTGAGCATGCGTAGTTGGCAGAATTTTCCAACATACAATCTGTGCATCACCAAGAAAGGTAGAAAACTGTGTTCACTCAATGCTGTGAGGATTTAAGTTTCTTTCTTTTCCCCCAAAACACTTTGAATGAAACTGGAAACGGAATTCTCAAAGCTGTTATTTCAGGTAGCTGGATCCATTTATCAATAAATATTGTCTGTTATGAACGGTTCAGTCAGCACCTGTGGTCAGAAACACCTGTGATTAGCAGCGCCTGTGACTGCGATCTCTTTGTGAGTGATTAGAAAAGAAAACAAATAAATTACTTAACGAGAATAGATTTATTTTTAGTCACTCGCCTCTTTATTTTAGCTGCATACACTCAGTATAATCTCAATCTTTTCTGAACCATTTTTGAGGTTTAAGAAATATTTTACATAAAGAAACCTGGATACTGCGTAAATGATAAATGTCTTGTCTGTTTCATGAGATAATTTTTTTTAATTATAGAAACTTATATATTGAAGCATGTTTCAGTTTGCAAACTCACTAATAACCTCTCATTTTAAGAAACAGAATATTTATCCTTCAATGCTTTAGAACAGGATCGTAAAGACAGGAACCAGCTGACAATGGGAAAAGCAGCGGACGTACTTGATGCAAAAAGGGTTGTGGAAGGGTCAAGGGAGGAGGCTGATGGACAGGAATGCACTGGGGATTGGGGCCTGATGGTTATAAAGGGCTCAAGGGCAATTTAGGTCCCACTCTCCTAGGCCCCCTTCCCACAAGGGTGGTAGATCCTGCTCCCCTCCAATACTGTAAGATTCCAGCAGCCCACAACATTGCCAGACTCTGGCTTCCTCAATTCGCTGGAACCATCTTCCCAAGCCTCTCGCTCCAGAATCCTGTCCTCCCAGATCCCCTCTCAGTGCTCACAAATTCTTAGACTGTGCTCTCTGATACGAGAGCCATTCCCAATGCCCGAGAACCTGAGACCAGCTTCACCAATGCTATCAGATTCCATGAACCTGCTACCTTGACATAGGGTTTTTTATTTCTAGAAGTCCCCTCTCCAGTGTTCCTGTAACTATGGGACCTCCCTTAAAATACGAAAAAGACCCTAACACCCCATCCCAATATGACCAGATCCTGGCCCTTCTTTCCCCACTGCTCCCAGATATAGGACTGCTCCCAACGCTAATGAGTCCTTTCCCTGATAACGCTACTTTGTAAAATAGCTAGAAGGTCTAGAGCAGTAGGGGAACCATCTAAATCACACTCCATCCTGAATTGGACATATATCACCGTTCCCACACATCACTGGTTCAAAATCCTGAAGCTCCCTCTGTAACAGCACTGCGGGGGTACCTTCACCACATGGACTGCAGCGGTTCAAGAGGAAGGTCCATCACCACCTTCTCAAGGGCAACTTGGCATGGGCAATAAATACCACTCTTCTACTTCGTGCCCCCATTTACAAGCCCCAAATGCTGTTGGCCTTTTTTATGACTTTATCTATCTGTCTTCACGGAGGAAGACACAAAAAACCTCCCAGAAATACGAGAAAACCAAGGGTGTGGTGAGAATGAGGAACTTAAAGAAATTATTATTAGTAAAAAAACAGTGCTAGTAAAATTAATGGGACTTAAAGTCGATAAATCCCAAGGACCAGATGACCTACATCCTAGGGTTTTGAAAGAGGTGGCCATTGGGATAGTGGACGCATTGGTTGTCATCTTCCAAAATTCTATAGATTCTGAAACGGTTCCTGCAGATTGGAGGATAGCATATTTAACCCCGCTATTTAAGAAAGGAGCAAGAGAGAAAACAGGGAACTACAGACCTGTTAGCCTCACATCAGTAGTTGGGAAAATGCTGGAATCTATTATACAGGATGTAATAACTGGGCACTTAGAAACTAATAGTAAGATTGGGCAGAGTCAACATGGATTTATGATAGGGAAATCCTGTTTGACAAACCTATTGGAGTTCTTTGAGGATGTAACTAGTGGAGTAGACAAAGGGGAACCGGTAGATGTGGTGGATCTGGATTTTCAGAAGGCCTTCGATAAGGTCCCACACAAGAGGTTGGTGAACAAAATTAGGGCACATGGAATTGGTGGTTATATACTAGCATGGATTGAGAATTGGTTAACAGACAGAAAAGAAAGAGTAGGGAAAAACGGGTCTTTTTCAGGATGGCAGGCTGTGACTAGTGGGGTACCGCAAGGATCGGTGCTTGGGCCCCAGCTATTCACAATCTATATCAATGATTTGGATGAGGGGACTAAATGTAACATTTCCAAATTTGCTGATGATACTAAGCTAGGTGGCAGTGGTAGTTGTGAAGAGGATGTGAAGAGGCTTCAAGGGGATCTCGACAGGCTCAGTGAGTGGGCGAGAACATGACAGATGGAATATAATGTGGATAAATGTGAAGTTATCCACTTTGGTAGAAAAAACAGAAAGGCAGAGTATTTCCTAAATGGTGAAAGATTGGGGAACGCAGATGCTGAAAGGGACCTGGGTGTCCTTGTACATGAGTCACTGAAAGTGAATGTGCAGGTGCAGCAAGCCATTAGGAAGGCAAATGGTATGCTGGCCTTCATTACACGAGAATTTGAGTACAGGAGTAAAGAAGTCTTACTCCAATTATACAGGGCCTTGGTGAGACCACACCTGGAGTACTGTGTACAATTTTGGTCTCCTTACCTAAGGAAGGATATACTTGCCATAGAGGGAGTGCAACAAAGGTTCACGAGATTGATTCCTGAGATGGCGGGACTGTCGTATGAGAAGAGATTGAGTAAACTCGGCCTGTATTCTCTTGAATTCAGAAGAATGAGAGGGCATCTCATTGAAGCATACAAAATTATTACAGGGCTTGATAGGATGGATGCTGGGAGAATGTTTCCCTTGGCTGGAGAGTCTAGAACCAGGGGCCACAGCCTCAGGATAAAAGGTAGGCCATTCAGGACTGAGATGAGAAGAACTTTCTTCACACAGAGGGTGGTGAATCTTTGGAATTCTCTACCCCAGAGGGCTGTGGAGGCTCAGTCATTGGGTATATTCAAAACAGAAGTCGATAGATTTCTGACTAGTAAAGGCATCAAGGGATATGGTGATAGGGCCGGTGAATGGAGTTGAGGCAGAAGATCAGCCATGATCTCATTGAATGGCGGAGCAGGCTCGAAGGGCCGAATGGCCGACTCCTACTCCTATTTCTTATGTTCTTATGCTTGCAATTTCAGGTGACTTCTGCATTTGAACACCTGGGTCTCTCTGTCTGCATTCTTCAGCATCTTTCTATTGAGTGTACACTCCCATTCCTTGCATTTTATCCCAAAATGTATACGCTCACACTTGTCCATATTTATTCCATCTGGCACCTAGCTGCCGATTCCACTATATCCTTCTGAAGTCATAGACAATCCTCATCACTGTTTGCCGAACCTCTTGCTTCTGTATCATCAGCAAATTTCATGTTTGTGCTCCCTAATCCAAAGTCCAAATCATCCATATATACTGAGATCAAAAGTGAATCCAACACTTTCAACCCTTCTCTAATTTCAGTAATACCCATTAGCCTAAACCTTTGATTCCTGTCTGTCAACCAACTTTCTATCCATGCCGCTACATTTCTTTTTGCACCCTACACCTGGATTTTTGTAACAATCCTCCTTTGATACTTATCAAATGTTTTCTGAAA
>JASTWF010001565.1:0-73262 GCA_030390025.1 Squalus acanthias
CCGGCTTAAACACAGTCTGATCTCACTGGGCCCATCCTCCCCGGATTACACACTGACTGATATCACTGGGCCCATCCTCCCCCGGTTACACACTATCTGATTTCACTGGGTCCAACCTCCCTGGGTTACACACTGTCTGATCTCACTGACCCATCCTCCCCGGGTTACACACTGTCTGATCTCACTGGGCCCATCCTCCCCGGGTTACACACTGTCAGATGTCACTGGGCCCATCCTCCGTGGGTTACAAACTGTCTGCTCTCACTGGGCCCATCCTCCCCGGGTTACACACTGTCTGATCTCACTGGGTCCATCCTCCCCGGGTTACACACTGTTTGATCTCACTGAGACCCACCCACCGCTCCCCCCGGGTTACACACTGTCTGATATCACTGAGCCCATCCTCCCCGGGGTACACACTGTCTGATCTCACTGGGCCCATCCTCCACGGGTTACCCACTGTCTGATCTCACTGGGCACATCCTCCCCGGGTTACACACTGACTGATCTCACTGGGCCCAACCTGCCCGGGTTACACACAGTCTGATCTCACTGGGAAGATCCACCCCGGGTTACACACTGTCAAATCTCACTGGGCCAATCCTCCACGGATTACACACTGTCTGATCTTACTGGGCCCATCCTCCCCGGGTTACACACTGTCTGATCTCACTGGGCCCATCCTCCCCGTGTTGCACACTGTCTGATCTCACTGGGCCCATCCTTCCGAAGTTACACAGTGTCTGATCTCACTGGGCCCATCCTCCCCGGGTTGCACACTGTCTGATGTCACTGGGCCCATCCTCCCCGGGATTACACACGGTCTGATCACACTGGGCCCATCCTCCCCAGGTGGCACACTGTCTGATCTCATTGGGCCAATCCTCCCCGGGTTACACAATGTTTGATCTGACTGGGCCCATTCTCCCCGGGTTACACACACTCTGATCTCACTGGGCCCCTCCTCCCCGGGTTACACACTGTCTGATCTCACTGGGAAGATCCACCCCGGGTTACACACTGTCAAATCTCACTGGGCCAATCCTCCACGGATTACACACTGTCTGATCTTACTGGGCCCATCCTCCCCGGGTTACACACTGTCTGATCTCACTGGGCCCATCCTCCCCGTGTTGCACACTGTCTGATCTCACTGGGCCCATCCTTCCGAAGTTACACAGTGTCTGATCTCACTGGGCCCATCCTCCCCGGGTTGCACACTGTCTGATCTCACTGGGCCCATCCTCCCCGGGTTACACACTGACTCATCTCACTGGGCCCATCCTTCCCGTGTTGCATACTGTCTGATCTCACTGGGCCCATCCTCCCCGGGAAACACACTGTCTGATCTCAAGGGCCCCTCCTCCACCTGTTCCACACTGTCTGATCTCACTGGGCCTATCCTGCCCGTGTTACATACTGTCTGATCTCACTGGGTCCATCTACCCCGGGTTAAACACTGTCTGATATCACTCGGCCTATCCTCCCCGGGTTACACACTGTCTGATCTCACTGGGACCACCCTCCCCGGGATACACACTGTCTAATCTCACTGGGCCCATCCTCCCTGGCTTACACACTGTCTGATCTCACTGGGCCCATCCTCCCGAAGTTACACAGTGTTAGATCTCACTGGGCTCATCCTCCCCAGGTTACACATTGTCTGATCTCACTGGGTCCATCCTCCACGGTTTACACACTGTCTGATCTCACTGGGCCAATCCTCCCGAAGTTACACAGTGTCAGATCTCACTGGGCCCATCCACCACAGGTTACGCACTGTCTAAACTCGCTGGGCCCATCCTCCCCGGGTTACAAACTGTCTGATCCCTCTGGGCCCATCCCACCCGAGTTACATAATGTCTGACCTCACTGGGCCCATCCTCCCCGGGTTACACACTGTCTGATCTTACTGGGCCCATCCACCCCGGGTTACACACTTTCTCATCTCAGTGGGCCCATCCTCCCCGGGTTACACAGTGTCTGATCTCACTGGGCCCATCCTCCCCGTATTACACACTGTCTGATATCACTGCGCCCATCCACCACCGGTTACACACTGTCTGATCTCACTGGTCCCATCCTCCCCAGGTTACACACTGTCTGATCTCACTGGGCGCATCCTCCCCGGGTTACACACTGTCTGATCTCACTGGGCCCCTCCTCCCCGGGTTACACACTGTCTGATCTCACTGGGCCCATCCTCCCCGGGTTACACACTGACTGATCTCACTGGGACCATCCTGCCCGGCTTAAACACAGTCTGATCTCACTGGGCCCATCCTCCCCGGATTACACACTGACTGATATCACTGGGCCCATCCTCCCCCGGTTACACACTATCTGATTTCACTGGGTCCAACCTCCCTGGGTTACACACTGTCTGATCTCACTGACCCATCCTCCCCGGGTTACACACTGTCTGATCTCACTGGGCCCATCCTCCCCGGGTTACACACTGTCAGATGTCACTGGGCCCATCCTCCGTGGGTTACAAACTGTCTGCTCTCACTGGGCCCATCCTCCCCGGGTTACACACTGTCTGATCTCACTGGGTCCATCCTCCCCGGGTTACACACTGTTTGATCTCACTGAGACCCACCCACCGCTCCCCCCGGGTTACACACTGTCTGATATCACTGAGCCCATCCTCCCCGGGGTACACACTGTCTGATCTCACTGGGCCCATCCTCCACGGGTTACCCACTGTCTGATCTCACTGGGCACATCCTCCCCGGGTTACACACTGACTGATCTCACTGGGCCCAACCTGCCCGGGTTACACACAGTCTGATCTCACTGGGAAGATCCACCCCGGGTTACACACTGTCAAATCTCACTGGGCCAATCCTCCACGGATTACACACTGTCTGATCTTACTGGGCCCATCCTCCCCGGGTTACACACTGTCTGATCTCACTGGGCCCATCCTCCCCGTGTTGCACACTGTCTGATCTCACTGGGCCCATCCTTCCGAAGTTACACAGTGTCTGATCTCACTGGGCCCATCCTCCCCGGGTTGCACACTGTCTGATGTCACTGGGCCCATCCTCCCCGGGATTACACACGGTCTGATCACACTGGGCCCATCCTCCCCAGGTGGCACACTGTCTGATCTCATTGGGCCAATCCTCCCCGGGTTACACAATGTTTGATCTGACTGGGCCCATTCTCCCCGGGTTACACACACTCTGATCTCACTGGGCCCCTCCTCCCCGGGTTACACACTGTCTGATCTCACTGGGAAGATCCACCCCGGGTTACACACTGTCAAATCTCACTGGGCCAATCCTCCACGGATTACACACTGTCTGATCTTACTGGGCCCATCCTCCCCGGGTTACACACTGTCTGATCTCACTGGGCCCATCCTCCCCGTGTTGCACACTGTCTGATCTCACTGGGCCCATCCTTCCGAAGTTACACAGTGTCTGATCTCACTGGGCCCATCCTCCCCGGGTTGCACACTGTCTGATCTCACTGGGCCCATCCTCCCCGGGTTACACACTGTCTGATCTCACTGGGCACGTTCTCCCCGGGTTACACACTGTCTGATCTAACTGGGCCCATCCTCCCCGGGTTACACACTGTCTGATCACACTGGGCCCATCCTCCCCGGGTTACACACTGTCTGATCTCACTGGGCACATCCTCCCCGGGTTACACACTGTCTGATCTAACTGGGCCCATCCTCCCCGGGTTACACACTGTCTGATCTCACTGGGCCCATCCTCCCCGGATAACACACTGTCTGATCTCACTGGGCTCATTCAACCCGGGTTACATACTGTCTGATTTCACTGAACCCATCCTCCCCGGGTTACTCACTGTCTGATCTCACTTGGCACATCCACACCAGGTTACATACTGTCTGATCTCACTGGGCCCATCCTCCCCGGGTTACACACTGTCTGATCTCACTGGGCCCATCCCCCCCGGGTTACACACTGTCTGATCTCACTGGGCCCATTCTCCCCGGGTTACACACTGTCTGATCACACTGGGCCCATCCTCCCCGGGTTACACACTGTCTGATCTCACTGGGCACATCCTCCCCGGGTTACACACTGTCTGATCTCACTGGGCCCATCCTCCCCGGGAAAAACACTGCCTGATCGCACTGGGCCCATCCCCGCCGTGTTACACACTGTCTGATCTCACTGGGCCCATCATCCCCGGGTTACACACTGTCTGATCTCACTGCGTCCATTCTCCCCGGGTTGCGCACTGTCTAATCTCACTGGGCCCATCCTCCCGGGTTACACACTGTCTGATCTCACTGGGCCCATCCTCCCCAGTTTACACACTGTTTGATCACACTGGGCCCATCCTCCACGGGTTATGCACTGTCTAATCTCATTGGGCCCATCCTCCCGGGGTTACACACGGTCTGATCTCACTGGGCCCATCCTCCCCGGGATACACACTGTATGAACTCACTGGACCCATCCTCCCCGGGTTACACACTGTCTGATCTCACTGGGCCCCTTCTCCCCGGAGTACACACAGTCTGATCTCATTGGGTCCATCCTCCCCGGGTTGCACACTGTCTGATCTCACTGGTCGCCTTCTCCCCGAGTTACACACTATATGATCTCACTGGTCCCATCCTCCCCGGATTACACACTGTCTGATCTCACTGGGCCCATCCTCCCCGGGATTACACACGGTCTGATCACACTGGGCCCATCCTCCCCAGGTGGCACACTGTCTGATCTCATTGGGCCAATCCTCCCCGGGTTACACAATGTTTGATCTGACTGGGCCCATTCTCCCCGGGTTACACACAGTCTGATCTCACTGGGCCCATCCTCCATGGGAGAGACAATGTCTGATCTCACTGGGCCAATCCTCCCCGGGTTACACACTGTCTGTTCTCACTGGGCCCATCCTCCCCGGGTTAAACACAGTCTGATCTCACTGGGCCCATTCTCCTCGGGTTACACACTGGCTGATCTCACTGGGCCCCTTCTCCGCGGGTTACACACAGTCTGATCACACTGGGCACATCCTCCCCGGGTTACACACTGTCTGATCTCACTGGGCCCATCCTCCATGGGAGAGACAATGTCTGATCTCACTGGGCCAATCCTCCCCGGGTTACACACTGTCTGATCTCACTGGGCCCCTCCTCCCCGGGTTACACACTGTCTGATCTCACTGGGCCCATCCTCCCCGGGTTACACAGTGTCTGATCTCACTGGGCCCATCCTCCCCGTATTACACACTGTCTGATATCACTGCGCCCATCCACCACCGGTTACACACTGTCTGATCTCACTGGTCCCATCCTCCCCAGGTTACACACTGTCTGATCTCACTGGGCGCATCCTCCCCGGGTTACACACTGTCTGATCTCACTGGGCCCCTCCTCCCCGGGTTACACACTGTCTGATCTCACTGGGCCCATCCTCCCCGGGTTACACACTGACTGATCTCACTGGGACCATCCTGCCCGGCTTAAACACAGTCTGATCTCACTGGGCCCATCCTCCCCGGATTACACACTGACTGATATCACTGGGCCCATCCTCCCCCGGTTACACACTATCTGATTTCACTGGGTCCAACCTCCCTGGGTTACACACTGTCTGATCTCACTGACCCATCCTCCCCGGGTTACACACTGTCTGATCTCACTGGGCCCATCCTCCCCGGGTTACACACTGTCAGATGTCACTGGGCCCATCCTCCGTGGGTTACAAACTGTCTGCTCTCACTGGGCCCATCCTCCCCGGGTTACACACTGTCTGATCTCACTGGGTCCATCCTCCCCGGGTTACACACTGTTTGATCTCACTGAGACCCACCCACCGCTCCCCCCGGGTTACACACTGTCTGATATCACTGAGCCCATCCTCCCCGGGGTACACACTGTCTGATCTCACTGGGCCCATCCTCCACGGGTTACCCACTGTCTGATCTCACTGGGCACATCCTCCCCGGGTTACACACTGACTGATCTCACTGGGCCCAACCTGCCCGGGTTACACACAGTCTGATCTCACTGGGAAGATCCACCCCGGGTTACACACTGTCAAATCTCACTGGGCCAATCCTCCACGGATTACACACTGTCTGATCTTACTGGGCCCATCCTCCCCGGGTTACACACTGTCTGATCTCACTGGGCCCATCCTCCCCGTGTTGCACACTGTCTGATCTCACTGGGCCCATCCTTCCGAAGTTACACAGTGTCTGATCTCACTGGGCCCATCCTCCCCGGGTTGCACACTGTCTGATGTCACTGGGCCCATCCTCCCCGGGATTACACACGGTCTGATCACACTGGGCCCATCCTCCCCAGGTGGCACACTGTCTGATCTCATTGGGCCAATCCTCCCCGGGTTACACAATGTTTGATCTGACTGGGCCCATTCTCCCCGGGTTACACACACTCTGATCTCACTGGGCCCCTCCTCCCCGGGTTACACACTGTCTGATCTCACTGGGAAGATCCACCCCGGGTTACACACTGTCAAATCTCACTGGGCCAATCCTCCACGGATTACACACTGTCTGATCTTACTGGGCCCATCCTCCCCGGGTTACACACTGTCTGATCTCACTGGGCCCATCCTCCCCGTGTTGCACACTGTCTGATCTCACTGGGCCCATCCTTCCGAAGTTACACAGTGTCTGATCTCACTGGGCCCATCCTCCCCGGGTTGCACACTGTCTGATCTCACTGGGCCCATCCTCCCCGGGTTACACACTGTCTGATCTCACTGGGCACGTTCTCCCCGGGTTACACACTGTCTGATCTAACTGGGCCCATCCTCCCCGGGTTACACAATGTCTGATCACACTGGGCCCATCCTCCCCGGGTTACACACTGTCTGATCTCACTGGGCACATCCTCCCCGGGTTACACACTGTCTGATCTAACTGGGCCCATCCTCCCCGGGTTACACACTGTCTGATCTCACTGGGCCCATCCTCCCCGGATAACACACTGTCTGATCTCACTGGGCTCATTCAACCCGGGTTACATACTGTCTGATTTCACTGAACCCATCCTCCCCGGGTTACTCACTGTCTGATCTCACTTGGCACATCCACACCAGGTTACATACTGTCTGATCTCACTGGGCCCATCCTCCCCGGGTTACACACTGTCTGATCTCACTGGGCCCATCCCCCCCGGGTTACACACTGTCTGATCTCACTGGGCCCATTCTCCCCGGGTTACACACTGTCTGATCACACTGGGCCCATCCTCCCCGGGTTACACACTGTCTGATCTCACTGGGCACATCCTCCCCGGGTTACACACTGTCTGATCTCACTGGGCCCATCCTCCCCGGGAAAAACACTGCCTGATCGCACTGGGCCCATCCCCGCCGTGTTACACACTGTCTGATCTCACTGGGCCCATCATCCCCGGGTTACACACTGTCTGATCTCACTGCGTCCATTCTCCCCGGGTTGCGCACTGTCTAATCTCACTGGGCCCATCCTCCCGGGGTTACACACTGTCTGATCTCACTGGGCCCATCCTCCCCAGTTTACACACTGTTTGATCACACTGGGCCCATCCTCCACGGGTTATGCACTGTCTAATCTCATTGGGCCCATCCTCCCGGGGTTACACACGGTCTGATCTCACTGGGCCCATCCTCCCCGGGATACACACTGTATGAACTCACTGGACCCATCCTCCCCGGGTTACACACTGTCTGATCTCACTGGGCCCCTTCTCCCCGGAGTACACACAGTCTGATCTCATTGGGTCCATCCTCCCCGGGTTGCACACTGTCTGATCTCACTGGTCGCCTTCTCCCCGAGTTACACACTATATGATCTCACTGGTCCCATCCTCCCCGGATTACACACTGTCTGATCTCACTGGGCCCATCCTCCCCGGGATTACACACGGTCTGATCACACTGGGCCCATCCTCCCCAGGTGGCACACTGTCTGATCTCATTGGGCCAATCCTCCCCGGGTTACACAATGTTTGATCTGACTGGGCCCATTCTCCCCGGGTTACACACAGTCTGATCTCACTGGGCCCATCCTCCATGGGAGAGACAATGTCTGATCTCACTGGGCCAATCCTCCCCGGGTTACACACTGTCTGTTCTCACTGGGCCCATCCTCCCCGGGTTAAACACAGTCTGATCTCACTGGGCCCATTCTCCTCGGGTTACACACTGGCTGATCTCACTGGGCCCCTTCTCCGCGGGTTACACACAGTCTGATCACACTGGGCACATCCTCCCCGGGTTACACACTGTCTGATCTCACTGGGCCCATCCTCCATGGGAGAGACAATGTCTGATCTCACTGGGCCAATCCTCCCCGGGTTACACACTGTCTGATCTCACTGGGCCCCTCCTCCCCGGGTTACACACTGTCTGATCTCACTGGGCCCATCCTCCCCGGGTTACACAGTGTCTGATCTCACTGGGCCCATCCTCCCCGTATTACACACTGTCTGATATCACTGCGCCCATCCACCACCGGTTACACACTGTCTGATCTCACTGGTCCCATCCTCCCCAGGTTACACACTGTCTGATCTCACTGGGCGCATCCTCCCCGGGTTACACACTGTCTGATCTCACTGGGCCCCTCCTCCCCGGGTTACACACTGTCTGATCTCACTGGGCCCATCCTCCCCGGGTTACACACTGACTGATCTCACTGGGACCATCCTGCCCGGCTTAAACACAGTCTGATCTCACTGGGCCCATCCTCCCCGGATTACACACTGACTGATATCACTGGGCCCATCCTCCCCCGGTTACACACTATCTGATTTCACTGGGTCCAACCTCCCTGGGTTACACACTGTCTGATCTCACTGACCCATCCTCCCCGGGTTACACACTGTCTGATCTCACTGGGCCCATCCTCCCCGGGTTACACACTGTCAGATGTCACTGGGCCCATCCTCCGTGGGTTACAAACTGTCTGCTCTCACTGGGCCCATCCTCCCCGGGTTACACACTGTCTGATCTCACTGGGTCCATCCTCCCCGGGTTACACACTGTTTGATCTCACTGAGACCCACCCACCGCTCCCCCCGGGTTACACACTGTCTGATATCACTGAGCCCATCCTCCCCGGGGTACACACTGTCTGATCTCACTGGGCCCATCCTCCACGGGTTACCCACTGTCTGATCTCACTGGGCACATCCTCCCCGGGTTACACACTGACTGATCTCACTGGGCCCAACCTGCCCGGGTTACACACAGTCTGATCTCACTGGGAAGATCCACCCCGGGTTACACACTGTCAAATCTCACTGGGCCAATCCTCCACGGATTACACACTGTCTGATCTTACTGGGCCCATCCTCCCCGGGTTACACACTGTCTGATCTCACTGGGCCCATCCTCCCCGTGTTGCACACTGTCTGATCTCACTGGGCCCATCCTTCCGAAGTTACACAGTGTCTGATCTCACTGGGCCCATCCTCCCCGGGTTGCACACTGTCTGATGTCACTGGGCCCATCCTCCCCGGGATTACACACGGTCTGATCACACTGGGCCCATCCTCCCCAGGTGGCACACTGTCTGATCTCATTGGGCCAATCCTCCCCGGGTTACACAATGTTTGATCTGACTGGGCCCATTCTCCCCGGGTTACACACACTCTGATCTCACTGGGCCCCTCCTCCCCGGGTTACACACTGTCTGATCTCACTGGGAAGATCCACCCCGGGTTACACACTGTCAAATCTCACTGGGCCAATCCTCCACGGATTACACACTGTCTGATCTTACTGGGCCCATCCTCCCCGGGTTACACACTGTCTGATCTCACTGGGCCCATCCTCCCCGTGTTGCACACTGTCTGATCTCACTGGGCCCATCCTTCCGAAGTTACACAGTGTCTGATCTCACTGGGCCCATCCTCCCCGGGTTGCACACTGTCTGATCTCACTGGGCCCATCCTCCCCGGGTTACACACTGTCTGATCTCACTGGGCACGTTCTCCCCGGGTTACACACTGTCTGATCTAACTGGGCCCATCCTCCCCGGGTTACACAATGTCTGATCACACTGGGCCCATCCTCCCCGGGTTACACACTGTCTGATCTCACTGGGCACATCCTCCCCGGGTTACACACTGTCTGATCTAACTGGGCCCATCCTCCCCGGGTTACACACTGTCTGATCTCACTGGGCCCATCCTCCCCGGATAACACACTGTCTGATCTCACTGGGCTCATTCAACCCGGGTTACATACTGTCTGATTTCACTGAACCCATCCTCCCCGGGTTACTCACTGTCTGATCTCACTTGGCACATCCACACCAGGTTACATACTGTCTGATCTCACTGGGCCCATCCTCCCCGGGTTACACACTGTCTGATCTCACTGGGCCCATCCCCCCGGGTTACACACTGTCTGATCTCACTGGGCCCATTCTCCCCGGGTTACACACTGTCTGATCACACTGGGCCCATCCTCCCCGGGTTACACACTGTCTGATCTCACTGGGCACATCCTCCCCGGGTTACACACTGTCTGATCTCACTGGGCCCATCCTCCCCGGGAAAAACACTGCCTGATCGCACTGGGCCCATCCCCGCCGTGTTACACACTGTCTGATCTCACTGGGCCCATCATCCCCGGGTTACACACTGTCTGATCTCACTGCGTCCATTCTCCCCGGGTTGCGCACTGTCTAATCTCACTGGGCCCATCCTCCCGGGGTTACACACTGTCTGATCTCACTGGGCCCATCCTCCCCAGTTTACACACTGTTTGATCACACTGGGCCCATCCTCCACGGGTTATGCACTGTCTAATCTCATTGGGCCCATCCTCCCGGGGTTACACACGGTCTGATCTCACTGGGCCCATCCTCCCCGGGATACACACTGTATGAACTCACTGGACCCATCCTCCCCGGGTTACACACTGTCTGATCTCACTGGGCCCCTTCTCCCCGGAGTACACACAGTCTGATCTCATTGGGTCCATCCTCCCCGGGTTGCACACTGTCTGATCTCACTGGTCGCCTTCTCCCCGAGTTACACACTATATGATCTCACTGGTCCCATCCTCCCCGGATTACACACTGTCTGATCTCACTGGGCCCATCCTCCCCGGGATTACACACGGTCTGATCACACTGGGCCCATCCTCCCCAGGTGGCACACTGTCTGATCTCATTGGGCCAATCCTCCCCGGGTTACACAATGTTTGATCTGACTGGGCCCATTCTCCCCGGGTTACACACAGTCTGATCTCACTGGGCCCATCCTCCATGGGAGAGACAATGTCTGATCTCACTGGGCCAATCCTCCCCGGGTTACACACTGTCTGTTCTCACTGGGCCCATCCTCCCCGGGTTAAACACAGTCTGATCTCACTGGGCCCATTCTCCTCGGGTTACACACTGGCTGATCTCACTGGGCCCCTTCTCCGCGGGTTACACACAGTCTGATCACACTGGGCACATCCTCCCCGGGTTACACACTGTCTGATCTCACTGGGCCCATCCTCCATGGGAGAGACAATGTCTGATCTCACTGGGCCAATCCTCCCCGGGTTACACACTGTCTGTTCTCACTGGGCCCATCCTCCCTGGGTTACTCACTGTCTGATCTCACTGGGCCCATCCTCCCCGGGTTACACACTGTCTGATTTCATTGGGCCCATCCTCCCCGGGTTACACTCTGTCTGATCACACTGGGCCCATCCTCCCCGGTTTACACACTGTCTGATCTCACTGGGCCCATCCTCCCCGGGTTACACACTGTCTGGTATCACTGGGCCCATCCTCCCCGGGTTACACACTGTCTGATCTCACTGGGCCCATCCTCCCCGGATAACACACTGTCTGATCTCACTGCGCCCATCCACCCCGGGTGACATACTGTCTGATCTCACTGAACCCATCCTCCCCGGGTTACTCACTGTCTGATCTCACTTGGCACATCCACCCCGGGTTACATACTGTCTGATCTCACTGGGCCCATCCTCCCCGGGTTATACACTGTCTGATCTCACTGGGCCCTCTCCCCCCCGGGTTAGACACTGTAGGATCTCACTGGGCCCATCCTCCCCGGCTAACACACTGTCTGATCTCACTGTGTCCATTCTCCCCGGCTTACACACTGTCTGATCTCACTAGGACCATCCTGCCCGGGTTACACACTGTCTGATCTCACTGGCCCCATCCTCCCCGGGTTACACACTGTCTGATCTCACTGGGCCCATCCCCCACGGGTTACACACTGTCTGATCTCACTGGGCCCATCACCACAAGGTTACACTCTGTCTGATCTCACTGGGCCCATCCCCACAAGGTTACACACTGTCTGATCTCACTGGGCCCATTCTCCCCGGGTTACACACTGTCTAATCTCACTGGGCCCATCCTCCCGGGTTACACACTGTCTGATCTCACTGGGCCCATCCTCCCCGGGTTACACACGGTCTGATCTCACTGGGCCCATCCTCCCCGGGATACACACTGTATGAACTCACTGGACCCCTCCTCCCCGGGTTACACACTGTCTGATCTCACTGGGCCCCTTCTCCCCGGGTTACACACAGTCTGATCTCACTGTGTACATCCTCCCCGGGTTACACACTGTCTGATCTCACTGGTCGCCTTCTCCCCTGGTTACACACTGTATGATCTCACTGGTCCCATCCTCCCCGGATTACACACTGTCTGATCTCACTGAGCCCATCCTACCCGGGATTACACACCGTCTGATCACACTGGGCCCATCCTCCCCAGGTTGCACACTTTCTGATCTCATTGGGCCAATCCTCCCCGGGTTACACAATGTTTGATCTGACTGGGCCCATTCTCCCCGGGTTACACACAGTCTGATCTCACTGGGCCCATTCTCCAAGGGTTACACACTGTCTGATCACACTGGGCCCATCCTCTCCGGGTTACACACTGTCTGATCTCACGAGGCCCATCCTCCCCGGGTGAGACAATGTCTGATCTCACTGGGCCCATCCACCATGGTTTACTCACTGTCTGATGACAGTGGGCCCATCTTCCCTGGGTTACACACTGTCTGATCTCACTGGGCCCATCCTCCCCGGTTTACACACTGTCTGATCTCACTGGGCCCCTTCTCCGCGGGTTACACACAGTCTGATCACACTGGGCACATCCTCCCCGGGTTACACACTGTCTGATCTCACTGGGCCCATCCTCCATGGGTGAGACAATGTCTAATCTCATTGGGCCCATCCTCCCGGGGTTACACACGGTCTGATCTCACTGGGCCCATCCTCCCCGGGATACACACTGTATGAACTCACTGGACACCTCCTCCCCGCGTTACACACTGTCTGATCTCACTGGGCCCCTTCTCCCCGGGTTTCACACAGTCTGATCTCACTGGGTCCATCCTCCCCGGGTTACACACTGTCTGATCTCACTGGTCGCCTTCTCCCCTGGTTACACACTGTATGATCTCACTGGTCCCATCCTCCCCGGATTACACACTGTCTGATCTCACTGGGCCCATCCTACCCGGGATTACACACCGTCTGATCACACTGGGCCCATCCTCCCCAGGTTGCACACTTTCTGATCTCATTGGGCCAATCCTCCCAGGGTTACACAATGTTTGATCTGACTGGGCCCAGTCTCCCCGGGTTACACACAGTCTGATCTCACTGGGCCCATTCTCCTCGGGTTACACACTGGCTGATCTCACTGGGCCCCTTCTCCGCGGGTTACACACAGTCGGATCACAATGGGCACATCCTCCCCGGGTTCCACACTGTCTGATCTCACTGGGCCCATCCTCCATGGGAGAGACAATGTCTGATCTCACTGGGCCCATCCTCCCCGGGTTACACACTTTCTGTTCTCACTGGGCCCATCCTCCCTGGGTTACTCACTGTCTGATCTCACTGGGCCCATCCTCCCCGGTTTACACACTGTCTGACCTCACTGGGCTCATCCTCCACGGGTTACACACTGTCTGATCTCACTGGGCCCATCCTCCCCGGCTTACACACTGTCTGATCTCACTGGGCCCATCCTGCCCGGGTTACACACTGTCTGATCTCATTGGGCCAAACCTCCCGAGCTATACACTGTCTGATCTCACAGGGCCTATCCTTCCCGGGTTACACACTGTCTGATTTCATTGGGCTCATCCTCCCCGGGTTACACACTGTCTGATTACACTGGGCCCATCCTCCCCTGTTTACACACTGTCTGACCTCACTGGGCTCATCCTCCCCGTGTTACCCACTGTCTGATCTCACTGGGCCCATCCTTCCCGGTTTACACACTGTCTGATCTCATTGGCCCATCCTGCCCGGGTTACACACTGTCTGATCTCACTGGGCCCATCCTCCCCGGTTTACACACTGTCTGATCTCACTGGGCCCATCCTCCCCATGTTACACATTGTCTGATCTCACTGTGCCCCTTCTCCCCGGGTTACACACTGTCTGATCTCACGAGGCCCATCCTCCCCGGGTGAGACAATGTCTGATCTCACTGGGCCCATGCACCATGGTTTACTCACTGTCTGATGACAGTGGGCCCATCCTCCCCGGGTTACACTGTCTGATCTCACTGGGCCCATCCTCCCCGGGTTACACACTGTCTGATCTCACTGGGCCCATCCTCCATGGGTGAGACAATGTCTAATCTCACTGGACACCTCCTCCCCGCGTTACACACTGTCTGATCTCACTGGGCCCCTTCTCCCCGGGTTTCACACAGTCTGATCTCACTGGGTCCATCATCCCCGGGTTACACACTGTCTGATCTCACTGGTCGCCTTCTCCCCTGGTTACACACTGTATGATCTCACTGGTCCCATCCTCCCCGGATTACACACTGTCTGATCTCACTGGGCCCATCCTACCCGGGATTACACACTGTCTGATCTCACTGGGCCCATCCTCCCCGGGCGACACACTGTCTGATATCACTGGGCCCATCCTCCCCGGGTTACACACTGTCTGATCTCACTGGGCCCCTCCTCCCCGGGTTACACATTGTCTGATCTCACTGGGCACATTCTCCCCGGGTTATACACTGTCTGATCTCACTGGGCCCATCCCGCCTGGGTTACACACTGTCTGTTCTCACTGGGCCCATCCTCGCGGATTAGACACTGTCTGATATCACTGCGCCCATCCTCCCCGGGTTACACATTATCTGATCTCACTGGACCCATCCTCCCCGGGTTACACACTGTCTGATCTCACTGGGCCCATCCTCCCCGGCTTACACACTATCTGATCTCACTGGGAACATCCTGCCCGGGTTACACACTGTCTGATCTCACTGGGCCCATCCCCCCCGGGTTACACACTGTCTGATCACACTGGGCCCATCCTCCCCGGGTTAAACACTGTCTGATCTCACGAGGCCCATCCTCCCCGGGTGAGACAATGTCTGATCTCACTGGGCCCATCCACCATGGTTTACTCACTGTCTGATGACAGTGGGCCCATCCTCCCCGGGTTACACACTGTCTGATCTCACTGGGCCCATCCTCCCCGGTTTACACACTGTCTGATCTCACTGGGCCCATCCTCCCCATGTTACACATTGTCTGATCTCACTGTGCCCCTTCTCCCCGGGTTACACACTGTCTGATCTCACGAGGCCCATCCTCCCCGGGTGAGACAATGTCTGATCTCACTGGGCCCATGCACCATGGTTTACTCACTGTCTGATGACAGTGGGCCCATCCTCCCCGGGTTACACACTGTCTGATCTCACTGGGCCCATCCTCCCCGGGTTACACACTGTCTGATCTCACTGGGCCCATCCTCCATGGGTGAGACAATGTCTAATCTGATTGGGCCCATCCTCCCGGGGTTACACACTGTCTGATCTCACTGGTCGCCTTCTCCCCTGGTTACACACTGTATGATCTCACTGGTCCCATCCTCCCCGGATTACACACTGTCTGATCTCACTGGGCACATCCTACCCGGGATTACACTGTCTGATCTCACTGGGCCCATCCTCCCCGGGCGACACACTGTCTGATATCACTGGGCCCATCCTCCCCGGGTTACACACTGTCTGATCTCACTGGGCCCCTCCTCCCCGGGTTACACATTGTCTGATCTCACTGGGCACATTCTCCCCGGGTTATACACTGTCTGATCTCACTGGGCCCATCCCGCCTGGGTTACACACTGTCTGTTCTCACTGGGCCCATCCTCGCGGATTAGACACTGTCTGATATCACTGCACCCATCCTCCCCGGGTTACACATTATCTGATCTCACTGAACCCATCCTCCCCGGGTTACACACTGTCTGTTTTCACTGCGCCCATCCTCACCGGATTACACACTGTCTGATCTCACTGGTCGCCTTCTCCCCTGGTTACACACTGTATGATCTCACTGGTCCCATCCTCCCCGGATTACACACTGTCTGATCTCACTGGGCCCATCCTACCCGGGATTACACACCGTCTGATCACACTGGGCCCATCCTCCCCAGGTTGCACACTTTCTGATCTCATTGGGCCAATCCTCCCAGGGTTACACAATGTTTGATCTGAATGGGCCCAGTCTCCCCGGGTTACACACAGTCTGATCTCACTGGGCCCATTCTCCTCGGGTTACACACTGGCTGATCTCACTGGGCCCCTTCTCCGCGGGTTACACACAGTCGGATCACAATGGGCACATCCTCCCCGGGTTCCACACTGTCTGATCTCACTGGGCCCATCCTCCATGGGAGAGACAATGTCTGATCTCACTGGGCCCATCCTCCCCGGGTTACACACTTTCTGTTCTCACTGGGCCCATTCTCCTCGGGTTACACACTGGCTGATCTCACTGGGCCCATCCTCCCCGGTTTACACACTGTTTGACCTCACTGGGCTCATCCTCCCCGGGTTACACACTGTCTGATCTCACTGGGCCCATCCTCCCCGGGTTACACACTGTCTGATCTCACTGGGCCCATCCTGCCCGGGTTACACACTGTCTGATCTCATTGGGCCAAACCTCCCCGAGCAAAACACTGTCTGATCTCACAGGGCCTATCCTCCCCGGGTTACACACTGTCTGATTTCATTGGGCTCATCCTCCCCGGGTTACACACTGTCTGATTACACTGGGCCCATCCTCCCCTGTTTACACACTGTCTGACATCACTGGGCTCATCCTCCCCCTGTTACACACTGTCTGATCTCACTGGGCCCATCCTTCCCGGGTTACACACTGTCTGATCTCATTGGGCCCATCCTGCCCGGGTTACACACTGTCTGATCTCACTGGGCCAAACCTCCCCGGGCTGTACACTGTCTGATCTCACTGGGCCCATCCTCCACGGGTTACACACTGTCTGATCACACTGGGCCCATCCTCCCCGGGTTACACACTGTCTGATCTCACGAGGCCCATCCTCCCCGGATGAGACAATGTCTGATCTCACTGGGCCCATCCTCCCTGGTTTACTCACTGTCTGATCACACTGGGCCCATCCTCCCCGGGTTACACACTGTCTGATCTCACGAGGCCCATCCTCCCCGGATGAGACAATGTCTGATCTCACTGGGCCCATCCTCCCTGGTTTACTCACTGTCTGATCTCACTGGGGCCATCCTCCCCGGTTTACACACTGTCTGATCTCACTGGGCCCATCCTCCCCATGTTACACACTGTCTGATCTCACTGGGCCCTTCCCCCCGTGTTACACACTGTCTGATCTCACTGGACCAATCCTCCCCGGGTTACACACAGCCTGATCTCACTGGGCTCATCCTCCCCGGGCTACACACTGTCTGATCTCACTGGGCCCATTCTCCCCGAGTTACACACTGTCTGATCTCACTGGGCGCATCCTCCCCGGGTTACACACTGTCTGATCTCACCGGGCCCATCCTCCTCGGGCGACACACTGTCTGATATCACTGGGCCCATCCTCCCCGGGTTACACACTGTCTGATCTCACTGGGCCCCTCCTCCCCGGGTTACACATTGTCTGATCTCACTGGGCACATTCTCCCCGGGTTATACACTGTCTGATCACACTGGGCCCAACCCGCCTGGGTTACACACTGTCTGTTCTCACTGGGCCCATCCTCGCGGATTAGACACTGTCTGATATCACTGCGCCCATCCTCCCCGGATTACACATTATCTGATCTCACTGGACCCATCCTCCCCGGGTTACACACTGTCTGTTTTCACTGCGCCCATCCTCACCGGATTACACACTGTCTGATATCACTGCGCCCATCCTCCCTGGGATACACCCTCCGTGATCTGACTTGACCACTCTGACCGGTTAGACACTGTCTGATCTCAGAGTCCATCCTACCCTGATTGCTTGCTGGGTTCATCCAGCCCGGATTTCACACTGTCTGACCACACTGAGTCCATCATCCACTGTTTACAAAATGTTTGATCTCGCTGGAACAATCATGTCTGGGGTAAACACTGTCTGTTCTCACAGGGCCCTTCCACCCCGGATTATACACTATCTGATTTCACTTGGCCCATTCTCGCCGGTTACGCAGTTCAGATCTCACTGGGCCCATCCTCCTCGGGTTACACACTGTCTGATCTCACTGGGCCCATCCTCCCCGGGTTACACACTGTCTGATCTCACTGGGCCCATCCTCCCCGGGTTACAATCTGTCTGATCTCACTGGGCCCATCCTCCCCGGGTTACAATCTGTCTGATCTCACTGGGCCGATCCGCCCGGGTTACACATTGTCTGATCTCATTGGGCCCATCCTGCCCAGGTTACACACTGTCTGATCTCACTGGGCCCATCCTCCCCGGGTTACACACTGTCTGATCTCACTGGGCCCATCCTCCCCTTGTTACAAACAGTCTGAACAAATTGGCCTATCCTCCCCGGGTTACCCACTGTCTGATCTCACTGGGCCCATCCTCCCCGGGTTGCACACTGTCTGATCTCACTGGGCCCATCCTCCCCGGGTTACACACTGTCTGATTTCACAGGGCCCATCCTCCCCGGGTTATACACTGTCTGATCTCAATGGGCTCATCCTCCCCGGGTTACACACTGTCTGATCAAACTGGGCCCATCCTCCCCGGGTTACACACGTTCTGATCTCACTGGGCCCATGCTCCCCAGGTTGCACACGGTCTGATCTCACTGGGCCCATCCTGCCCGAGTTACACCCTGTCTGATCTCACTGGGCTCATTCTCCCCGGGTTACTCACTGTCTGATCTCACTGGACCCATCCTCCCCGGGTTACACACTGTCTGATCTCACAGTCCCACCCTCCCCGGGTTACTCCCTGTCTGATCACACAGGGGCCATCTTCCCCGGTTTACACACTGTTTGATCTGACTGAGCCCATCCTCCCCGGGTTACACACTGTCTGATCTCACTGGGCTCATCCTAACCGGGTTACGCACTGTCTGATCTCACTGGGCACATCCTCCCCGGGTTACACACTGTCTGATATCACTGCGCCCATCCTCGCCGGGTTATACATTCCGTGATCTGACTGGACCACTCTGACCGGGTTAGACACTGCCTGATCACACAGAGCCCATTCCAGCCTTGTTACACACTGTCTGATCTCACTGGGCTCATGCACCCAGGTTAAAACTGTCTGATCTCACTGGGCCCATCCTCCCCCGATTACCCTGTCTGATATCACTGAACCCATCCTCCCCGGCTTACACACTATCCGATATCACTGGGATCATCTTCCCTGGGTTACAAACTGTCTGATCTGACTTGGCCCATCCTCCTCGGGTTACACACTGTCTGATCTCACTGGGCCCATCCTCCCCGGATTACACACTGTCTGATATCACTCCGCCCATCCTCCCCGGGTTACACACTGTCTGATCTCACTGGACACATCCTCCCCGGATTACACACTGTCTGATCTCACTGGGCCCATCCTCCCCAGATTAAAACTGCCTGATCTCACTGGGCTCATCCTCCCCCGATTACACTATCTGATCTCACTGTGCCCATCCTCCTCGGGTTCCACACTGTCTAATCTCACTGGGCCCATCCTCCCCGAGTTACACACAGTCTGATCTCACTGGGCACATCCTGCCGGGTTACACACTGTCTGATCTCACTGGGCCCATCCTCCCCAAGTTAGACACTGTCTGATGTCACTGGACCCATCCTCCTCGGGTTACAAACTGTATGATCTCACTGGGCCCAACCTCCCCGGGTTACACACTGTCTGTTCTCAGTGGGCCCAACCTCCACGGGTTACACACTGTCTGATCTCACTGGGCCCTTTCTCCCCGGGCTACACACTGTCTGATCTCACTGGGCCCAGCTTCCCCGGATTACACACTGTCTGAAATCACTGCGCCCATCCTCCCCGGGTTACACATTGTCTGACCTCACTGGGCCCATCCTCCCCGTGTAACACACTGTCTGATATCACTGCGCCCATCCTCCCCGGATTTCAAACTGTCTGATATCACTTGTACAATCTTCCTTGTGTTACAAACTGTCTGATATCACTTGGCCCATCCTCCCCGGGTTAAACACTGTCTGATCTCACTGGGCCCATCATCCCCGGAGTACACACTGTCTGATATCACTGCGCCCATCCTCCCCGGGTTACACACTGTCTGATCTCACTGGGCCCTTCCTCCCCGGGTTACACACTGTCTGATCTCACTGGGCCCATCCTCCCCGGGCTACACTCTGTCTGATCTCACTGGACACATCCTCCCCGGGTTACACACTGCCTAATCTCATTGGGCCCATGCTCCCTGGGTTATACACTGTCTGATATCACTTCGCCCATCCTTCCCGGATTACACACTGTCTGATATCACTGCGCCCATCCTCCCCGGGATACACCCTCCGTGATCAGACTTGACCACTCTGACCGGTTAGACACTGCCTGATCTCAGAGTCCATCCTACCCTGGTTACACGCTGGGTTCATCCAGCCCGGGTTTCACACTGTCTGACCACATTGAGTCCATCATCCACTGTTTACAAAATGTCTGATCTCGCTGGAACAATCATGTCCGGGTTAAACACTGTCTGATCTCACAGGGCCCTTCCACCCCGGATTATACACTATCTGATTTCACTTGGCCCATTCTCGCCGGTTACGCAGTTCAGATCTCACTGGGCCCATCCTCCTCGGGTTAAAATCTGTCTGATCTCCGTGTGCCCATCCTCCCCGGGTTACAATTTGTCTGATCTCACTGGGCCCATGCTCCCCGGGTTACAATCTGTCTGATCTCAGTGGGCCCATGCTCCCCGGGTTACAATCTGTCTGATCTCACTGGGCCCATCCTCCCCGGGTTACAATTTGTCTGATCTCACTGGGCCCATGCTCCCCGGGTTACAATCTGTCTGATCTCAGTGGGCCCATCCGCCCCGGGTTACACATTGTCTGATCTCACTGGGCCCATCCTCCCCAGGTTACACACTGTCTGATCTCACTGGGCCCATCCTCCCGGGTTACACACTGTCTGATCTCACTGGGCCTATCCGCCCCGGGTTACACACTGTCTGATCTCACTGGGCCCATCTTCCCCAGGTTACACACTGTCTGATCTCAGGGGGCCCATCCTCCCCGGGTTACACACTGTCTGATCTCACTGGGCCCATCCTCCCCGGGTTACAGACAGTCTGATCTAACTGGGCCCATCCTCCCCAGGTTACACACGGTCTGATCTCACTGGACCCATCCTTCCCGGGTTTCACCCTGTCTGATCTCACTGGGCTCACCCACCCTGGTTACACACGGTCTGATCTCACTGGGCCCATCCTGCTCGGGTTACACCCTGTCTGATCTCACTGGGCTCATTCTCCCCGAGTTACTCACTGTCTGATCTCACTGGGCCCATCCTCCCTGGGTTACACACTGTCTGACCTCACTGGGCCCATCCTCCCCGGGTTACACACTGTCTGATCTCACTGGGGCCATCTTCCCCGGGTTACACACTGTTTGATCTGACTGAGCCCATCCTCCCCGGGTTACACACTGTCTGATCTCAGTGGGCCCATCCTCCCTGGGTGACACACTGTCTGATATCACTGCACCCATTCTCGCCGGGTTACACATTCCGTGATCTGACTGGACCACTCTGACCGGGTTAGACACTGCCTGATCACACAGAGCCCATTCTAGCCTTGTTAAACACTGTCTGATCTCACTGGGCCCATCCTCCCCCGATTACCCTGTCTGATCTCACTGGACCCATTCTCCCCGGCTTACACACTATCCGATATCATGGGACCATCTTCCTTGGGTTACAAACTGTCTTATCTGACTTGGCCCATCCTCCTCGGGTTACACACTGTCTGATCTCACTGGGCCCATCCTCCCCGGATTACACACTGTCTGATATCACTGCGCCCATCCTCCCCGGGTTACACACTGTCTGATCTCACTGGACCCATCCTCCCCGGGTTACACACTGTCTGATCACACTGGGCCCATCCTCTCCGGGTTACACACTGTCTGATCTCACTGGACACAACCTCCCCGGATTACACACTGTCTGATCTCACTGGGCCCATCCTCCCGAGATTAAAACTGCCTGATCACACTAGGCCCATCCTCCCCCGATTACACACTGTCTGATCTCACTGGGCCCATTCTCCCCGGGTTACACATTGTCTGATCTCATTGGGCACATTCACCCCGGGTTATACACTGTCTTATCTCACTGGGCCCATCCCCCCCAAGTTACACACTGTCTGATCTCACTGGGCCCATCTTCCCCGGATTACACTCTGTCTGATATCACTGCGCCCAACCTCCCCGGCTAACACATTGTCTGATCTCACTGGGCCCATCCTCCCCGGGTTACACACTGTCTGATATCACTGCGCCCATTCTCCCCGGATTTCACACTGTCTTATATCAATTGTACTATCTTCCTTTGTTTACGAACTGTCTGATCTCACTAGGCCCATCCTCCCCGGGTTAAACACTGTCTGATCTCACTGGGCCCTTCCTCCCCGGGTTACACACTGTCTGATCTCACTGGGCCCATCCTCCCCCGGGCTACACACTGTCTGATCTCACTGGGCACATCCTCCCCGGGTACACACTGTCTAATCTCATTGGGCCCATCCTCCCCGGGTTACACACTGTCTGATATCACTTCGCCCATCCTCCCCGGATTACACACTGTCTGATATCACTGCGCCCATCCTCCCCGGGATACACCCTCCGTGATCTGACTTCACCACTCTGACCGGTTAGACACTGCCTGATCTCAGAGTCCATCCTACCCTGGTTACACGCTGGGTTCATCCAGCCCGGGTTTCACACTGTCTGACCACATTGGGTCCATCATCCACTGTTTACAAAATGTCTGATCTC
Organism: Squalus acanthias; assembly: GCA_030390025.1. Taxonomy (NCBI): domain Eukaryota; kingdom Metazoa; phylum Chordata; class Chondrichthyes; order Squaliformes; family Squalidae; genus Squalus; species Squalus acanthias. Next base: position 23,258 of record JASTWF010001565.1, read on the forward strand.
GCTGGAACAATCATGTCCGGGTTAAACACTGTCTGATCTCACAGGGCCCTTCCACCCCGGATTATACACTATCTGATTTCACTTGGCCCATTCTCGCCGGTTACACAGTTCAGATCTCACTGGGCCCATCCTCCTCGGGTTAAAATCTGTCTGATCTCCGTGTGCCCATCCTCCCCGGGTTACAATTTGTCTGATCTCACTGGGCCCATCCTCCCCGGGTTACAATCTGTCTGATCTCAGTGGGCCCATGCTCCCCGGGTTACAATCTGTCTGATCTCACTGGGCCCATCCTCCCCGATTACCCTGTCTGATCTCACTGGACCCATTCTCCCCGGCTTACACACTATCCGATATCATGGGACCATCTTCCTTGGGTTACAAACTGTCTTATCTGACTTGGCCCATCCTCCTCGGGTTACACACTGTCTGATCTCACTGGGCCCATCCTCCCCGGATTACACACTGTCTGATATCACTGCGCCCATCCTCCCCGGGTTACACACTGTCTGATCTCACTGGACCCATCCTCCCCGGGTTACACACTGTCTGATCACACTGGGCCCATCCTCTCCGGGTTACACACTGTCTGATCTCACTGGACACAACCTCCCCGGATTACACACTGTCTGATCTCACTGGGCCCATCCTCCCCAGATTAAAACTGCCTGATCACACTAGGCCCATCCTCCCCCGATTACACACTGTCTGATCTCACTGGGCCCATTCTCCCCGGGTTACACATTGTCTGATCTCATTGGGCACATTCACCCCGGGTTATACACTGTCTTATCTCACTGGGCCCATCCCCCCCAAGTTACACACTGTCTGATCTCACTGGGCCCATCTTCCCCGGATTACACTCTGTCTGATATCACTGCGCCCAACCTCCCCGGCTAACACATTGTCTGATCTCACTGGGCCCATCCTCCCCGGGTTACACACTGTCTGATATCACTGCGCCCATTCTCCCCGGATTTCACACTGTCTTATATCAATTGTACTATCTTCCTTTGTTTACGAACTGTCTGATCTCACTAGGCCCATCCTCCCCGGGTTAAACACTGTCTGATCTCACTGGGCCCTTCCTCCCCGGGTTACACACTGTCTGATCTCACTGGGCCCATCCTCCCCCGGGCTACACACTGTCTGATCTCACTGGGCACATCCTCCCCGGGTACACACTGTCTAATCTCATTGGGCCCATCCTCCCCGGGTTACACACTGTCTGATATCACTTCGCCCATCCTCCCCGGATTACACACTGTCTGATCTCACTGGGGCCATCTTCCCCGGGTTACACACTGTTTGATCTGACTGAGCCCATCCTCCCCGGGTTACACACTGTCTGATCTCAGTGGGCCCATCCTCCCTGGGTGACACACTGTCTGATATCACTGCACCCATTCTCGCCGGGTTACACATTCCGTGATCTGACTGGACCACTCTGACCGGGTTAGACACTGCCTGATCACACAGAGCCCATTCTAGCCTTGTTAAACACTGTCTGATCTCACTGGGCCCATCCTCCCCCGATTACCCTGTCTGATCTCACTGGACCCATTCTCCCCGGCTTACACACTATCCGATATCATGGGACCATCTTCCTTGGGTTACAAACTGTCTTATCTGACTTGGCCCATCCTCCTCGGGTTACACACTGTCTGATCTCACTGGGCCCATCCTCCCCGGATTACACACTGTCTGATATCACTGCGCCCATCCTCCCCGGGTTACACACTGTCTGATCTCACTGGACCCATCCTCCCCGGGTTACACACTGTCTGATCACACTGGGCCCATCCTCTCCGGGTTACACACTGTCTGATCTCACTGGACACAACCTCCCCGGATTACACACTGTCTGATCTCACTGGGCCCATCCTCCCGAGATTAAAACTGCCTGATCACACTAGGCCCATCCTCCCCCGATTACACACTGTCTGATCTCACTGGGCCCATTCTCCCCGGGTTACACATTGTCTGATCTCATTGGGCACATTCACCCCGGGTTATACACTGTCTTATCTCACTGGGCCCATCCCCCCCAAGTTACACACTGTCTGATCTCACTGGGCCCATCTTCCCCGGATTACACTCTGTCTGATATCACTGCGCCCAACCTCCCCGGCTAACACATTGTCTGATCTCACTGGGCCCATCCTCCCCGGGTTACACACTGTCTGATATCACTGCGCCCATTCTCCCCGGATTTCACACTGTCTTATATCAATTGTACTATCTTCCTTTGTTTACGAACTGTCTGATCTCACTAGGCCCATCCTCCCCGGGTTAAACACTGTCTGATCTCACTGGGCCCTTCCTCCCCGGGTTACACACTGTCTGATCTCACTGGGCCCATCCTCCCCCGGGCTACACACTGTCTGATCTCACTGGGCACATCCTCCCCGGGTACACACTGTCTAATCTCATTGGGCCCATCCTCCCCGGGTTACACACTGTCTGATATCACTTCGCCCATCCTCCCCGGATTACACACTGTCTGATATCACTGCGCCCATCCTCCCCGGGATACACCCTCCGTGATCTGACTTCACCACTCTGACCGGTTAGACACTGCCTGATCTCAGAGTCCATCCTACCCTGGTTACACGCTGGGTTCATCCAGCCCGGGTTTCACACTGTCTGACCACATTGGGTCCATCATCCACTGTTTACAAAATGTCTGATCTCGCTGGAACAATCATGTCCGGGTTAAACACTGTCTGATCTCACAGGGCCCTTCCACCCCGGATTATACACTATCTGATTTCACTTGGCCCATTCTCGCCGGTTACACAGTTCAGATCTCACTGGGCCCATCCTCCTCGGGTTAAAATCTGTCTGATCTCCGTGTGCCCATCCTCCCCGGGTTACAATTTGTCTGATCTCACTGGGCCCATCCTCCCCGGGTTACAATCTGTCTGATCTCAGTGGGCCCATGCTCCCCGGGTTACAATCTGTCTGATCTCACTGGGCCCATCCTCCCCCGATTACCCTGTCTGATCTCACTGGACCCATTCTCCCCGGCTTACACACTATCCGATATCATGGGACCATCTTCCTTGGGTTACAAACTGTCTTATCTGACTTGGCCCATCCTCCTCGGGTTACACACTGTCTGATCTCACTGGGCCCATCCTCCCCGGATTACACACTGTCTGATATCACTGCGCCCATCCTCCCCGGGTTACACACTGTCTGATCTCACTGGACCCATCCTCCCCGGGTTACACACTGTCTGATCACACTGGGCCCATCCTCTCCGGGTTACACACTGTCTGATCTCACTGGACACAACCTCCCCGGATTACACACTGTCTGATCTCACTGGGCCCATCCTCCCCAGATTAAAACTGCCTGATCACACTAGGCCCATCCTCCCCCGATTACACACTGTCTGATCTCACTGGGCCCATTCTCCCCGGGTTACACATTGTCTGATCTCATTGGGCTCATTCACCCCGGGTTATACACTGTCTTATCTCACTGGGCCCATACCCCCCAAGTTACACACTGTCTGATCTCACTGGGCCCATCTTCCCCGGATTACACTCTGTCTGATATCACTGCGCCCAACCTCCCCGGCTAACACATTGTCTGATCTCACTGGGCCCATCCTCCCCGGGTTACACACTGTCTGATATCACTGCGCCCATTCTCCCCGGATTTCACACTGTCTTATATCAATTGTACTATCTTCCTTTGGTTACGAACTGTCTGATCTCACTAGGCCCATCCTCCCCGGGTTACACACTGTCTGATCTCACTGGGCCCTTCCTCCCCGGGTTACACACTGTCTGATCTCACTGGGCCCATCCTCCCCCGGGCTACACACTGTCTGATCTCACTGGGCACATCCTCCCCGGGTACACACTGTCTAATCTCATTGGGCCCATCCTCCCCGGGTTACACACTGTCTGATATCACTTCGCCCATCCTCCCCGGATTACACACTGTCTGATATCACTGCGCCCATCCTCCCCGGGATACACCCTCCGTGATCTGACTTCACCACTCTGACCGGTTAGACACTGCCTGATCTCAGAGTCCATCCTACCCTGGTTACACGCTGGGTTCATCCAGCCCGGGTTTCACACTGTCTGACCACATTGAGTCCATCATCCACTGTTTACAAAATGTCTGATCTCGCTGGAACAATCATGTCCGGGTTAAACACTGTCTGATCTCACAGGGCCCTTCCACCCCGGATTATACACTATCTGATTTCACTTGGCCCATTCTCGCCGGTTACACAGTTCAGATCTCACTGGGCCCATCCTCCTCGGGTTAAAATCTGTCTGATCTCCGTGTGCCCATCCTCCCCGGGTTACAATTTGTCTGATCTCACTGGGCCCATCCTCCCCGGGTTACAATCTGTCTGATCTCAGTGGGCCCATGCTCCCCGGGTTACAATCTGTCTGATCTCACTGGGCCCATCCTCCCCGGGTTACAATTTGTCTGATCTCACTGGGCCCATGCTCCCCGGGTTACAATCTGTCTTATCTCAGTGGGCCCATCCGCCCCGGGTTACACATTGTCTGATCTCACTGGGCCCATCCTCCCCAGGTTACACATTGTCTGATCTCACTGGGCCCATCCTCCCCAGGTTACACACTGTCTGATCTCACTGGGCCCATCCTCCCCGGGATACACACTGTCTGATCTCACTGGGCCCATCCTCCCCAGGTTACACACTGTCCGATCTCAGGAGGCCCATCCTACCCAGGTTACACACGGTCTGATCTCACTGGGCCCATCCTCCCCGGGTTTCACCCTTTCTGATCTCACTGGGCTCACCCACCCTGGTTTCACACTGTCTGATCTCACTGGGCCCATCCTCCCCGGGTTGCACCCTGTCTGATCTCACTGGGCCCATACTCTCCGGTTTATAGACTGTCTGATCTCACTGGGCCCTTTCTCACCGGGATACACAACGTCTGGTCTATCTGGGCCCATCCACCCCGGTTACACACTGTCTGATCTCACTGGGCCCATCCTCCCCGGGTATCACACAGTCTGATCTCACTGGGCCCATCCTCCCCGGGTTACACACTGTCTGATCTCACTGGGGCCGTCCTCCCCGGGTTCCACACTGTCTGATCTCACTGGGCCCATCCTCCCCGGGTTCCACACTGTCTGATCTCACTGGGCCCATCCTCCCCGGGTTACACACCATCTGATCTCAGTGTCCCATCCTCCCCGGGTTACACACTGTCTGATCTCACTGGGCCCATCTATTGTTAAGGACGTAGTAATAGTGCACTTAGAAAATAATAATTGAATTGGGCAGAGTCAACACGGATTTATGTAACGGAAACAAGCATGACAAATCTGTTAGAGATGTTTGAGGTTGTAACTAGCAGAATAGATAAGGGGGGTACCAGTTGATGTGATGTATTAGGATTTTCAGAAGGCATTCGATAACGTGCCACACAAGAGGTTATTAAACTAAATTAGGACTCATGGGATTGGGGGTAATATACTAGCATGTATTGGGTAATGGACAGAAAACTAACGGGTCATTTTCGGGTTGGCAGGCTGTAACTAGTGGGATACCGTAAGGATCAGTACTTGGGCCTCAGTGATTCACAATCTATAGCAATGATTTGGATGAGGGGACTAAATGTAATATATCCAAGTTTGCTGATGTTACAAAGCTGGGTCGGAATGTAAGTTGTGATGAAGATGCAAAGAGTATTCAAGGCGATATAGACAGTCTAAGTGAGAGGGCAAGAACATGGCAAATGGAATATTAGGAAAAGAAAAACAAAAACTTACATTTATATAGCGCCTTTCACGACTGCCGGATGGTTCAAAGCGATTTACCGCCAATTAAGTACTTTTTTGGAGCGCAGTCATTGTTGTAATGTGGGAAATGCGGCAGTCAATTTGCGCACAGCAAGCTCCCACAAACAGCAATGTGATAATGACCAGATAATCTGTTTTTGTTATGTTGATTGAGGAATAAATATTGGCCAGGACACCGGGGATAACTCCCCTGCTTATTCCTCAAAATAGTGACCTGGGATCCTTTAAGTCTACCTGAGAGAGTAGACGGGGCTTCGGTTTAACGTCTCATCCGGAAGACAGCACCTCCGACAGTGCTGCACTCCCTGAGCACTGCACTGGAGTGTCAGCCTAGCTTTATGGGCTCATGTCCCTGCAGTTGGACTTCAACGCACAACCTTCTGACTCAGAGGCGACTGTGATACACACTGAGCCACAGCTGACACTGTGGACAAATGTGAAATTATCCACTTTGGTAGGAAAAATAGAAAAGCAGTGTATTTTTTTAAATGCTGAGAGATTGGGAAATTTTTGTGTTCAGAGGGACCTGGGTGTCCTTATACACGAATCATTGAAAGTTAACATGCAGGTGGTACAGCAAGCAATTAGGAAAGCAAATGGTAGGTTGGCCTTTATTAAAAGAGGTTTTGAGTGTAAGAGTGAAGACGTCTTATTGCAATTATATAGGGTCTTGGTGAGACCACACCTGGAGTATTGTGTACAGTTTTCGTCTCCTTCCCTAAGGAAGGATATATTTGCCATGCAGCGAGTGCAACGAAGGTTCACCAGACTGGTCACTGGAATGGGTGGATTGACTTATGAGGAGAGATTGACTGGTCCAGGCCTATATTCTCTAGAGTTTAGAAGAATGAGAGGTGATCTCATTGAAACATAGAAAATTCTTACAGGGTTTGAAAGGGTAGATGCAGGGAGAATGTTTCCCTGGCTGAGGAGTCTAGAACCAGGGGTCACGGTCTCAGAATAAGGGGTTGGCCATTTATGACTGAGATGAGGAGAAATTTCTTCACTCAGAAGGGTGGTGAATCTTTGGAATTCTCTACCCCAGAGGGCTGTGGAGGCTCAGTCGTTGAGTATATGCAAGACAGAGATCGATAGATTTTTGAATAATAAGGGATTCAAGGGATTTGGGGATTGTACAGGAAAGTGGAGATTTGGTAGAAGATCAGCCATGATCTCATTGAATGGCGGAGCAGGCTCGAAGGGCTAAATGGCCGACTCCTGCTCCGATTACTTATGCTCTTATGTTTCCTCGTTGGTTCCATGACATATTGTTTGAGGAAACTTTCTCGAATACATTCCATGAACTTGTTCTCCAGACTACACTTGCCAATATGATTTGCCCTATCTACATGCAGATTAAAGCCACTATGATTATTGTCTTACCTCTGCTACAATACTCTGTCCAATGTTATAGCTACTGTTAGGGGGCCTATAAACTTCTCCCACCACTTTTCTTCCGCACCTTTTAAAATCTTATAAAAATCCATACTAATTCTACTTTTTGATCTTCTGAGCGAAGATCCTTCCTCACTACTGTCCTTATGTCATCCTTAATTATCAGGGCTACAGCACTTCCCCCGTCTCCTGTTCCAGTCTGACTGTTTTTTCGATAGATCAAGTACCCTGTAATATTTAGTTCCCAACCCTGGTCACCTTGTAACCATATCACTGCAATTGCTATTGGATTGCACCCATTTTTCACTAATTGTGCCACTAATTCGTCTACCTTGCTGCAAATGCTTCGTGCATTCAGGTAAAGTGCCTTTAGTTTTAATATTTTACCATTATTCCCTGCTTTCATCTTATTCGCTGATGCATGATTACCTTTGAACTCTATGGCTTCGAAATTCATCTCGGGCGGTGGCGAAAAAACGGGCGGTATCGGATCGGCCGCCCCTTAACGCAACATCTGATATTGAGTTCCATTGACTGCAACAGAACAGAATATAAGGCGCTGTGTATAACGGGCAACATGCCACTGCTACTACAAAATTCCTTTTTCACTCCCTCCACTTGATTGACCTCTTGTAAAATGGTGCTGTGGTCAGTTTGCTCATCCACCCTGCAGACTTTGCCATCATCCACACAGGCAGCAAGAACCTCATATGTGTTGGATAAAAGTAAATGTCGAGTCTCCTCCAGCACTGCACCTGCGGTCCCCTTACCTGCTTGAGTTGCAGTCACACCCTCCTTTCCCGACCACTAACCAGACCTAACCTAAGGGGTGTGACTGCCTCCTGGATCAAAGTGTCCAGAAAACTCTCCCCCGCCCTGATGCCCCGCAACATCTGCACCTCGGATTCCAGCTCAAACACTGAGTTGAGGTTCCTCGAGCTGCAGACATTTACTGCAGAAATGGTTGTCCGGGATTGCAATGCTCACCACAAACTCCCACATGCTGTAGTTGTGGCACATCATCTGCACTGTCATCCTTTTATCAGCTTCTTCTAATTATTTAGTGAATTAACGTTTATGTATTTAATTAAGTTAGCTTAAAGTTTAGTTTTTAATTAATTAGCATATCTAGTTAAAGTTCTAGGTAGACGAAATTAAATTACCTGTAACACGACGCACTCCAAGTATTGAAGGAAAAGAGCAGCACTTCCTTCCCCCTCTGCTCCGAATTCCCACTCTCTCCAAATTCCCAAATTTAACACTCTGTTTAGAAGCACTCGGTTTAAGACACTCTCTGCAGACCACTCTGTGCATCAGCATATACTGTTCACTTTTATATCTTTGAAACCACACCCAAATTGCAAGTACTGCCTCAGCTCCCTGCCACAGTAATTAGCACCTATTCAAGACAAACACTTACAGCTGACTGACAGTTAACTGCCATTAAAGGCATTTTCTGTTAACTGTACTGCAGATTTTAAAGTTCTAAGTTAAATTCAACATGTTCAACTAAATTTCTCTTTTTACAACTAATACACATCTAGCAATTACCAGAGACTTGCACTCTCTCCAAGTTCCCAAGTTTCAACACCCTGTTTTTCGTCATGTCTCCCCTGTATCTCTTGCCCAAAACCTTACATTTGTATCCCTTAGTCTTTGTACCATCAACTAGTGGGAATAGCCTTTCCCCGTTTAGCCTATCCAAACGCATTCTAATCGAGTACACCTCTATCAAATCACTCCTCAACTTCTTTTACTCGAATGAAAACAAATTCAGCTTCACCAACCAGTCCTTGTAGATAAGATTCCCCAACCCCGGAAGCATTCTGGTAAATCTCCGCTGCACCCACTCAAGGGCCTTCACATCCTTCCTAAAGTGTGGTGACCAGAACTGGACGCAATGCTCCAGTTGTGGCCTAACCAGCGCTTTATAAAAGTTCAGCATAACTTCCCTACTTTTGTACTCAATGCCTCTATTTATGAAGCCCAAGGCCCCATATGCTTTGTTAACCACTCTCTCAGTATGACCTGCCACCTTCAGCGACCTATGCACATTAACTCCCAGGTCCCTCTATCCCTGCACACTCTTTAAAACTTTTATTAACTGTATTTTGCCTCTACCTGTTCCTTCTGCCAAAATGCATCACCTCACACTTTTCTGCATTAAAGTCCATCTGCCACTTTTCTGCCCATTCTGCAAGCATTTCTATATTCTGCTGCAATCGATTGATATCATCATCACTGTTTGGTGTCATCGGCAAATTTCGAAATTCTACTATGTATTCCAATATCCAGGTCATTAACATATACCAAAAAAAGCAGTGGCCCCAGCACTGACCCTTGGGGAACACGAATGTCTGCCATCCTCCAGTCTGAAAAACAGCCATTTACCACAACTCACTGTTTTCTGTACTTCTGCCAATTTATTTTCCAATCTGCCACTGACCCATGTATTACATGAGCTTCAATTTTGTTAACCAGCTTACTATGTGGTAATTTGTTAAACGCCTTCCAAAATTCCCTTCTGCAATCCTCTCTCTTACTTCATCAAAAATGCAATTAGATTTGCCAAACACGATCTGCCTTTTTACAATAGCAAAATACTGTGGATGCTGGAAATCCGAAACAACAACATAAAATGCTGGAAAAACTCAGCAGGCCAGGCAGCATCCGTGGAGAGAGAAACAGAGTTAACGTTTCAGGTCGAAGACCTTTCGTCAGAACTGGAAAAAAGCAGGAAATGTAATTCTGCCTTTTTACAAACCCATGTTGGCTCTCCTTAATTAGCTTAAACCTCTACAAATGCTCTTAAGTTTTTTCCTTGATTATTGTTTCTAAAACTTAACCCACCACTGATGTTAAACTGATATGCCTGTAGTTACTAGCATTGTCCTTAAATACTTTCTTTAACAATGGTGTCACATTTGCCACTTTCCAATCCTCAGGCACCTCCCCCGCATTTAGGGAAGATTGTAAAATTATGGCAATCCCTTCCGCTATCTCCTTCCCCAATTACCTTAGCCCTAGGATACAAGCCATCTGGATCAGGTGACTTGTCTATTCTAAGCATATTCAGCCTTTCTAGTATATCAATTCTATCAATTTTCACCCCTTCCATTGATTCTAACTTTTCCACTTCTGTTGATATTTTGTCGGCATCCACCTCCTTTAGTAAACACGGATACAAAGTACTTATTGAGTATTCTAGCCTTGCCCTGCGCCTCTAAGCATATATCACCTTCTTTCTCTAATAGGTCCCACCCCTCCTCTTACTACCCGCTTAGTGTTTACATGCAGGTAAAGGATTTTGGGGTTTCGTTTTATGTTAACCGCCATTTTACTCTCATATTCTGTATTCGCCAATTGTGTTTTCATCTTCACCTCCCCTCTCAACTTATTGTATTTGGTCTGGTTCTCCCTTGAAGAATTCACCTGACATGCATCATAAACCCTCATTTTTGTTTCATCATCTTCTCTATCTCCCTCGTCATCCAAGAAGCCCTTGCTTTGGTTCCTTTACCCTTCCCTCTTGTTGGAGTGTACCTAGCTTGTACTTGGAACATCTCCTCCTTAAAGATCAGGCATTGTTCCGTTACACTTTTTCCTCTCTGTCTTTGGATACATGTTGCACTGGCTGGATCCTTTTGCACTCCATTGAAGTTGGCCCTATTCCAGTTTAGAAGTTCCACTCTAGCTTGTTCCTTGCTCCTCTACATTGCTAATATAAAACACATGATACAATGATCACTCGTACCCAAGTGTTCTCCCACAGACACTTGGTCGACCTGGCCCACCTCATTCCCCAGCACCAGATCCTGCAATGCCTCCTTCCTAGTTCGGCCAAGAACATATTGTCAATAAATTCTCCTGAACACATTTCAGAAATTCCATCCCCTCCTTTCCCTTTACCCTAGCATTATCCCAATCGATATGTTGGTAATTAAATTCCCCCAATATCCCCACTCTATAGCTCTTGCATATCTCTGCGATTTCCCTGCAGATTTGCTCCTCGACCTCTCTCTCACTATACGGAGGCCTATAGAATACTCTCAATCGCGTGATCACACCCTTTTTGCTCCTCAACTCTAATCAACTGCATCCTGTCCTTGTCCCCTCAAGAACATCCTCCCTTTCCAACAGTGCACTGTCTTCCTTAATCAACACTGCCACCCCACCTCCATGATTTCCTTCCCCATCTTTTCTAAACACCTAGTACCCTTGAGTATTAGGTGCCCAGTCCTCACCGTTTTTAAGCCTCGTTTCCGTTATTGCCAGAAAATCATATAAAACCACAAAATCATGCAAACCAAATATATTCACCACACTTTGTGCGTTTACGTACATGCATTCTAAACCCATTTTTGAATGTGTCGTAGTCTTTCTTTGACTGCTCCTATCTAATGTTGTACTACTATGCAACGCATTCACACTTTTATGCACTTTATTCCTCTTTTCTACTACTATATGCTGGTGCCCATCCAACTGCCAGGCTAGTTTAAACCATCCCCAACAGCACTAAAAAACCTCCCCGCGAGAATGTTGGTCCCGGCTCTGTTGAGGTGTAACCCATCGGCTTGTACAGGTCCCACCTTCCCCAGATACGTTTCCAATGCCTCAGGAATCTAAATCCCTCCCTCCTGCACCGTCTCTCCAACCACGTATTCAGCTGTTCTATCCTCCTATTCCTGCTTTTTAATCTCTCTCCTAGCTCCTTAAACTCTGGCTGCAGGACCTCATCCCTTTTTCTGCCTATGTCGTTGGTCCCGAAATTGGTCAACAGAAAATCAGAAAAGTCATAAACCTTGAGGAGGTTAGTAGTAGAATTCAGAAGGACATAGACAGACTAGAGCAATAGGCAGAACCATGGTAGATGAAATGTAACGCAGAGAAGTGTGAAGTGATACATTTTGGAAGGAAACATGGGGAGATGCAATATAAACTGTATGGTACAATGTTAACGTGTTTGCAGGAACAGAAAAACAGAAGGGTATACCTACATAAATCTTTAAAGGTGGCAGGAAAAGTTGTTAAGAATGTATAACGGATTTTTGGCTTTTTAAATAGAGGCATAGGAATATACGAACGTATGATCATTTCCTGGAGCCTGTTCTAACGTTCAATTACACCATGGTGGGCTGTATCTTAACTCCAACCACCCACCTTGGTTCCGTAACCCTAAAAACCCTTGCATAACTAAATCTATCAATCTCAGTTTTGAAATTTTCAATTGACCGAACCTCAACAGATTTGTGAGGGCGAGTGTTCCAGATTTCCACTATTAGTTTTGTGAAGAAATGCTTTCTTACCTCATCCCTGAACGGCCCAGCTCTGATTTGAGGTTAACCCATTTCTTCTGGTCTCCTCCAACAGAGGAAATAGTTTGTCTCTTTCTATCCTATCAATTCCTCAGATCATCTTAAACGCCTCAATTAGATCACCCCTTAATCGTGCATACAGAATCGAATAGAAACGTCGTCTATGCATTCAGTCCTCAAATATAGTGCTATAGTGATAGGGGATTCTATTGTAAGGGGAATAGAAAGGCGTTTCTGCGGCCGCAAACGAGACTCCAGGGTGGTATGTTGCCTAACTGGTGCAAGGGTCAAGGATGTCTCAGAGCGGCTGCAGGGCATTCTGGAGAGGGAGGGTGAACAGCCCGTTGTCGTGGTGCATATAGGTACCAACGATATAGGTAAAAAACGGGGTGAGGTGCTGAAAGCTGAATATAGGGATATAGGAGGTAAATTAAAAAATAGGACCTCAAAAAGGTAGTAATCTCAGGATTGCGACCAGAGCCACGTGCTAGACAGAGTAGAAATTGGAGGATATTTCAGATGAATACGTGGATAGAGGAATGGTGCAAGGGGGAGGGATTCAAATTCCTGGGAAATTGGAACCGGTTCTGTGGGAGGTGGGACCAGTACAAACTGGACGGTTTGCACCTGGGCAGGACCGGGACCGATGTCCTAGGAGGAGTGTTTGCTAGTGCTGTTGGGGAGGGTTTAAGCTAAAATGGCAGGGGGTTGGGAACATGTGCAGGGAGACAGAGGTAAGGGAAGCAAGGATAGGAGCAAAAGACAGGAAGGAGCAAAGCAAAAGTGGAAGGCAGAGAAATCGAGTGTGTAAATCAAACAGGGCCACAGTAAATAATAATTCTAAAAGCAATAAGTGTGTTAAAAAACAAGCCTGAAGGTTTTGTGTTTTAATGCGAGGAGCATTCGTAATAAAGTGGATGAATTAGCTGCGCAAATAAATGTAACTGGATATGATATAATTGGGATTACGGAGACATGGCTCCAGGGTGACCAAGGCTGGGAATTTAACATCCAGCGGTATTCAATATTCAGGAAGGACAGGCAAAAAAGGAAATGGAAGTGTGGTGGCATTGCTGGTTAAACAGGAGATTAACACAATGGGCCGAAAATTGATCCCGGGACGCGAGAGTACGCACTGCATACTCTCGCGTATTCCCACTCCAATTGCCGGTTTTCTGCATGCCCTGCGCATGCGCTGAAAACCGGCAATTGCTCTTCCGAAAAGGGGGCGGGGCCTGGGTGCATCGCGTGCGCGCTACAGGCTGCGCGCACGCTGTGCACTTCATGCTTTGGACGCGCAGGTAAGTAGGGAAGATTTTGGAATTGTAAAAAGGAGGAGTAAGACCCGCTTTTAAGAAGGTAAGTAGTGAATTAAGTATTTTTTTGAATTTTTTTTTACAGATATATCTTTTTTATAGACTTTAAAGACAGGTAAGTTTATTTTTATAACTTTTTAAAAGATTTTAAATTTTTTCAAAAATTTAATTTTTTATTTAAAATGGTTAATTTAATTAACTATACTTATTTTATTAATGTGATGTTTTTTTTTTTAAATTTAATTGAGGTTTAGCAGTTATTTTGGGGGGGTGTAAGATTCATAAGTCTCACAGCCATGCTGTGAGACTTATGAATGGAAGATGGTGTGCTGCCATTGGCTCTAACTGAGTCACGTGATCCCACAGCTCGCACGAATTAACTACGCCGCTGGGATACGCAAGCCCAGCACAGCTGATGTCTGGAACATCAAGTTCGTGCGAGCTGGATCAGAAAAAGCATAAGCGAGGTGAGACATCGCGGGGAAGGCTTACCCCCGCGGGAACAGAGCGAGATCAATTTCTGGGCCATTATTAAGGAAGGATATTAGCTCTGATGATGTGGAATCTGTAAGGGTAGAGCTGAGCAATACCAAGGGGCAGAAAACGTTAGTGGGCGTTGTATACAGACCCCCAAACAGTAATGCTGAGGCTGGGGATGGCATTAAACAGTAAATTAGAGACACGTGCAATAAGGGCACAGCAGTTATCATGGATGACATTAATCTACATATAGATTGGGCTAACCAAATAAGTAACAATATTGTGGAGGGGGAATTCCTAGAGTGTATACGGGTGGTTTGCTGGACCAATATATCGAGGAACCAACTAGAGACCAGGCCATCTTAGACTGGGTATCATGTATGAGAAAGGATTAATTAGCAATCTTGTTTTGCGAGGCACCTTGGGGAGGAGCGATCATAATATGATCGAATTCTTCACTAAGATGAAGAGTGATGTAGTTGACTCAGAGACTAGGGTGCTGAATTTAAATAAAAGAAACTACGATGCTACGAGGTGCGAGTTGGCTAGGATGGATTGGGGAACGTTACTTAAAGGGTTGACGGTGGATAGGCAATGGAAAACATTTAAAGATCGCATGGATCAACTATAGAATTTGTTCATCCCTGTTTGGCATAAAAAAAGAGACTCAACCGTGGCTAACAAGGGAAATTAGGGACAGCATAAGATCCAAGGAGAAGACATATAAATTGGCCAGAAAAAGCAGCAAACCTGAGGATTGGAAGCAGTTTAGTCTTCAGTAAAGGAGCACAAAGGGATTCATTAAGAGGGGGGAAATAGAGTATGAGAGTAAGCTTGCAGGAGCATAAAAATTGACTGTAAATGCTTCTATAGATATGTGAAGAGAAAAAGATTGGTGAAGGCAAGCGTAGGTCCCTTGCAGTCAGAATCAGGGGAATTTATAATGGGGAACAAAGAAAGGGTTGACCAATTAAATACATACTCTGGTTCTGTCTTCACAAAGGAGGACATAAATAAACTCCCAGAGATGTCGAGGAACATAGGGTCGAATGAGAGGGAGGAACTGAATGAAATCTGTATTTGTAGGGAAATGGTGTTAGGGGTATTGACGGGTGAAGTCCGATAAATCCCCAGGGCCTGATAATCGACATCCTAGGGTACGTAAGGAAGTGGCCCTAGAAATAGTAGATGCATTGCTAGATATCTTCCAAAATTCGATGGACTCTGGAACAGTTCCCATGGATTGAAGGGTAGCTAATGTAACCCCACTATTTCAAAAAGATGGTAGAGAGAAAACGGGGAATTATAAACCGGCAAGCCTGACATCGGTAGTGGGGAAAATGCTAGAGTCCATTATAAAAGATGTAATAGCAGAGCACTTGGAAAACAGTGGCAGTATTCGACAAAGTCAACATGGATATACAAAAGTTAAATCATGCTTGAATAATCTACTGGAATTTTGAGAGCATGTAACTGGTAGAATTGATAAGGGAGAACCAATGGATGTGGTGTATTTGGACTTTCAGAAGGCATTCGAAAGGTACCGCGTAAGAGATTAGCATGCAAAGTAAAAGCACATGGGATTGGGGGTAAGGTACTGACTTGGATAGACAACTGGTTGGCAGACAGGAAGCAAAGAGTTGGATAAACGGGTCTTTTTCCGAGTGGCATGCAGTGCCTGGTGGGGTACCGCAGGAATCGGTGCTAGGACCCAAGCTATTCTCAATATATATTAATGATCCAAACGAGGGAACTAGATGTAATATCTCCAAGTTTGCAGACGACACAAAGCTGGGTGGCCGTGTGTGCTGTGAGGAGGATGCAGATAAACTCCAGTACGATTTGGACAGGTTGGGTGATTGGGCTGATGCAGTATAATGTGGACAAATGCGAGTTTATCCATTTTCGTGGCAAAAACAGGAAGGCAGATTATTATCTGAACGGCAATAGATTGGGAAAGTGGGAATTTCAACGAGACCTGAGTGTCCTTGTGCACCAGTCGTTGAAGGTCAGCATGCAGGTGCAGCAGGTGGTTAAGAAGGCGAATGGTATGGTGGCGTTCATAGCGAGATTATTCGAGTAAAGGAGCAAGGATGTCTTGCTGCAGTTGTACAGGGCCTTGGTGAGACCACACCTTGAGTATTGTGTGCAGTTTTGGTCGCCTTATCTAAGGCAGGATTTTCTTGCCATGGAGGGAGTGCAGCGAAGATTCACCAGACTGATACCTGGGATGGCAGGAATGACGTATGAAGAGAGATTGGGTCCATTCGCTAGTGTTTAGAAGAATGAGAGGGCATCTCATTGAAACTTATAACATTCTAACAGGACTAGACAGACTTGATGCAGGAAGGATGTTCCCGATGGCGGGGAGTCCAGAACCAGGGTTCACAGTCTAAGGATAAGGGGTAAGCCATTTAGGATTGAGATGAGGAGGAATTTCTTCACCCAGAGAGTGGTGAACCTGTGGAATTCTCTACCACAGAAGGCAGTTGAGGCCAATTAATTAAATATATCCAAGAAGGAGATAGATATATTTCTTAAGTCTAAAGGGAACAAGGGATATGGGGAGTAAGCAGGGACAGGGTACTGAATTTGTATGATCAGCCATGATCTCATTACATGATGGAACAGGCTCGAGGGGCCGAATGGTCTACTGCTGCTCCTATTTGCTATGTTACTATGTTTCTTAAACATTTTAGCCCTGGTGCCATTCTGGTGAATCTCAGCTGCAGCCCCTACAAGGCCGTTAGATCCTTCCTGAGATCCAGTGCCCAGAACTTAACACAGAAATCAAAATATGGTCTAACCAGAGCTCTGTACATGTGCAGCAGAACTTCCAACCGTTTGTATTCCAGCCCTCTTGAGATAAAGTCCAATATTCCATTTCACTGTTTACTTATTTTTTGCACCTACTGACTATCTTTTAGTGGTTTCTGTACTCGGAACCCTAATTCTCTCTGCTCATCCACAGTTCCGAGCTTCTCGCCATTTAGCATATACTCTAATCTATCTTTTTCAGGTACATAGAAACATAGAAACATAGAAAATTGGTACAGGAGTAGACCATTCGGTCCTTCGAGCCTGCACCGCCATTCAATGCGTTCATGGCTGAACATGCTACCTCAGTACCCCATTCCTGCTTTCTCGCCATACCCTTTGATCCCCCTAGTTGTGAGTGTTATATCTAACTCCCTTTTGAATATATTTAGCGAACTGGCCTCAACAACCTTTTGTGGAAGAGAATTCCATAGATTCACCACTCTCTGGGTGAAGAAGTTCCTCCTCAGCTCAGTCTTCAATGGCTTCCCCTTAATCCTTAGACTGTGACCCCTGGTTCTAGTTTCCCCTAACATTGGGAACATTCTGCCGGCATCTAATTTGTCTAAACCAGTCAGGATTTTAAATGTCTCTATAAGATCCCCCCTCATTCTTCTGAACTCCAGAGGATACAAGTTCAGTTGACCCAATCTTTCTTGATATGTCAGTCCGGCCATCCCAGGAATCAATCTAGTGAACCTTCGCTGCACTCACTCAATAGCAAGAATGTCCTTCCTTAAGTTAGGAGACCAAAACTGCGCACAATACTCCAGGTGTGGCCTCACCAAGGCCCTGTACAACTGCAGCATCACCTCCCTACTCCTGTACTCAAATCCCATTACTATGAAGGCCATCATTCCGTTTGCTTTCTTGACTGCCTGCTGCACTTGCATTCCCACCTTCAGTGACTGATGTACCATGACGCCCAGGTCTCGTTGCACCTCCCCTTTCCCTAATCTGCCACCATTCAGGTAATAGTCCGCCTCTCTATTTTTACCACCAAAGTGGATAACCTCACATTTATCCACATTGTACTTCATCTGCCATACATTTCCCCATTCACCCAACCTGTCCAAGTCACTCTGTAGCCTCCTAGCATCCTCCTCATTGTTCCCACTGCCTCCCAATTTAGTGTCATCCGCAAATTTGGAGATATTACATTTAATCCCTTCGTCCAAATCATTAATATATAATGTAAACAGCTGGGGTCCCAGCACCGAACCCTGCGGTACCCCGCTGGTCACTGCCTGCCATTCTGAAAAGTACCCATTTACTCCTACTCTTTGTTTCCTGTGTGCCAACCAGTTCTCAATCCACGTCAACACATTACCCCCAATCCCATGTGCTTTAACTTTGCTCACCAATCTCTTGTGTGGGACCTTGTAGAAGGCCTTCTGAAAGTCCAAACACACCACATCTACTGGTTCCCCCCTGTCCACCCTATTGGAAACATCCTAAAAAAATTCCAGAAGATTTGTCAAGCATGATTTACCTTTCACAAATCCATGCTGACTTGGACCTATCACGTCGCCACTTTCCAAATGGTCTGTTATGACATCTTTAATAATTGCTTCCATCATTTTACCCACGACTGATGTCAGGCTGACCGGTCTATAATTCCCTGCTTTCTCGCTCCCTCCTTTTTTAAAAAGAGGGGTTACATTGGCCACCCTCCACTTCATCGGAACTGATCCAGAGTCCAAGGAATGTTGGAAAATGATCGTCAATGCATCCACTATTTCCAAGGCCACCTCCTTAAGTACTCTGGGATGCAGACCATCAGGCCCCGGGGATTTTTCAGCCTTCAGTCCCATCAATTTCCCCAATACCTTTTCCCGACTAATAAGGATTTCCCTCAGCTCCTCCCTCTTACCAGATCCTCTGACCCCTTTTATTTCCGGCAGGTTGTGTGTGTCCTCCAAAGTAAACACCGAACCAAAGTACTTGTTCAATTGATCCGCCATTTCCTTGTTCCCCATTACGACTTCCCCTGTTTCCGACTGCAGGGGACCTACGTTTGTTTTTAGTAACCTCTTTCTTTTTACATATTTATAGAAGCTTTTGCAGTCCATTTTAATGTTCTCTGCAAGCTTCCTTTCATATTTTATTTTCCCTGCCCTAATCAAACCCTTCGTCCTCCTCTGCTGAGTTTTGAAGTTCTCCCAGTCCCCGGGTTTGCTGCAACTTCTGGCCAATTTGAATGCAACTTCCTTGGTTTTAATACTATCCCTGATTTCCCTTGTTAGCCATGGTTGAGCCACCTTCCCTTTTTTATTTTTACGCCAGACCGGGATGTACAATTGTTGTAGTTCATCCATGCGATCTCTAAATGTCGGCCATTGCCCTTCCACTGATGGCCCCTTAAATACAAAGTGAAAGAGCTCACACTTTCCAACATTGACCTCCATCTGCCACAGTTTTGCCCAGAGAGTGCAAAATCAAGGGAGTTAGGCTCAACTTTCATCAATCACTTTCGTCAGTTGGAGTATTGTATCCAATTCTATCGTCACACTTTAACAAGGCTGTCAAGGCATTGGAGAGGATGCAGAGGATATTTACTGAAATAGGAATAAGGATGAGAAACTTCAGTTACATGGAGAGACTGGAGAAGCTGAAATTGTTCTCCTTGAAGCAGAGAAGTTTAAGGGGATATTTAATAGAGGTGTTCAAAATCACGAAGCTTTTTTGACAGAGTAAATAAGGAGAAACTGTTTCCACTGGCAAAACGTCGGTAAACAGAGGACAAAGATTAATGTAATTGGCAAAAAAGCCAGAGGTGAGATGAAGAGAAATTATTTTGAGGTATCAAGTAATTAAGATCTGGAATGTGTTGCATGAAAGGATGGAAGCAGAAGCAATAGCAACTTTAAAAAGGGAATTATATAAATACTTGAACGGGAGCTGATTGTCGGGCTCAGGGGAAAGAGCAGGAGTGTGGGACTAATTGGACTGCTCTTTCAAAGAGCCGGTCCAGGCTCGATAGGCCGAATGGCCGCCTTCTCTGCTGGATGATTCTATGATAGCGATCACTGACTCTTTGTTCCTAAGCGTATAATAAACGATATATAAACTGGAATACTATTTACAGCAGCAGAATTTTAGAGTCAAATTGCACGTGGAAGTTTCATTCCGTTAACTGAGGCAACTCCCAGTAAATCAATTGCTGAAAATGCATCCGTTATTACCTGCTCATTATTGGTATGTTAACTTGTCACTATCTTTGAACAACTACTCAAAGAAAATGCAATTTCTGTACATTAAATGAAAATAATTGTGCTCAGTATATTCCTGCCCTTACCTTGTGCTGCGGCTCCCGATTCTGGTCCAGAGAGTCCGGGTAAGTTAACGTTGGGAGTTCTGCAGGTTAATGAACACACCCTGGGTAAAGATCAGTTACACCTCACAGTCATAAACACCACCTTCAGGATGATCAGTACAATCCCTCCCCGCCCTGTTCTCTGGTGCGGGGCTCGATCAGAATCACACACGGTCTCATTCAATTTGAATGTTTCTGATAAATTACTGACCTTTGACCCAAAGTCATTAATCCGTTGTGTGGTAACAATGACTACATTGCCCCACAGCTCTTCCATCTGCGGTTCAGAAGACCCCGCAGTGAAACCGTGTTCTGTAGGGGAATCAGCTTCAGATCCTCAATAAGATGTGATTGTTCACCATAAAACCAATTCATTATCGGACCCGAGAAGGGCAGAGGCGGCAAGGGACAAAGATCGCTGATTACAAACTCCAGCAAATAGTCTTTAGTTAATGAGTAACAGTCTGGGCTTTGATCAGGTTGTTACCACCCATTAGTGCCAGGTTCCCGAGTTCAGTAACTGGAACTGAATCAGCCAATGTGTGCGGCGAACAAGTGACATTCCTGCTTCACCGCCCTGTTAACTTTAATGGTCATGATTTATTTTAACAGTTTTTTTAATCTTTCTTTTAGCAGTTTGGCGGCGGAATATATTTATTATGAGACTGGGGAAACTCTGAACATTAAATTCATTTGCTAATTAGTATTTGTGTTTAATATAAATGTCAAAAGTTTAGGCAACCTATTGCTACTGCTCAGTGTCTCGATCCCCTTCCTGCTTCTCCGTGCTGCCGCTCCCAGTCTGTTTACAGCTCCCCCTTCTCCGTGTCTGAAATCCCTGCCTTTGACCGTCTGCTGCCCCCACCGCCGATTACATGCCTGGTCTTTAATGGTTGTTTCCCTCCCTCACCGGATTATGTCTGTTTCCCCCCCTGCTTCCATTCCAATCAGCTCTATGCCTGATTCTGTAGAAACTATCTTCCCCCCCATGCAACTTCCATCCCAGCTGCTCCATGCCTGAATGTCCGCCCCCCCCCCCGCATCTGTAACTGCCTCCTGCTCTACAACCTTCCTCCACTCCTAACTATCTCCCGCTAACCCTTTCTTCCTCCCCAGCTGCATCAATCCTAATTTTACCCTTGCCCTTCCTTTCCTCCTGCTCCGTGCCCGATATTCCCATACCCGTTTGCCCTCCTTGAGTATTTCCAGCATGCTTTGTTTCCATTTCAGATTTCCAGCTTCCGCAGAATTTTGAAAAATATTTAACAGCATTTTGAAGTAAAGCAGAATCCAAAACCCGTCCCATATTCTCTGCACCGATAATTGCTGCAGACTCGAGAAATGGTCCCACAATCATGATCCTGCATCAACGAGCTGGAAAATGTGACTCTTCAGTATTTTTTCGTGTGATCACACATCTCCGTGTTTAAAATTCCACTTGTGGTAGTTTGTCTTTGTTGTAGTTTCACTAGGTTAGGGCCTCATTCTAAAGTTCTACTATCTCCCCATGTTCTTAATTCCCCGATCAGAGGAAATAGTTTCTCACTATGTACCATGTCAAAAAAATTTTAACATTTTAAGTATCTTGGTCAGATCGCCCCTCAATCTTCTATACTCAAGCTCATACAAGCCAAGCTTTTGCAACTTGTCAATCGGAGTGCATGCCATTGATTCCAACTCTTTCTCCTAACTCCATAACAATTTCTAGCCCAAGTCATAAGGCTGCCTCCATTTCAGTGCACTCTCATTTATGCCAATTATCATTATTGTGGAACCCTATCGAATGCCTTCTGCAAGTCCACATAGATAAAATCCACAGGCACACATTGTCTACCTTATAAGTGATGTTCTCAAAATATTCAACCTAATTAGTCAGACATGAATGACCTTTAATAAAACGATGCTGGTTCTCTGATCAGCTCATTTTGCTTCAAATGCTCAGTCACTCGATCCTTAATGATTGATTCCAGTAGCTTCCCCTCAAGCGACATTAAACTGACATGCATTTAGTTCCCTCAGTTTCTATCACACCCATCTTAAGTAGTGGAGTGACGATAGCAATTTCCAGTCTAACAGCACAATTCCCGAATCAAGTAAGCTTTGAAGGATTCTAACTAACGCTTCTGCAATTTCCACTCGACTTTTTTCAATAACCTTAGGTGGAAATCATCAGGTGGGAGAGATTTATCTATCCAAACTTCCAATATTTTCTCCAGCAACATTTTTACGATTATGTACACAGTAAATTCCTCTCCTTCATTTAATTATTTTTGCCTTTTCTCACTGGCATTTTTTCCATTTCATCTATTATGAAAACTGACACAAAAAATTCGTTAAATAAATCTACTGTTACCTTGTTGTTAGCTATTACCGTATCATCTGTATTTGTCATTAATGGTCCACATCTCCCTCAGTCACTTTCTCAATCTTAACAAATATATTAATTTTTAATATTAGCTATTATATTAATTGCAAGGTGTTTCGTATTCCCTTTTCGCTGCTCTTAATATTTCCTTTGCATTCTTTGTTCTTTTCTATGTTTCCCCCAGTCCTCAGGATTACTATTTTTCTTCTCATTAGTGAGTGACTTCCTTTAGCTTTACACTGATCTTACCGCACATGCAGACCATGGTTGTTTGACTGTACAAGTAAAATTTTACCTCCTTACGGATATGATTTGGATAACCAGCAATGTCCTATCCACAAAATTAAAGACAGATGGAATCAGGTCTATTACCGCTCTACCAGCCTCCCCACACTGATCAGCAGAGTGACGGATGGACGCATCAATAGCGGGACCGTAACTCGCCTCGACAACAAAGCAGTATTTGCCTCAGGTTTGGCCGCAATGAGTCCCAAAATCCTAAGGTCAATGTGGGTCAAAGAGGAAACCTTCCGTGGCTGGATATATTGGATTTCAGTGATGGTTCGGGGCTGTGTTTTATGTTGAAATGTCTCGATCTCTAACTGTTTATTCAAAAGCGTGTCATAAACTAGAAATCTATTTCAATAATATTTCCAACAGCATAATGTTAATGTGTGTGGTTACTTTTGGAAGTTTTATTCTGTTAAATGTCGCTGCTGCAATTTAAAAAATAAAACAATGATTTCTGACCTGATCCAATGTTGATACCTCAACTTTTTACTGATTGAAGTACTGCACCAGAAAATGGCACTGGGTCAGTTTTGCTACAATAAAACACTATAATGGTGCTCAGTATATTCCGGGTCCTTATCTTGTGCTGCTGTCCCTTATTCTGGTTTCAGATAGTCTGGGTAAGTTAGCATTGTGGGTTATACAGTTAAATGAACACACCCTGGGTAAAGATCAGTTACACAGCACAGTCCTAAACCCGACCTTCAGCCTGATCAGTACAATCCCTCACCGCCCTGTTCACTGGTGTAGGACTCGATCTGAATCACACACGGTCTCATTCTGTTTGAATTATTCTGATGAATGAGTGATCTTTTTCAAAAGTAATTAATCATTTGTTTGGTCAAAACGATTATATTTCCCCCATCTCTTCCATCTGCGCTTCAGAAAATCCCGGAGGAAAACCGCATTCTGTATCCCGATTCATATCCGTGCACTCAATTTGAGTATATTGCTCACCATAAAACCTGTTTATTATCGGATATATAAGGGCACAGAGAGCGAGGAACAAAGATCGCTGGTAGTTTATTGGGATCAAACACCAGAGGGAAGGGCACAGTGAACTCTTTGTGTTAACACAACACTGTTCTGGTATTATCTACCTTTCGATTTTTAGCTGTTCATTTTTCCCGATTCTAACTCTATGGGAATGAATTACATTCGGATCGCAGCTCTATTGATCTCGGTATTTGATAATGTTAATCTGATCTGCATAAACTAGATTTCTACACTTCCCGTCAAATGACTGGTTACAGGTTATTTTCCAGTGATGATCATTTATTAACCGCAGAGCAATGACTATAAAAATCAGGAGATATTCTCCAGTTAATCAGTAACAGTCTGGGCCTGGATAAGGATTTTCACACCCATGACCATCAGGCTCCGGCTTTCACTTACTGGAACTGAATCAGCCAATGTGTGCGGTAAACAAGTGAATGTTCAGCATCGTTGGCCGGTTAACCTTCATACACAGAGCTGAAATGTCTCCTTTTCTTTTCCTCTTTCTATTAGATGTTTGATACCGGATTCCATCATTCTGGGCTTGAGAAACCGTGAAAATTACATTAATTGGCTCCTCGGTGCGTGTTAGTTGAACTGCTGAAAACAGCCTGCGTCTATCTACCCTGTCCCATCCGCCCATAATTTGAAACACATCTCTCATATTTAGAGTGAAATTGCACGTGGAAGTTTCATTCCGTGAACTGACGCAACATCCAGTCAATCAATTTCTCAAAATACATCCGTCATTACCTGCTCATTTTTGGTATATTAACTTGTCACTATCTTTGAACAACAACTCAAAGAAAATGCAATTTCTGTACATAGAACATAGAACAGTACAGCACAGTACAGGCCCTTCAGCCCTCGATGTTGTGCCGAGCATTGTCCGAAACCAAGATCAAGCTATCCCACTCCCTATCATTCTGGTGTGCTCCATGTGCTTATCCAATAACCGCTTGAAAGTTCCTAAAGTGTCCGACTCCACTATCACAGCAGGCAGTCCATTCCACACCCCAACCACTCTCTGAGTAAAGAATCTACCTCGGACATCCCTTCTATATCTCCCCCCATGCACCTTATAGTTATGCCCCCTTGTAACAGCTACCTCCACCCGAGGAAATAGTCTCTGAACATCCACTCTATCTATCCCCCTCATCATCTTATAAACCTCTATTAAGTCGCCTCTCATCCTCCTCCGCTCTAAAGAGAAAAGCCCTAACTCCCTCAATCTTTCCTCATAAGACCTCCCCCCCAAACCAGGCAGCATCCTGGTAAATCTCCTTTGCACTCTTTCCAATGCTTCCACGTCCTTCCTATAGTGAGGTGACCAGAACTGCACACAATATTCCAAATGTGGTCTCACCAAGGTCCTGTTTAGTTGTAGCATAACCTCACGGTTCTTAAACTCAAACCCCTTGTTAATAAACGCTAACACACTACAGGCCTTCTTTACTGCTCTATCCACTTGAGTGGCAACCTTCAGAGATCTGTGAATATGAACCCACAGATCCTCTGTTCCTCCAAGTTCCTCAGAACCCTGCCGTTGACCCTGTAATCCTTATTCAAATTTGCCCTACCAAAATGAATCACCTCGCACTTATCAGGGTTAAATTCCATCTGCCATTTTTCGGCCCAGCTCTGCATCCTATCAATGTCTCTTTGCAGCTTACAACAGCCCTCCACCTCATCCACTACTCCACCAATCTTGGTGTCATCAGCAAATTTACTGATCCACCCTTCAGTCCCCTCCTCCAAGTCATTGATAAAAATCACAAACAGCAGAGGACCCAGCACCGACCCCTGTGGCACACCGCTGGTAACTGGTCTCCAGTCCGAAAATTTTCCATCCACCACCACCCTCTGCCTTCTATGAGATTCTGTATCTATTTACTTCACCTGAGGAAGGGGCAATCGATAGCTCCGAAAGCTTGTGATTTCAAATAAAACTGTTGGACTATAACCTGGTGTTGTGCGACCTCTCAATTTTTTCTATGAGATAGCCAGTTACTTATCCAAACGGCCAAATTTCCCTCTATCCCACAACTCCTTACTTTCTTCATGAGCCGACCATGGGGAACCTTATCAAACGCCTTACTAAAATCCATGTATACGACATCAACTGCTCTACCTTCATCTACACACTTAGTTACCTCCTCAAAGAATTCAATCAAATTTGTTAGGCAAGACTTACCCTTCACGAATCCGTGTTGACTATCCCTGATTAAGTTGCCTCTTTCCAAATGGTCATAAATCCTATCCCTCAGGACCTTTTCCATTATCTTACCAACCACCGAAGTAAGACTAACCGGCCTATAATTACCAGGGTCATTCCTATTTCCTTTCTTGAAGAGAGGAACAACATTCGCCACTCTCCAGTCCTCTGGCACCATCCCCGTGGACAGTGAGGACCCAAAGATCAAAGCCAAAGGCTCTGCAATCTCCTCCCTTGCCTCCCAAAGAATCCTAGGATATATCCCATCTGGCCCAGGGGACTTATCGACCCTCAGGTTCTTCAAAATTGCTAAAACATCTTCCCTCAGAACATCTACCTCCTCCAGCCTATCCACCTTTATCACACTCTCATCCTCAATAACATGGCCCCTCTCCTCGGTGAACACTGACGAAAAGTATTCATTCATCACCTCTCCTATCTCTTCTGACTCCATGCACAAGTTCCCACTACTGTCCTTGACCGGCCCTACCCTCACCCTGGTCATTCTTTTATTTCTCACATAAGAGTAAAAAGCCTTGGGGTTTTTCTTGATCCGACCCGCCAAGGACTTCTCATGCCCCCTCCTATCTCTCCTAAGCTCTTTTTTTTAGCTCATTCCTTGCTACCTTGTACCCCTCAATCAACCCAACTGAACCTTGTTTTCTCATCCTTACATACGCTTCCTTTTTCCTCTTGACTAGACATTCAACCTCTTTTGTGAACCATGGTTCTCTCATTCGGCCATTTCCTCCCTGCCTGACAGGGACATACCTATCAAGGACACGCAGTAATTGCTCCAGGAAAAAGCTCCACTTTTCTTTTGTGCCTTTCCCTGATAATTTCTGTTCCCATCTTATGCTCCCTAATTCTTGCCTAATCGCATCATAATTACCCCTCCCCCAATTATAAACCCTGCCCTGCTGTATGGCCCTATCCCTCTCCATTGCAATAGTGAAAGTCACCGAATTGTGGTCGCTATCTCCAAAGTGCTCTCCTACATCCAAATCCAACACTTGGCCCGGTTCATTACCCAGTACCAAATCCAATGTGGCCCCACCTCTTGTCGGCCTATCCACATATTGTGTCAGGAAACCCTCCTGCACACACTGTGCAAAAACTATCCCATCCGAACTGTTTGACCTATAAAGGTTCCAATCAATTATGTCTGTTTCTCCCCCTGCTTCCATTCCAATCAGCTCTATGCTTGATTCTGTAGAAACTCTCTTTCCCCAGATGCACCTTCCATCCCACCTGCTCCATGCCTGAATGTCCCCCCCGCATCTATAACTGCCTGCTACTCTACAACCTTCCTCCACTCCTAACTATCTCCCGCTAACCCTTTATTCCTCTCCACCTGCAGCAATCTGAATTTTACCCTTGCCCATCCTTTCCTCCTGCTCCGTGCCCGATATTCCCGCACCCGTTCGCCCTCTGCTCTATATATCTGATGCGGAGATGCCGGTGTTGGACTGGTGTGGACAAAACTGAGAAGTCGCACAACACCAGGTTATAGTCCAACAGTTTTATTTTGAATTACGAGCTTTCGGAGATGTTGCCCCGGTCAACAGCTCCGAAAGCTCGTAATTTTAAATAAAACTGTTGGACTATAACCTGGTGTTGTGCGACTTCTCCTTTCTATATATCTGATTCACACTCTCCTTTCCTTTCCACCTGCCCCCATGTCTGATTACATTTCCTGCTTCCTTGCCCATTATGCTGCATGTCTAATTTCCCACCCACCACACACAATGTGTAACAGCTGAAAATGTTGGAAACACTCAGGAGGTCAGG
Source organism: Squalus acanthias (assembly GCA_030390025.1). Classification (NCBI taxonomy): domain Eukaryota; kingdom Metazoa; phylum Chordata; class Chondrichthyes; order Squaliformes; family Squalidae; genus Squalus; species Squalus acanthias. The sequence goes on from JASTWF010001565.1 coordinate 51,363, forward strand.
CCGCATCTGTGGAGAGAGCAAGATTTAACGTTTCAGGTCGATGACCTTTCTTCAGATGTCTCCACAGATGCTGTGTAATCTGCTTAGTATTTCCAGCATGCTTTGTTTCTATTTCAGATTTCCAGCATCCGCAGTATTTTGAAAAATATTTAACAGCTATTTGAAGTAAAGCACAATCCAAAACCCGTCCCATATTCTCTGCACCGAATGTTGTTACAGACTCGAGAAATGGCCCCACAATAATGAACCAGCATCAACCAGCTGGATAATGTTCCTCTTCAATATTTTTTCATGTGATCACATATCTCCTTGTTTAAAATTCCCCTTGTGGTACTTTGTCTATTATGTTGTTTCACTAGGTTAGGGCCTCATTCTAAAGTTTTACTATCTCCTCATGTTCTTAATTCCCCGATCAGAGGAAGTAGTTTCTCTCTTTCTACCCTATCGAAACTTCTTAACATTTTAAACAGCTCGTTCAGGTTGCCACTCAATCCGCTATATTCAAGCTCATACAAGCAGGCTTGCAACATGTCAATAGAAGTGACTACCATTGATCCCCACTCTTTCTCCTAACTCCGTAACAATTTCTAAACCAAGTTAAAAGGCTGACTCCATTTCAATGCGATCTCATTTGTGTCGATTATCTTTTGTGTGGAACCTTATCGAATGACTTCTGCAAGTCCACATCGACAACATCCACAGGCACTCAGTTGTCCACCTTATAAATAATGTTCTCAAAATATTCCACTAGATTAGTCAGACATGAATTACCTTCAATAAAGCCATGCTGGTTCTCTAATCAGCTCATTTTACTCAATTGCTCAGTCACTCGATCCCTAATGACCGATTCTAGTAGCTTCCCCTCAACCGACGTTAAACTGACATGCATGTTGTTCCTAAATTTCTATCACACTCATCTTAAATAGCAATTTCCAGTCTAACAGCACAATTCCATAACAAGAAAGCTTTGAAAGATTCTAACTAACGCTTCTGCAATTTGCACCCTACTTCTTTCAATAACCTTGAGTGGAAATCATCTGGTGGGAGAGATTTATCATTCCAAACTGCCAATATTTTCTCCTGCAACATTTTTACGATGATGTACACACTAAATTCCTCTCCTAGATTTAAATTATGTTGCCTTCTCTCACTGGCATTGTGTCCTTTTCATCTATTGTAAAAACTGACAAAAATATTTCTTAAATAAATCTGCTGTTACCTTCTTTGCTATTGCCGTATCCTCTGTGTTTGTCTTTAATGGACCACATCTCCCTCAGTCACTTTCTCAATCTTAATATATTTATATTATTTTTTTATATTCGCTTTTATATTACTTGCAAAATATTTTCGTATTCCCTTTTGCGGCTCTGAAATTTTCTTTGTATCCTTTGTTGTTTTCTATGCTTCTCCCAGTCTCAGGATTACCGCTTTTCTTGACACTAGTGTGAGTCACTTCCTTTTGCTTTATACTGCATCTTACCGCACATGCAGATCATGGTTGTTAGACTGTTCAAGTGAAATTTTACCTCCTTAGGGGTATGATTTCGATGACCAACAATGTCCTATCCGCAAAATAAAGGACAGAAGGAATCAGGCCAATTGCCGCCCTATCAGCCAACCCACAATGATCAGCAAAGTGACGGATGAACTCATCAATAGCGGGACCGTAAATCGCCTCGACAACAAGGCAGCATTTGCCTCGGTTTGGCAGCAATGAATCCCAGTATCCTAAAGTGAATGTGGGTCAAAGGGGAAATCTTCCGTGGCTGTATATGTTGGATTTCAGTGAAGGTTCGGGGCTGTGTTTTATGTTGAAAAGTCTCGATCTCTAACTGTTTATTTAAAAGCGTGTCATAAACTAGAAACCTATTTCAATAATATTTCCACCAGCAGAATGTTAATGTGTGAGGTTACATTTGGAAGTTTTATTCTCCTAAATGAAGCTGCTGCAATTTCTAAAAAATAAAACAATGATTTGTTACCTGACCCAATGTTGATATCTCAACTTCTCACTCTGATTGAACTACTCCACCAGGAAATGGCACTGGGTCAGTTCTGCTACAATAAAACACTATAATGGTGCTCGGTATATTCCGGTTCCTTACCTTGTGCTGCGGTCCCTTATTCTGGTTCCAGAGAGTCCCGGTAAGTCAGCATTGTGGTTTATACAGTTTAATGAACACACCCTGGGTAAAGATCAGCTACACAGCACAGTCATAAACCCGACCTTCAGCCTAATCAGTACAATCCCTCCCCGCCCTGTTCTCTGGTGCAGGCCTCGATCTGAAACACACACGATCTCATTCTGTTTGAATTATTCTGATGCACTACTGATCTTTACCCAAAGTAATTAATAATTTGTGTGGTAAAAATGATTATATTCCCCCATCGCTTCCCTCTGCGATTCAGAAGTCCACGCAGGGAAACTGCATTCTGTATCCAGATTCATATCCGTGACCTCAATTTGATTATATTGCTAACCGAAAAAAACCTTGCTTTTATCGGACTATGAAAGGGCACAGATATCCAGGGACAAACATCGCTGTTAGTTTATTGGAATCAAACACCAGAGGGAAGGGCACCGTGAGCTCTTTGTGTTAACACAACACACTTCTTTGGAATCATCTACCTCTCGATCATTATCTTTGTCCTGATTCAAACTCTGCCGGAATGAACAACATTCGTATCACAGCTCTATTGATCTCGGTGTTAGACCTTTTATAATGTTAATCTGATCTGGATACCCTAGATTTCTACAATTCCCGTCACCTGTACAGGTTATTTTCCAGTGTTGGTCATTTATTAACCAAAGAACAATGGTGTTAAAATCCGGGAGCCTGTCTCCAGTTAATGAGTAACAGTCTGGGCCTTGATAAAGATGTTCACACCCATGAGTTTCAAGCTTCGGCTTTCACTTACTGGAACTGAATCAGTAAATGTGTGCGGTAAACAAGTGACTGTTGAGCATCGTTGGCCGGTTAACCTTCATACACAGAGCTGAAATGTCTCCTTTTCATTTCCTCTTTCTATTAAAGTTTTGATACCGAATCCAAGTCATTGTGGGCCTGGCAAACTCTGAAAATTAAACTCATTGGTTCCTCGGTGCGTGTTAGCTCAACTGCTGAAAACAGCCTGTGTCTATCTACCATCTCCCATCCGCCCATAATTTTAAACACATCTCTTATATCGCTCCATAATATGTATTTTTCTAATGAAAAAAACGGCGTCATTCCAAGTAGTTGTTTGTACTTGTGTTTCAGCTATTGGCAGCTTCCTGGTGAATCTATTTTGTTCACACTCTAGAGGCTCAATATCCTCCCTGAAGCCTGGAGCGCGATAATGCCCACAGTACTCTAATTACAGGCATATGTGGAGTTCTTCATTGTAAAGTGAACAATTAAAGTAGGGTTCCGGGTCACGGGGGTCACAAAGCACAATATAATTTTTACCGAGTTGCTTCATTATCAGTGAAGTGAGGGGAGTGCGGCAAACTCACTCAATTCTTTCCAGGAGGATTCGATCTCCGGCGTTCTGATTGTTATTTAATATTGGTGTCACTAGACTATCGCCCTCGAAGGTATATGTGGAAACGGTGTCAAGATGTAATTAGAGTGGGAGGAGGTTCCAGTGGAGTATGAACACTGCATAGACCACTTGGGCCGAATGGACTGTTTCTCTGCTGCAGTTTCTATTTAACTCTAATCTCCCCCGAACAAAGTCACAAACTACAACCTCCGTGACTGCGACCATGGTGTGTAACCCTTCCTTGTCCATCATTCACCTTTCCACAGCATTCGAATGGTCTCATCTGGCAATTTTTCCATGTCGTGGCCTACATTGTCCATCCCATAAAACTGCTCCTCGTGTGCTTACTGTCCTAGCTCCCCGATCGCAGATCGCAAATCTCCAGCAAAGGGCAACTTTCGGCCTTCTATCCCTCTCGTTGTCCAATATTGAACCGATGATGCTGCTTCTGGTGCCTAGTAACAGATTACTGTAGCACCAGAAGCAGAGATGATAGTTTCAATGTCAGGGTCTAGTAATTGGCGGTGGATTCAAACCTCTGTGCTGAGATCGCCTCATCATGCACCTCCATTGACTAGGCGAGAAAGCATCATGGAATTGTAGCACAGCACAGAAGGAGGTCATTCCGCCCATCATGCCTGTGTTGACTCTTTGGAAGAGCTATCAAATTATTACCACTGTCCCTCTCTTTCCCCATAGCTCTGTAAATGTTTTCCCTTGAAGTATTTATCCAATTCTCTTTTGAATATTACTACTGAATCTGCTCCCACCACCCTTTCGGGCAATGCATTCCAGATCACACCAACTCGCCGTGGAACAGAATGTTTCCTCATGTCGCCTGTGGTTCTTTTGCTACTAACTTTAAATCTGTGATCTCTGGTTACCGACCCTTCTGCCAAAGAAAACAGTTTCTCCTTATTTACTCATCAAAACCATTCATGATTTTGATCACCTCTGTGAAATCTCCTCTTAACTATCTCTGCTCTAAAGAGAACAAACCAGCTTCGCCAGGCTCTCCCAATAACTGAGTTCCCTCATCCTTGGTACAATTCTCTCAAATCTCTTCTGCACCGTCTCCAAGGCCTTGCTATCCTTCCTAAAGTGAGGTGCCCAGAATTGAAAACAATTCTCCAGCTGAGGCCTAACCAGTCTTTTATAACGGGTTAACTTAACTTCCTTGTTTTTAGTCTCTTTTAGTCTCTTTTCATCTAGTAATATAGCTTTAGCGCTCCACTCACCTCCCGGGGCGGTAAAAGTGAAGTTTCCAGTCAGTGCCGATAATTAGCGCCAGGCGCTAATATTTGCGTCCAGACGATATTTGCGCCCCAAATGGGGCGCGACCTAATTTCTACCCCCATGTCTCTACTGTTTTGTTTTGCTTACCCTAACAGGCGGTTAAATGGTTGATGTCCTCACGGACAGAAACAGCCTCCTCTCAGCTCACTGACAAGACACTGGCTCTGGGACCCTGGGCTAAAAACGCACACATCAGGAAATCGATGGGACATTTAGCAATTAATGTCCCAGATGGAAATGTAGCAATTTATTTCCAAACATGTGTCTATTTTACTGAACTTCCCAGGAACAAGAAGCGATAAAGTAAAAGTTACAACTGACTTTGTTCATATTGAAGCGGCAGCGAATTTTCAAAACGGTTGGATTTGATTTGGTTACACTGGCCGCTCCCAGTTCTGAAGCAAATGAGTCATGTTGAGTTGAAATCCATTCTCAGGGCGGGCAGCATCTTTAACACAGAGGGCGGAGCTCTGAGTCGCACTGAACAAGGTTCACATCAATTTCACAATTTGAGACTTGCTCAAATCAAACAAGGAAATTCTACCTAATTGGTTGTAACTAAATAACAAGGATATAACTTGTGAAATCTACACGGAAATAAAGAGACAGAAAATCCTTGCGGATTCAAGGTAAGGTTAATGTAGCTTCTAAGCTTCATCTCTGTGTTTTATTTTATTTCTCCCTTTACTCTTCCTCTCTAAAGCCTATTACCCGCGGTCTGATAAGTTCCCCAGCGTGGGTTGCAGCTCTTCTGTGAGTGTGGGCTCAGACTGTGGTTGAGGACAGTCCATTTTACACCGGGGATTTCAGGGCTAAATTCACTCCTGGTCTCCACCAGTCTCCCCACAGACACGTTTTAAAGCGGTTGCGGGACAGAAAGCAGGAACACGAACTCTAGGAATTTACCCCATTGATGTCCAGCGGCGCCTCCTCCCTATTGTAGAAATCAAAGATCAAACAGACAGGGTTGGGAAACAGTGTCCTTCCAACTCCGTATATTTTTTTTTATTGTATCACTCGATGAACCGTTTGGTGTTCAGTACATTTTAATTTAACTGATCAAAGTCGGGACCAGCAGTTCAGACCGAACAGACAGTTCAGTTCAGTAAAAGGTTAACACAATCCGATTGGCCGATTTTCGCTCTGGGCCGAGCACCTGGAAAATCAGCCTCTGATTGCCTGAGGCCGGGCTTAAAGCAGTCTAGTCACAGGATAGGACTAACTTCGGAGACAAAACTTGAGCAGATGAATTATATAACCGAGAATGTCAGTTTCAGTCAGTTAGACATGGAGGTGAATTAGGTGGGGGAATGGAGCAGGGACTTTTGTTTACGCTGGAGAAACGTTCATGTTAATGAGGCGGTCATTGTCAAACTGAATGAACAGAAAATCAGGGAGGAAGCTCCCTTTAGAGAGAAAGAAATATCAGGAATACTTTAGACGGAAAGCGGTGTCAGGACTCAAGCATCTTTTTCACAAATAGGAGGAAACGAATTACTATTCTTTATATAAGAACTAACAAGTCAAATTACCAACAGGTGGGAGTGTCCCGCGAATTTAGCAAATCTGTCTATTTTACTGAATTTCCCTGGAAACAGAGATGAAGGAGAGGCAGCAGTTTTTACACAGATGTGTCAGTGGCGTGTCTGTGTAGTTTTGGGTAAGTGGGGTGATTGTGAACGGCAGGGTCAATGGGGTGTTGGTGTGCAGCTGGGTCAGTTGGGTGTCGGTGCTGGGCTGGGTCAGTGGGGTGTGGGTGTAGGGCTGGGTCAGTGGGGTGTCGGTGCAGTGCTGGGTCACTGGTGTGTCGGTAAAGCTCGTGGTCAGTGGGTTTCCGGTTCATGTCTGGGCCAGCAGGGTATTTGTGTACGGCTGGGTCTGTGGATGTGTCGGTGTGGGGCTGAGTCAGTGGGGGTTCGGTGTAGGTTTGGTGCAGTAGCTATCGGTGTGGGGCTGGGTCAGGGGGGTGTCAGTGTGGGGCTGGGTCAGTGCTGTGTCGGTGTAGGGCTGGGTCAGTAGGGTGTCGGTGTGGGGCTGGGTCAGTTGTGTGTCGGTGTGGGCCTGGGTCAGTGGGGTGTGGGTGTGGGGCTGGGTCAGTGGGGTGTCGTTGTGGGGCTGGGTCAGTGGGGTGTGGGTTTGAGGCTGGGTCAGTGGGGTGTGGGGCGGGGTCAGTTGTGTGCGGGTGTGGGGCTGGGTCAGTGGGGTGTAGGTGTGGGGCTGGGTCAGTGGTGTGTGGGTGTGCGGATGGGTCAGTGGGCTGTTGATGTGGGGCTGGGTCAGTGGGGTGTGGGTGAAACGTTGGGTCAATGGGCTGTCGGTGTTGGGTTGGGTCAGTGGTGTGTCCGTGTGGGGCTGGGTCAGTAGTGTGTGGTTGTGGGGCTGTGTCAGTGGGGTGTGGGGCTGTGTCATGGGGGTTTGGAGGTGGATCAGTGGGTTGAGGGGCTCTGTCACTGGAGTGTTGGCCTGGATCAGTGTGGTGTTGGGTTGGGTCAGTGGGGTGTGGGGCTGGTTCAGTGGGGTGTGGGGCTGGGTCAGTGGTGTGTCGGTGTGGGGCTGGGTCAGTGGGGTGTGGGTGTGGGACTGTGTCAGTGGGGTGTGGGGCTGGGTCAGTGGGGTGCGTGGCTGGGTCAGTGCTGTGTCGGTGTAGGGCTGGGTCAGTAGGGTGTCGGTGTGGGGCTGGGTCAGTGGTGTGTCGGTGTGGGCCTGGGTCAGTGGGGTGTGGGTGTAGGGCTGGGTCAGTGGGGTGTCGGTGCAGTGCTGGGTCACTGGTGTGTCGGTAAAGCTCGTGGTCAGTGGGTTTCCGGTTCATGTCTGGGCCAGCAGGGTATTTGTGTACGGCTGGGTCTGTGGATGTGTCGGTGTGGGGCTGAGTCAGTGGGGGTTCGGTGTAGGTTTGGTGCAGTAGCTATCGGTGTGGGGCTGGGTCAGGGGGGTGTCAGTGTGGGGCTGGGTCAGTGCTGTGTCGGTGTAGGGCTTGGTCAGTAGGGTGTCGGTGTGGGGCTGGGTCAGTGGTGTGTCGGTGTGGGCCTGGGTCAGTGGGGTGTGGGTGTGGGGCTGGGTCAGTGGGGTGTCGTTGTGGGGCTGGGTCAGTGGGGTGTGGGTTTGAGGCTGGGTCAGTGGGGTGTGGGGCGGGGTCAGTTGTGTGCGGGTGTGGGGCTGGGTCAGTGGGGTGTAGGTGTGGGGCTGGGTCAGTGGTGTGTGGGTGTGTGGATGGGTCAGTGGGCTGTTGATGTGGGGCTGGGTCAGTGGGGTGTGGGTGAAACGTTGGGTCAATGGGCTGTCGGTGTTGGGTTGGGTCAGTGGTGTGTCCGTGTGGGGCTGGGTCAGTAGTGTGTGGGGCTGGGTCAGTAGTGTGTGGTTGTGGGGCTGTGTCAGTGGGGTGTGGGGCTGGGTCATGGGGGTTTGGAGGTGGATCAGTGGGTTGAGGGGCTCTGTCACTGGAGTGTTGGCCTGGATCAGTGTGGTGTTGGGTTGGGTCAGTGGGGTGTGGGGCTGGTTCAGTGGGGTGTGGGGCTGGGTCAGTGGTGTGTCGGTGTGGGGCTGGGTCAGTGGGGTGTGGGTGTGGGACTGTGTCAGTGGGGTGTGGGGCTGGGTCAGTGGGGTGCGTGGCTGGGTCAGTGGGGTGCGGGGCTGGGTCAGTGGGGTGTGGGGCTGGGTCAGTGTGGTTTGGGTCTGGGTCAGTGGGGTGTGGGTCTGGGTCAGTGGGGTGTGGGGCTGGGTCATTGGGGTGTGTGGCTGGGTCAGTGGTGTGTCGGTGTGGGGCTGGGTCAGTGGGGTGTGGGTGTGGGGCTGTGTCAGTGGGATTTGGGGCTGAGTCACTGAGGTGCGGTGCTGGATCAGTGCGGAGTGGTGCTGTGTCACTGGGGTGCGGGGCTGGATCAGTGGAGTGTGGTGCTGGGTCAGTGGGTTGTGGGGCTGAGTTAGTGGGGTGTGGTGCTGGGTCAGTGGTTTGTGGGTCTGGGTCAGTGGGGTGTGGTGCTGGGTCAGTGGTTTGTGGGTCTGGGTCAGTGGGGTGTGGGGCTGGGTTAGTGGTTTGTGGGTCTGTGTCAGTGGGGTGCGTGGCTGGGTCAGTGGGTTGTGAGGCTGAGTCAGTGGGGTGTGGTGCTGGGTCAGTGGTTTGTGGGTCTGGGTCAGTGGGGTGTGGTGCTGGGTCAGTGGTTTGTGGGTCTGGGTCAGTGGGGTGTGGGGCTGGGTCAGTGGTTTGTGGGTGTGGGTCAGTGGGGTGTGGGGCTGGGTCAGTGGGGTGTGGTGCTGGGTCAGTGGTTTGTGGGTCTGGTTCAGTGGGGTGTGGGGCTGGGTCAGTGGGATTTGGGGCTGGTTCACTGGGTTGCGGGGCTGGATCAGTGGGTTGTGGTGCTTGGTCATTGGGTTGTGGGGCTGGGTCAGTGTGGTGTTGGACTGAGTCAGTGTGTTTTCAATTTCCGGCTGTATCAGTGGGTTGTCATTGTTGGTCTGGGTCAGTGTGTTTTAGGTATGTAACCGGGCCAGTTGAATATCGGTACAGGACTGGCATAATGGCATTCCGCTGTACCCCTTGTTCAGTTTCATTTCGGAGTTGGTGTTTCGGTCTGTGGCTGTGTCTCTTCGTTAACCTGTATGGCTGGGTGAGTCAGCTTGTCGCTGTAGGGCTGTTATAGAGGCTGATCTCGATGTAGTTTGTTTCAGTGGCGTGTTTGTGTATGGCTGAGTCAGTGGGAAGTCGGTGTAGTGTTGGCTCAGTGACGTGTCAGTTTATGGCCTGGATAAAACCTGTCGGTGTAAGTTTGGGTCAGCACACTCTCAGAGATGAGCAATTCCACTGGTTGACGGTGCAGTGCTGATCAGTGGAATTTCAAATTAGTGCCGCTTCCATGGGGTATTGGTGTAGGGCTGCCTCAGTGGGGTGTCGGTGTGGGGGTGGGTCCGTGGTGTGTCGGTGTGGGCCTGGGTCAGTGGGGTGTCGTTGTAGGGCTGGGACAGTGGGGTGTCGGTGTGGGGCTGGGTTAGTGGGGTGAGGGGCTGCGTCAGTGGGGTGTCGTTGTGGGGCTGGGTCAGAGTGGTGTGGGGCTGCGTCAGTGGGGTTTGGGTGTGGGGCTGGGTCAGTGTGGTTTCGTTGTGGGGCTGAATCAGTGGGGTGTCGGTGTGGGGCTGGGTCATTGGAGTGTCGGTGTGGGGCTGGGTCAGTGGGGTGTCGGTGTTGGGATGGGTCAGTGGGGTGTCGGTGTGGGGCTGGGTCATTGGGGTGTGGGGCTGGGTCAGTGGGGTTTGGGTGTGGGGCTGGATCAGTGGGGTGTCGGTGGAGGTTTGGGTCAGTGGGGTGTGGGTGTGGTGCTGGGTCAGTGGGGTTTCGGTGTAAGACGGCGTCAGTGGGATGTCGGTGTGGGGCTGGGTTAATGGGGTGTCAGTGTGGGGCTGGGTCAGTGGGGTGTCGGTCTGGGGCTGGGTCAGATTGCTATGGGTGAAACGTTGGGTCAGTGGTGTGTCGGTGTGGGGCTGGGTCAGTGGTGTGTCGGTGTAGGTCTGGATCAGTGGTGTGTGGGGCTGGGTCAGTGGGCTGTCGCTGTTGGATCAGGTCAGTGGGCTGTCGCTATGGTGTTGGGTAACTGGAATATTGGAGTTAGTTTGTGTTAGTGGTGTGCCTGTGTTTGTCTGGTCAGTGGGATTTCAATGTAGGGTTGAGTCTGTGGTGAGTCGGTTTTTGCTGGTGTCGGGATTTGGCTTTATCACTGGGATTTCTGTGTAGGGTAGTGTTAATAGGGTGCAAGGTTGGTGCAGTGTGCTGTCGGTGTAGGACTTGGTCAGTGGGGTGTCTTTTTAGGGCTGGGTAACTTTTTCTGAAGCAGTTTTGTGAAAAGATAAATTCTTAGGCATCGTTCTAATTCTGTAGACTGCAACAAGCAAACTTCTCCGTGGAACTGGGAGATTCCAGTCGCGCTGCCCGAACACGTGAAATGATATACAATCATAGAATCATAGAAAGTTACTGCACGAAAGGAGAACATTTCTGCCCATCGTGTCCGCGCCGGCCAACATGAGCTATCCAGCCTGATCCCACTTCCCAGCTCTTGGTCCGTATTCCTGCAGGTTAGAGCATCCCAAGTGCACATCCATGTACTTTTTAAATGTGGTTAACGTTACTGCCTCTACTACCCTTTCAGGCTATGAGTACCAGACCCCCACAGCCCTCTGGGTGAAGACATTTCCCCTCCATTTCCTCTAAACCTTCTCGCAATTACTCTACATCTGTGCCACCTGATTATTGACCCCTCTGCTAAGGGAACTGGGTCCTTTCTATTCATTTTATCTATGCCCTCATAATTTTATACACCTCAATATGATCTCCCCTCAGCCTCCTCTGTTCCAAGTAAAACAGACACAGCCTATCCAGTCATAGAGTTATTGAGTCATAGAGTTATGCAGCACAGAAAGAGGCCCTTCGGCCAATCGGACCATCGTGTCCGCGACGGCCATCAAGCCCTGTCTATTCTAATCACATTTTCCAGCACTTGGTCCGTAGCCTTGTATGCTATGGCGTTTCAAGTGCACATCTAAATGCTTCTTGAATGCTTTGAGGGTTCCTGCATCTACCACCCTTTCAGGCAGTGAGTTCCAGATTCCAACCACCCTCTGGGTGAAAAAGTTTTCCTCAAATCCCCTCCAAACCTCCTGCCCCTTACCTTGAAATTATGCACCCTCGTTATTGACCCCACTACTAAGGGGAAAAGTTCATTTCTAGTTACCCTATCTATGCCCCTCATAATTTTAAACACCTTAATCAGGTGCGCCCTCAGCCTTCTCTGCTCTAAGGAAACAACCCCAGCCTGTCCAGTCTCTCTTCATAGCTGAAGCGCTGCAGCCCAGGTAACATCCTGGTGAATCTCCTCTGCACCCTCTCCAATGCAATCACATCCGTCCTATAGTATGGCGACCAGAACTGCACACAGTATTCCAGCTGTGGCCTAACTAGCGTTTTGTACAGCTCCATCATAACCTCCCTGCTCTTATATTCTATGCCTTGGCTAATGAAGGCAAGTATCCCATATGCCTTTTTAACCACCTTCTCTACCTGTCCTGCGGCCTTCAGGGATCTATGTACATGCACACCAAGGATTCTCTGATCCTCTGTCCTTCCTAGGGTCCTGCCATTCATTGTGTATTCCCTTGCCTTGTTAGTCCTCCCAAAATGCATCACCTCACACTTTTCAGGGTTAAATTCCATTTGCCACTGTTCTGCCCATCTGACCAACCCGTCTATATCGTCCTGTAGCCTGAGGCTTCCCTCCTCGCTATTTACCACACAACCAATTTTCGTGTCATCTGCGAACTTACTGATCATACCTCCTACATTCATATCTAAATCATTAATGTACACTACAAACAGCAAAGGACGCAGCACCGATCCCTGCGGTACACCACAGGACACAGGCTTGCAGTCACAAAAACAACATTCGACCATCACCCTCTACCTCCTGCCACTAAGCCAATTTTGGATCCAATGTGCCAAGTTTCCCTGGATCCCATGGGCTCTTACCTTCTTGACCAGTCTCCCATGCGGGACATTGTCAAAAGCCTTACTGAAGTCCATGTAGACCACATCAACTGCACTACCCTCATCCACACACCTAGTCACCCCTCGAAAAATCCAACCAATTTGGTCAGACATGATCTCCCCTGACAAAGCCATGTTGACTATCTTTGTTTAATCCTTGCCTCTCCAAGTGTAGACTAGTTCTGTCCCTCAGAATTTTTTCCAATAATTTCCCTACCACTGATGTTAGGCTCACTGGCCTATAATTCGCAGCTTTATCCCTACTACCCTTCTTGAATAATGCTACTACGTTAGCTGTTCTCCAATCCTCTGGAACCTCCCCTGTGGCCAGAGGTGTTCTGAAAATTTGTGTCAGAGCCCCTGCAAATTCCTCCATTGCCTCACACAGCAGCCTGGGATACATCTCGTCTGGGCCTGGGGATTTATCCACTTTTAAGCCCGCTAAAACCCCCAGTACATCCTCCCTCTCAATATTAATTTGTTCAAGTTTATCACAATCCCCCTGCCTGATTTATATGCCTACATCGTCCTTCTCCATAGTGAACACAGATGCAAAATATTCATTTAAATCCCCACCTGCTTCTTCTGGCTCTACACACAGATTCCCACTTTGGACCTAATGGGCCCTACTCTTACCCTGGTTATCCTCTTGCTCTTAATATACTTATAAAACACCTTGGGATTTTTTGTTAATTTTACCCGCCAGTGTTATTTCATGGCCCCTCTTCGCTCTCCTAATTTCTTTTTTAAATACCCCCCTGCACTTTCTATACTCCTCTAGGGCTTACACTGTTTTTAGTCCTTCGTATCTGCCAAAAGCCTCCCTATTTTTCCTAATCCATTCTCGTATATATCTTGACATCCAGGGTTCCCTAGGATTGTTGGTCCCACCCTTGACCTTTACGGGAACATGTTGCCGTTGTACTCTCTCTATTTCCTTTTTGAAAGACTCCCACTGCTCTGATGTGGATTTTCCTACAAGTAGCTGATCCCAGTCCACTTTGGCCAGGTCCTGACTTATGATATTAAAATCGGCCTTCCCCCAATTTAGAAGGTGTATTTCCGGTCCATCTTTTTTCTTTTCCATGACTACCTTAAATCCCACTAAATTATGATTACTGTTACCAAAATGCTCTCCTGCTAACACTTCTACCACTTTCCCAGCTACATTCCCTAGAATTAGGTGCAGTACCGCCCTCTCTCTTGTAGGACTTTCTAAATGCTGGCTTAAAAAGCTCTCCTGGATGCACTTTAAGAATTTCGCTTCCTCTAAGCCTTTACACTCTGACTATCCCAGTTGATATTGTGGAAGCTGAAATCCCCCACTATTATTACACTATTTTTCTACACTTCACTGAGATTTGCCTACATATCTGTTCCGCTATCTCCCTCTGACTGTTTAGGGACCTATAGTACACTCCCAGCAAAGTGCTTGACCCCTTTTTGTTTTTACGTTCGACCCATATGGCCTCATTAGAGGAACCTGCTAAGATATCATCCCTCCTTACAGCAGTAATTCACTCCTTGATTAATATTGCGACAACCCCTCCTCTTTTGCACCCCCCTCTGTCTCGCCTGAAGATTCTATACCCCGGAATATTGAGCTGCAATTCCTGCCCCGCCCTCAAAAATGTCTCTGTGATAGCAACAATATCATACTCCCATGTGTTCATCAACACCTTCAATTCATCTACCTTACTCGCAAGACTACTTGCATTAAAATAAATGCCATCCAGCCTTGCCATACTCCCTTGTGCCATTAAATATCTGCTCTGCCTTTCAGGCTGACTTGTTTTTTCCTCTATATTTGGCTGTGCATCACACCCTACTATAGCTCCATTCCATATCCCATCCCCTTGCCAAGTCAGTTTAACCCCCCCCGCCCCGCCCCCCCACCCCACCAACAGCACTAGCAAATCTACCCGCAAGGATGTTGATTCCGTTCCGGTTCAGGTGCAACCCGTCCGACTTGTACAGGTCCTACCTTCGCCAGAAGCAGACCCAGTGATCCAGGAATCTAAAGCCCTTCCTCCTGCACCAACTCTTTAGCCACGCATTCATCTGTTCTATCATCCTATTCCCAAAGTCACTAGCACGTGGCACCGGAAGTAATCCAGAGATTGCAACCTTTGAGGTCCTGCTTTTTAATCTTTTACCTAGCTCCCTAAATTCTTCTTGCAGGACCTCATCCCTCGTTCTACCCATGTCGTTGGTACCAATGTGAACCAGGACCTCTGACTGTTCGCCCTCCCCCTTTTGAACGCCCTGCAGCCGTTCAGTGACATCCTTGACCCTGGCACCAGGGAGACAACATACCATCCTGGAGTCACGTCTGCGGCCACAGAAACGTCTATCTGTTCCGCTTACGATAGAATCCCCTATCACTATTGATCTCCGACTCTTTTTACTCCCCTCCTGTGCAGCTGAGCCACTCATAGTGCCACGGACTTGGCTCTTGCTGCATTCCCCTGAGAAACCATCCCCCCCAATCAGTATCCAAAACGAAAAATCTGCCGGAGAGGGAGATGGACCCAGGGGACTTCTGCACTACCTTCCTCATAGCTAAGATGTTCTACTGCCGGCAACATCCTTGTAAATCTCCTCGGTACCCTCTCTTGTGCAATCACATCTTTCCTGTAATGTGGTGACCAGAACTGCACGCAGTACTCTAGCTGAGGCCTAACTAGTGTTTGATACAGTTGAAGCATAACCCTCTGCTCTTGTATTCTATGCCACGGCTTATAAAGGCAAACATTCCGTATGCCTTCTTAACCACCTTATCTATCTGATCTGCTACCTTCAGGGATCTGTGGACATGTAAAAGTGAAATTATTTAGCATTAAACCACAAATCAGATGTGCGTATTTCAGAGGAGAGGGTTTGACCAGAGAGAGGCGGCCAGTTTAACAAGTGGCTAAAGAGTTGGACATGCCTATCTCCATCACCAGCCTTCCTTTTCACTCGATGTTTTTGTAGCCTCCCGATTATCTGCCCATGTTTCTCATAACTCCATGTTTGAATCTCTCCAATCGGGTTTCCGTTCCTGACACAGCACTGAAATGGCAATAACCAAATTCACAAATGAAACTTATACGACTGTGAACTTTGGAAATTATTCCTTCTCATTCTTCTCGACCTCTGCCGTCTTTGACATGTTCGAGCACAATATTCTCCTCCAACGCCGCTACTCCATTGTCCAGCTCAGTGGCACTGCCCTCGCCTGGCTCCAATTTTAGCTAACCAGTCGTAGGCAGATAATTTTTATCAATGATTTCTTCCACGCTGTTTCTCCGGAGTCGCCAATGGACCTGTGCTCTCCCCATTCTATTACCCATCTCTGAACTGCCCCTTGCCGACATTATGCGAAGCCAAGATTCAGCTTTCACATGTACGCTGACAACACCCTGCTCCAATTCATCACCCCCTCCCTCGCCCGCTCCACTGCTTCTTTTTGTCACGCTGCTTCTCCAACAGCCGTCCTAGATGAGCTACATACGTCTCACTAACCTCGGATGCATCACATCTGGACCGGGTGATTTGTCTACTTTGAGGATTGTCAAACCTTTAAATGACGCTTCTTTATCTGTTGGTATCCTATCCTAATCACTGAGACCTCCTTTACTGTTGAATTGGCAGAACCTTCTATATTGAAGACAATTGCAAAGCACTCATTTAGTACCGCAGCTGTGCCCTCTGCTTCCACGGTAATGTCTCCTTGTTGTCGCTAATCGAACCCACTCTTCCTTTTATTGCCCATTTACACACCTGGCAGGATCCCGATACACTGTGGAATCCCATACACAGCTGGCAGGATCCTGATACACTGTGAAGCCCCACACATACCTGGCAGAATCCTAGTCCACTGTTAAACCCCATTCACACCTGGCAGGATCCTGATACACAGTGATACCCCATACACAACGGGAGGGATAGTGGTAAATTGAGAAACCCCATACACACCTGTCAGGATCCAGATATTGTTTCCATGGCAGTGGAGTGCTGGGCTGTGTCAGTGGGCTGTGGGGCTGGGTCAGCGGGGTGTAGGTCTGGATCAATGTGGTGTAAGGCTGGGTCAGTGGAGTGTGGGTCTGGGTCAGTGGCGTGTGGAGCTGGGTCAGTGGGGTGTGGGGCTGGGTCAGTGCGATGTGGAGCTGGGTCAGTGGGGTGTGGGGTTGTATCAGTGGGGTTTGGGGCTGGGTCAGTGGTGTATCGGTGTGGGGCTTGGTCAGTGAGCTGTGGGGCTAGATCATTGTGGTGTGTAGGACGGGGTCAGTGGGCTGTGGTGCTGGTTCTGTGGGGCTGGGTCTGTGGGGTGTGGTGCTGGGTCAGTGGGGTGTGGTGCTGGGTCAGTGGGTTGTAGGGCTGTGTCAGTGGGCAGTCGGTGTCTGGCTGGGTCAATGGGGTGTCAGTTTGGGCTGGGTCAGTGAGCAATCTGTGTCTGGCTGGGTCAGTGTGGTGTTAGTTTGGGGCTGGGTCATTGGGGTGTGGGTGTGGGGCTGGGTCAGTGGGGAGTGGGTGTGGGGCTGGGTCAGTGGGGTTTGGGTGTGGGGCTGGGTCAGTGGGGAGTCTGTCTAGCTGGGTCAGTGGGGTGTCAGTTTGGGCTGGGTCATTGGGGAGTCTATGTCTGGCTGGGTCAGTGAGGAGTCTGTGTCTAGCTGCGTCAGTGCGGAGTCTCTGTATGGCTGGGCCTGTGGGGAGTCAGTGTCTGGCTGGGTCAGTGTGGAGTCGGTGTCTGGCTAGGTCAGTGAGGAGTCTGTGTCTGGCTGTGTCAGTGGGAAGTCTCTGTCTGGCTGGGCCTTTGGGGAGTCAGTGTCTGATTGGGCCAGTGGGGAGTCAGTGTGTTGCTGTGTCAGTGGGGAGTCAGTGTATGGCTGGGTCAGTGGGGTGTCTATTTATGATAGACACGCTGCTGCTCGGTGTTGGGCTGGGACGGTACAATGTCGGTTTAGGGCTAGTTG
Source organism: Squalus acanthias (assembly GCA_030390025.1). Taxonomy (NCBI): domain Eukaryota; kingdom Metazoa; phylum Chordata; class Chondrichthyes; order Squaliformes; family Squalidae; genus Squalus; species Squalus acanthias. Next base: position 68,670 of record JASTWF010001565.1, read on the forward strand.
AGTTGGCTGTCGGTTTACCGCTGGGACGGTGACGTGCCTGTGTCGAGACACGTCAGTTGGATATCGCTGCAGGACTGCATCACTGGCGTTATGTTTTAAAGCTGGGTAAGCGAGCTGTCGGTCTGTGGCTGGGTCAGTGGGGCGTGGGGCTGTGTCAGTGGGGTGTGGGGCTGTGTCAGTGGTGTGAGGGGCTGGTCAGTGGGGTGTGGGGCTGTGTCAGTGGGGTGTGGGGCTGGGTCAGTGGGGTGTGGGGCTGTGTCAGTGGGGTGCGGGGCTGGGTCAGTGCGGTGTGGGGCTGGGTCAGTGGTGTGAGGGGCTGGGTCAGTGGGGTGTGGGGCTGTGTCAGTTGGGTGCGGGGCTGGGTCAGTGCGGTGTGGGGCTGGGTCAGTGGGGTGTGGGGCTGTGTCAGTGGGGTGTGGGGCTGGGTCAGTGTGGTGTGGGGCTGGGTCAGTGGGGTGTGGGGCTGGGTCAGTGGGGTGTGGGGCTGGGTCAGTGGGGTGTGGGGCTGTGTCAGTGGGGTGTGGGGCTGGGTCAGTGGGGTGTGGGGCTGTGTCAGTGGGGTGTGGGGCTGGGTCAGTGTGGTGTGGGGCTGGGTCAGTGGGGTGTGGGGCTGGGTCAGTGGGGTGTGGGGCTGTGTCAGTGGGGTGTAGGGCTGGGTCAGTGGGGTGTGGGGCTGTGTCAGTGTGGTGTGGGGCTGGGTCAGTGGGGTGTGGGGCTGTGTCACTGGGGTGTGGGGCTGGGTCAGTGGGGTGTGGGGCTGGGTCAGTGGGGTGTGGGGCTGGGTCAGTGGGGTGTGGGGCTGTGTCAGTGGGGTGTGGGGCTGTGTCAGTGGGGTGTGGGGCTGGGTCAGTGGGGTGTGGGGCTGTGTCAGTGGGGTGTGGGGCTGTGTCAGTGGGGTGTGGGGCTGTGTCAGTGGGGTGTGGGGCTGTGTCACTGGGGTGTGGGGCTGTGTCAGTGGGGTGTGGGGCTGGGTCAGTGGGGTGTGGGGCTGGGACAGTGGGGTGTGGGGCTGGGTCAGTGGGGTGTTGGGGCAGGGTCAGTGGGGTGTGCGGCTAGGCCAGTGGGGATAAGGCTTGGTCAGTGGGTTGTGGGGCTTGGTCAGTGAGGTGCGGGGCTCAGTCAGTTGGATGTTGGGCTGGGTCAGCAGGGTGTGGGGCTGGGTCAGTGCGGTGTGGGGCTGAGTCAGTGGGGTGTGGGGCTGGGTCAGTAGGGTGTGGGGCTGGGTCAGTGGGGTATGGGGCTGCGTCAGTGTGGTTTGGGGCTGTGTCACTGGGTTGTGGGGCTGGGACAGTGGGTTGCGTGGTTGGGTCAGTGGGGTTTGGGGCTGTGTCACTGGGTTGTGGGGCTGGGACAGTGGGTTGCGGGGCTGTGTCAGTTAGGTGCGGGGCTGGGTCAGTGGGTGTGGTTGAGGGGCTGTGTCAGTTGGGTGTAGGGTTGGGTCATTGGAGTGTGGGGCTGGGTCAGTGGGGTATGGGGCTGGGTCAGTGTGGTGTGGGGCTGGGTCAGTGGGGTGTGGGGCTGGGTCAGTGGGGTGTGGGGCTGGGTCAGTGGGGTGTGGGGCTGGGTCAGTGGGATGTGGGCCTGGGTCAGTGGGGTGTGGGGCTGGGTCACTGGGGTGTGGGGCTGGGTCAGTGATGTGTGGGGCTTGGTCAGTGGGGGTGTGGGGCTGGGTCAGTGGGGTGTGGGTGTGGGGCTGGGTCATGGGGTGTGGGGCTGAGTCAGTGGGGTGTGGGGCTGGATCAGTAGGGTGTGGGGCTGAGTCAGTGGCGTGTGGGGCTGTGTCTGTAAGGTGTGGGGCTGGGTCAGTGGGTTGTGGTGCTAAGTCAGTGGGTTGTAGGTCTGGGTCAGTGTGTATCTGTGTCTGGCTGGGTCAGTGGGGTGTCAGTTTGGGGCTGGGTCATTGGGGTGTTGGTGTGGAGCTGGGTCAGTGGGGAGTGGGTGTGGGGCTGGTTCAGTTGGGGGTCAATTTGGGCTGGGTCTTTGGGGAGGCTGTGTCTGGCTGGGTCAGTGAGGAGTCTGTGTCTGGCTGCGTCAGTGGAGAGTCTCTTTCTGGCTGGGACAGTGGGGAGTCAGAGTCTGGCTGGGTCAGTGTGGAGTCGGTGTCTGGCTAGGTCAGTGAGGAGTCTGTGTCTGGCTGCGTCAGTGGGGAGTCTCTGTCTGGTTGTGCCAGTGGGGAGTCAGTGTGTGGCTGGGCCAGTGGGGAGTCAGTGTGTGGCTGGGTCAGTGGGGAGTCGGTGTCTGGCTGGGTCAGTGGGCAGTCGGTGTCTGGCTTGGTCAGTGGCGTGTCTGTTTATGACAGGCACTCTGCTGTTCGGTGTTGGGTTGGGACGCTCTAATGTCAGTTCAGGGCTAGTTGAGTGGGGTGTCGGTTTAACGCTGGGACGGTGACGTGCCTGTGTAGAGACACGTCAGTTGGATATCGCTGCAGGACTGCATCACTGGCGTTATGTTTTGGGCTGGGTTAGTGAGCTGTCGGTGTGTGGCTGAGTCAGTGGGGTGTGGGGCTGGGTCAGTGGGGTGTGGGGCTGGGTCAGTGCGGTGTGGGGCTTGGTCACTGGGGTGTGGGGCTGGGTCAGTGGGGTGTGGGGCTGGGTCAGTGGGGTGTCGGGCTGGGTGAGTGGGGTGTGGGGCTGGGTTAGTGAGATCTCGGTGTGTGGCTGAGTCAGTGGGGTGTGGGGCTGTGTCAGTGGGGTGTGGGGCGGGGTCAGTGGGGTGTGGGGCTGGGTCACTGGGGTGTCGGTGTGGGGCTGGGTCAGTGGGGTGTGGGGCTGGGTCAGTGGGTGTGGGGCTGGGTCAGTAGGGTGTAGGGCTGGGTCAGTGATGTGTGGGGCTGCGTCAGTGGGGTTTGGGGCTGGGTCACTGGTTTGTGGGGCTGGGACAGTGGGTTGCGGGGCTTGGTCAGTGGGGTTTGGGGCTGGGTCACTGGGTTTTGGGGCTGGGACAGTGGGTTGCGGGGCTGGGTCAATTAAGTTTGGTGCTGTGTCAGTGGGGTGTGGGTGAGCGGCTGGGTCAGTGGGGTGTAGTGTTGGGTCATTGGTGTCTGGGGCTGGGTCAGTGGGGTGTGGGGCTGGGTCAGTGGGGTGTGGGGCTGGGTCAGTGGGGTGTGGAACTGGGTCAGCGGGGTGTGGGGCTGGGTCAGTGGGGTGTGGGCCTGGGTCAATGTGTGTGGGCTGGTGCCAGTGGTGTGTGGGGCTGGGTCAGTGGGGGAGTGGGTCTGGGTCAGTGGGGTGTGGGTGTGGGGTTGGGTCAGTGGGGTTTGGGTGTGGGGCTGGGTCAGTGGGATGTGGGCTGAGTCAGTGGGGTTTGGGCGTGGGGCTGGGTCAGTGGGGTGTGGAGCTGGGTCAGTGGGGTGTTGGGCTGTGTCAGTGGGGTGTGAGGCTGGGTCAGTTGGGTGTGGGGCTGGGTCAGTGGTGTATCGGTGTTGGGCTGGGCCAGTGGGGTGTGGGGCTGGGTCAGTGAGGTGTGGGGTCTGGGTCACTGGGGTGTGTGGCTGGGTCAGTGGGGTGTGGGTGAGGGGCTGGCTCAGTGGGGTGTAGGGCTGGGTCAGTTAGGTGCGGGGCTGGTTCAGTGGGGTGTGGGTGAGGGGCTGGGTCAGTGGGGTGTAGGCTTGGGTCAGTGGGGTGTGGGGCTGGGTCAGTGGGGTGTGGGGCTCGGTCAGTGGGGTGTGGGGCTGGGGCAGTGGGGTGTGGGGCTGGATCAGTGGGGTGTTGGGCTGGGTCAGTGGGGTGTGGGGCTGGGTCAGTGGGGTGTGGGCTTGGGTCAGTGGTGTTTGGGGCTGGGTCAGTGGTGGTGTGGGGCTTGGTCAGTGGGGTGTGTCTGTGTGGGGCTGGGTCAGTGGGGTTTGGGTGTGGAGCTGGGTCAGTGGGGTGTTGTCGTGTGGCTGGGTCAGTGGGGTGTGGAGCTGGGTCAGTGGCGTGTGAGGCTGGGTCAGTGGAGTGTGGGGCTGGGTCATTGGTTTGTGGGTCTGGCTCAGTGGTTTGTGGGTCTGAGTCAGTTGGGTGTGGGGCTGGGTCAATGAGGTGTGGGGTCTATGTTAGTGGGGTGTGAGGCTGGGTCAGTTGGGTGTGGGGCTGGATCAGTGGGGTGTGGTGCTGGGCCATTGTGGTGTGGGTCTTGGTCAGTCGGGTGTGGGGCTAGGTCATTGGGGTTTGGGTGAGTTGTCAATGGGATATGCGTCTTGCTCAGTGGTGTGAGAGGCTGGGTCAGTGTGGTGTGGGGCTGGGTCAGTGGGGTGTGGGGGATGGGTCAATGGGTTATGGGGCTGGGTCAGTGGGGTGTGGAGCTGGGTCATTGGGGTGTGGGGCTGGGTCCTTGTGATGCTGGTGTTGGTCAGTGTCTTGTCGGTGTGAGACTGGGTCAGTGGGGTTTGGGCCTGGGTCTGTGGAGTATGGGGCTGGGTCAGTGGGGTGTGTTGTTGGGTCAGTGGGTTGCAGGGGTTGGTCAGTGGGGTGTGGAGCTGGGACAGTAGGGAGTAGGGTTGAGTCAGTGTTGTGTTGGTGTGTTGTTGTGTCTCTGGGGAGTGGGTGAACGTCTGGGTCAGTGGTGTGTGCGGCTATGTAAATGGGCTCTGGGTCTTGTTCAGTGTTGTGTGCA
>JASTWF010001566.1:0-73246 GCA_030390025.1 Squalus acanthias
AGCATCATGACACAGCCCTTCACACTCTCCAATACATCCAGCATCATGACACAGCCCTTCACACTCTCCAATACATCCAGCATCATGACACAGCCCTTCACACTCTCCAATACATCCAGCATCATGACACAGCCCTTCACACTCTCCAATACATCCAGCATCATGACACAGCCCTTCACACTCTCCAATCATCCAGCATCATGACACAGCCCTTCACACTCTCCAATACATCCAGCATCATGACACAGCCCTTCACACTCTCCAATACATCCAGCATCATGACACAGCCCTTCACACTCTCCAATACATCCAGCATCATGACAGAGCCCTTCACACTCTCCAATACATCCAGCATCATGACACAGCCCTTCACACTCTCCAATACATCCAGCATCATGACACAGCCCTTCACACTCGCCAATACATCCAGTATCATGACAGAGCCCTTCACACTCTCCAATACATCCAGTATCATGACACAGCCCTTCACACTCTCCAATACATCAAGCAACATGACAGAGCCCATCACACTCTCCAATACATCCAGCATCATGCCACAGCTCTTCACACTCTCCAATACATCCAGCATCATGACACAGCCCTTCACACTCTCCAATACATCCAGCATCATGACACAGCCCTTCACACTCTCCAATACATCCAGCATCATGACACAGCCCTTCACACTCTCCAATACATCCAGCATCATGACACAGCCATCACACTCTCCAATACATCCAGCATCATGACACAGCTCTTCACACTCTCCAATACATCCAGCATCATGACACAGCCCTTCACATCTCCATACATCAGATCATGCCACAGCCCTTCACAACCTCCAATACATCCAGCATCATGACACAGCCCTTCACACTCTCCAATACATCCAGCATCATGACACAGCCCTTCACACTCTCCAATACATCCAGCATCATGACACAGCCCTTCACACTCTCCAATACATCCACCATCATGACACAGCCCTTCACACTCTCCAATACATCCAGCATCATGACACAGCCCTTCACACTCTCCAATACATCCAGCATCATGACACGCCTTCACACTCCTCAATACATCCAGCATCATGACACAGCCCTTCACACTCTCCAATACATCCAGCATCATGACACAGCCCTTCACACTCTCCAATACATCCAGCATCATGACACAGCACTTCACACCTTCCATACATCCAGCATCATGACACAGCCTTCACACTCTCCAATACATCCAGCATCATGACACAGGCCTTCACACTCTCCAATACATCCAGCATCATGACACAGCCCTTCACACTCTCCAATACATCCAGCTTCATGGACAGCCCCTTCACACTCTCCAATACATCCAGCATCATGACACAGCCCTTCACACTCTCCAGTACATCCAGCATCATGACCACAGCCTTCACACTCTCCAATACACCATCATCATGACACAGCCTTCACACTCCAATACATCCAGCATCATGACACAGACCTTCACACTCTCCAATACATCCAGCATCATGACACAGCCCTTCACACTCTCCAATACATCCAGCATCTTGACACAGCCCTTCACACTCTCAATAAATCCAGCATCATGACACAGCCCTTCACACTCTCCAATACATCCAACATCATGACACAGCCATTCACACTCTCCAATACATCCAGCCTCATGACACAGCCCTTCACACTCGCAATACATCCAGCATCATGACACAGCCCTCACACTCTCCAATACATCCAGCATCATGACACAGCCCTTCACACTCTCCAATACATCCAGCATCATGACACAGCCCTTCACTACTCTCCAATACATCCAGCATCATGACACAGCCTTTCACATCTCCAATACATCCAGCATCATGACACAGGCTCAACACTCTCCAATACATCCAGCGTCATGACACCAGCCTCACACTCTCCAATACATCCAGCATCATGACACAGCCCTTCACACTCTCCAATACATCCAGCATCATGACACAGCCCTTCACACTCTCCAATACATCCAGCATCATGACACAGCCCTTCACACTCTCCAATACATCCAGCATCATGACACAGCCCTTCACACTCTCCAATACATCCAGCATCATGACACAGCCCTTCACACTCTCCAATACATCCAGCATCATGACACAGCCCTTCACACTCTCCAATACATCCAGCATCATGACACAGCCCTTCACACTCTCCAATACATCCAGCATCATGACACAGCCCTTCACACTCTCCAATACATCCAGCATCATGACACAGCCCTTCACACTCTCCAATACATCCAGCATCATGACACAGCCCTTCACACTCTCCAATACATCCAGCATCATGACACAGCCCTTCACACTCTCCAATACATCCAGCATCATGACACAGCCCTTCACACTCTCCAATACATCCAGCATCATGACACAGCCCTTCACACTCTCCAATACATCCAGCATCATGACACAGCCCTTCACACTCTCCAATACATCCAGCATCATGACACAGCCCTTCACACTCTCCAATACATCCAGCATCATGACACAGCCCTTCACACTCTCCAATACATCCAGCATCATGACACAGCCCTTCACACTCTCCAATACATCCAGCATCATGACACAGCCCTTCACACTCTCCAATACATCCAGCATCATGACACAGCCCTTCACACTCTCCAATACATCCAGCATCATGACACAGCCCTTCACACTCTCCAATACATCCAGCATCATGACACAGCCCTTCACACTCTCCAATACATCCAGCATCATGACACAGCCCTTCACACTCTCCAATACATCCAGCATCATGACACAGCCCTTCACACTCTCCAATACATCCAGCATCATGACACAGCCCTTCACACTCTCCAATACATCCAGCATCATGACACAGCCCTTCACACTCTCCAATACATCCAGCATCATGACACAGCCCTTCACACTCTCCAATACATCCAGCATCATGACACAGCCCTTCACACTCTCCAATACATCCAGCATCATGACACAGCCCTTCACACTCTCCAATACATCCAGCATCATGACACAGCCCTTCACACTCTCCAATACATCCAGCATCATGACACAGCCCTTCACACTCTCCAATACATCCAGCATCATGACACAGCCCTTCACACTCTCCAATACATCCAGCATCATGACACAGCCCTTCACACTCTCCAATACATCCAGCATCATGACACAGCCCTTCACACTCTCCAATACATCCAGCATCATGACACAGCCCTTCACACTCTCCAATACATCCAGCATCATGACACAGCCCTTCACACTCTCCAATACATCCAGCATCATGACACAGCCCTTCACACTCTCCAATACATCCAGCATCATGACACAGCCCTTCACACTCTCCAATACATCCAGCATCATGACACAGCCCTTCACACTCTCCAATACATCCAGCATCATGACACAGCCCTTCACACTCTCCAATACATCCAGCATCATGACACAGCCCTTCACACTCTCCAATACATCCAGCATCATGACACAGCCCTTCACACTCTCCAATACATCCAGCATCATGACACAGCCCTTCACACTCTCCAATACATCCAGCATCATGACACAGCCCTTCACACTCTCCAATACATCCAGCATCATGACACAGCCCTTCACACTCTCCAATACATCCAGCATCATGACACAGCCCTTCACACTCTCCAATACATCCAGCATCATGACACAGCCCTTCACACTCTCCAATACATCCAGCATCATGACACAGCCCTTCACACTCTCCAATACATCCAGCATCATGACACAGCCCTTCACACTCTCCAATACATCCAGCATCATGACACAGCCCTTCACACTCTCCAATACATCCAGCATCATGACACAGCCCTTCACACTCTCCAATACATCCAGCATCATGACACAGCCCTTCACACTCTCCAATACATCCAGCATCATGACACAGCCCTTCACACTCTCCAATACATCCAGCATCATGACACAGCCCTTCACACTCTCCAATACATCCAGCATCATGACACAGCCCTTCACACTCTCCAATACATCCAGCATCATGACACAGCCCTTCACACTCTCCAATACATCCAGCATCATGACACAGCCCTTCACACTCTCCAATACATCCAGCATCATGACACAGCCCTTCACACTCTCCAATACATCCAGCATCATGACACAGCCCTTCACACTCTCCAATACATCCAGCATCATGACACAGCCCTTCACACTCTCCAATACATCCAGCATCATGACACAGCCCTTCACACTCTCCAATACATCCAGCATCATGACACAGCCCTTCACACTCTCCAATACATCCAGCATCATGACACAGCCCTTCACACTCTCCAATACATCCAGCATCATGACACAGCCCTTCACACTCTCCAATACATCCAGCATCATGACACAGCCCTTCACACTCTCCAATACATCCAGCATCATGACACAGCCCTTCACACTCTCCAATACATCCAGCATCATGACACAGCCCTTCACACTCTCCAATACATCCAGCATCATGACACAGCCCTTCACACTCTCCAATACATCCAGCATCATGACACAGCCCTTCACACTCTCCAATACATCCAGCATCATGACACAGCCCTTCACACTCTCCAATACATCCAGCATCATGACACAGCCCTTCACACTCTCCAATACATCCAGCATCATGACACAGCCCTTCACACTCTCCAATACATCCAGCATCATGACACAGCCCTTCACACTCTCCAATACATCCAGCATCATGACACAGCCCTTCACACTCTCCAATACATCCAGCATCATGACACAGCCCTTCACACTCTCCAATACATCCAGCATCATGACACAGCCCTTCACACTCTCCAATACATCCAGCATCATGACACAGCCCTTCACACTCTCCAATACATCCAGCATCATGACACAGCCCTTCACACTCTCCAATACATCCAGCATCATGACACAGCCCTTCACACTCTCCAATACATCCAGCATCATGACACAGCCCTTCACACTCTCCAATACATCCAGCATCATGACACAGCCCTTCACACTCTCCAATACATCCAGCATCATGACACAGCCCTTCACACTCTCCAATACATCCAGCATCATGACACAGCCCTTCACACTCTCCAATACATCCAGCATCATGACACAGCCCTTCACACTCTCCAATACATCCAGCATCATGACACAGCCCTTCACACTCTCCAATACATCCAGCATCATGACACAGCCCTTCACACTCTCCAATACATCCAGCATCATGACACAGCCCTTCACACTCTCCAATACATCCAGCATCATGACACAGCCCTTCACACTCTCCAATACATCCAGCATCATGACACAGCCCTTCACACTCTCCAATACATCCAGCATCATGACACAGCCCTTCACACTCTCCAATACATCCAGCATCATGACACAGCCCTTCACACTCTCCAATACATCCAGCATCATGACACAGCCCTTCACACTCTCCAATACATCCAGCATCATGACACAGCCCTTCACACTCTCCAATACATCCAGCATCATGACACAGCCCTTCACACTCTCCAATACATCCAGCATCATGACACAGCCCTTCACACTCTCCAATACATCCAGCATCATGACACAGCCCTTCACACTCTCCAATACATCCAGCATCATGACACAGCCCTTCACACTCTCCAATACATCCAGCATCATGACACAGCCCTTCACACTCTCCAATACATCCAGCATCATGACACAGCCCTTCACACTCTCCAATACATCCAGCATCATGACACAGCCCTTCACACTCTCCAATACATCCAGCATCATGACACAGCCCTTCACACTCTCCAATACATCCAGCATCATGACACAGCCCTTCACACTCTCCAATACATCCAGCATCATGACACAGCCCTTCACACTCTCCAATACATCCAGCATCATGACACAGCCCTTCACACTCTCCAATACATCCAGCATCATGACACAGCCCTTCACACTCTCCAATACATCCAGCATCATGACACAGCCCTTCACACTCTCCAATACATCCAGCATCATGACACAGCCCTTCACACTCTCCAATACATCCAGCATCATGACACAGCCCTTCACACTCTCCAATACATCCAGCATCATGACACAGCCCTTCACACTCTCCAATACATCCAGCATCATGACACAGCCCTTCACACTCTCCAATACATCCAGCATCATGACACAGCCCTTCACACTCTCCAATACATCCAGCATCATGACACAGCCCTTCACACTCTCCAATACATCCAGCATCATGACACAGCCCTTCACACTCTCCAATACATCCAGCATCATGACACAGCCCTTCACACTCTCCAATACATCCAGCATCATGACACAGCCCTTCACACTCTCCAATACATCCAGCATCATGACACAGCCCTTCACACTCTCCAATACATCCAGCATCATGACACAGCCCTTCACACTCTCCAATACATCCAGCATCATGACACAGCCCTTCACACTCTCCAATACATCCAGCATCATGACACAGCCCTTCACACTCTCCAATACATCCAGCATCATGACACAGCCCTTCACACTCTCCAATACATCCAGCATCATGACACAGCCCTTCACACTCTCCAATACATCCAGCATCATGACACAGCCCTTCACACTCTCCAATACATCCAGCATCATGACACAGCCCTTCACACTCTCCAATACATCCAGCATCATGACACAGCCCTTCACACTCTCCAATACATCCAGCATCATGACACAGCCCTTCACACTCTCCAATACATCCAGCATCATGACACAGCCCTTCACACTCTCCAATACATCCAGCATCATGACACAGCCCTTCACACTCTCCAATACATCCAGCATCATGACACAGCCCTTCACACTCTCCAATACATCCAGCATCATGACACAGCCCTTCACACTCTCCAATACATCCAGCATCATGACACAGCCCTTCACACTCTCCAATACATCCAGCATCATGACACAGCCCTTCACACTCTCCAATACATCCAGCATCATGACACAGCCCTTCACACTCTCCAATACATCCAGCATCATGACACAGCCCTTCACACTCTCCAATACATCCAGCATCATGACACAGCCCTTCACACTCTCCAATACATCCAGCATCATGACACAGCCCTTCACACTCTCCAATACATCCAGCATCATGACACAGCCCTTCACACTCTCCAATACATCCAGCATCATGACACAGCCCTTCACACTCTCCAATACATCCAGCATCATGACACAGCCCTTCACACTCTCCAATACATCCAGCATCATGACACAGCCCTTCACACTCTCCAATACATCCAGCATCATGACACAGCCCTTCACACTCTCCAATACATCCAGCATCATGACACAGCCCTTCACACTCTCCAATACATCCAGCATCATGACACAGCCCTTCACACTCTCCAATACATCCAGCATCATGACACAGCCCTTCACACTCTCCAATACATCCAGCATCATGACACAGCCCTTCACACTCTCCAATACATCCAGCATCATGACACAGCCCTTCACACTCTCCAATACATCCAGCATCATGACACAGCCCTTCACACTCTCCAATACATCCAGCATCATGACACAGCCCTTCACACTCTCCAATACATCCAGCATCATGACACAGCCCTTCACACTCTCCAATACATCCAGCATCATGACACAGCCCTTCACACTCTCCAATACATCCAGCATCATGACACAGCCCTTCACACTCTCCAATACATCCAGCATCATGACACAGCCCTTCACACTCTCCAATACATCCAGCATCATGACACAGCCCTTCACACTCTCCAATACATCCAGCATCATGACACAGCCCTTCACACTCTCCAATACATCCAGCATCATGACACAGCCCTTCACACTCTCCAATACATCCAGCATCATGACACAGCCCTTCACACTCTCCAATACATCCAGCATCATGACACAGCCCTTCACACTCTCCAATACATCCAGCATCATGACACAGCCCTTCACACTCTCCAATACATCCAGCATCATGACACAGCCCTTCACACTCTCCAATACATCCAGCATCATGACACAGCCCTTCACACTCTCCAATACATCCAGCATCATGACACAGCCCTTCACACTCTCCAATACATCCAGCATCATGACACAGCCCTTCACACTCTCCAATACATCCAGCATCATGACACAGCCCTTCACACTCTCCAATACATCCAGCATCATGACACAGCCCTTCACACTCTCCAATACATCCAGCATCATGACACAGCCCTTCACACTCTCCAATACATCCAGCATCATGACACAGCCCTTCACACTCTCCAATACATCCAGCATCATGACACAGCCCTTCACACTCTCCAATACATCCAGCATCATGACACAGCCCTTCACACTCTCCAATACATCCAGCATCATGACACAGCCCTTCACACTCTCCAATACATCCAGCATCATGACACAGCCCTTCACACTCTCCAATACATCCAGCATCATGACACAGCCCTTCACACTCTCCAATACATCCAGCATCATGACACAGCCCTTCACACTCTCCAATACATCCAGCATCATGACACAGCCCTTCACACTCTCCAATACATCCAGCATCATGACACAGCCCTTCACACTCTCCAATACATCCAGCATCATGACACAGCCCTTCACACTCTCCAATACATCCAGCATCATGACACAGCCCTTCACACTCTCCAATACATCCAGCATCATGACACAGCCCTTCACACTCTCCAATACATCCAGCATCATGACACAGCCCTTCACACTCTCCAATACATCCAGCATCATGACACAGCCCTTCACACTCTCCAATACATCCAGCATCATGACACAGCCCTTCACACTCTCCAATACATCCAGCATCATGACACAGCCCTTCACACTCTCCAATACATCCAGCATCATGACACAGCCCTTCACACTCTCCAATACATCCAGCATCATGACACAGCCCTTCACACTCTCCAATACATCCAGCATCATGACACAGCCCTTCACACTCTCCAATACATCCAGCATCATGACACAGCCCTTCACACTCTCCAATACATCCAGCATCATGACACAGCCCTTCACACTCTCCAATACATCCAGCATCATGACACAGCCCTTCACACTCTCCAATACATCCAGCATCATGACACAGCCCTTCACACTCTCCAATACATCCAGCATCATGACACAGCCCTTCACACTCTCCAATACATCCAGCATCATGACACAGCCCTTCACACTCTCCAATACATCCAGCATCATGACACAGCCCTTCACACTCTCCAATACATCCAGCATCATGACACAGCCCTTCACACTCTCCAATACATCCAGCATCATGACACAGCCCTTCACACTCTCCAATACATCCAGCATCATGACACAGCCCTTCACACTCTCCAATACATCCAGCATCATGACACAGCCCTTCACACTCTCCAATACATCCAGCATCATGACACAGCCCTTCACACTCTCCAATACATCCAGCATCATGACACAGCCCTTCACACTCTCCAATACATCCAGCATCATGACACAGCCCTTCACACTCTCCAATACATCCAGCATCATGACACAGCCCTTCACACTCTCCAATACATCCAGCATCATGACACAGCCCTTCACACTCTCCAATACATCCAGCATCATGACACAGCCCTTCACACTCTCCAATACATCCAGCATCATGACACAGCCCTTCACACTCTCCAATACATCCAGCATCATGACACAGCCCTTCACACTCTCCAATACATCCAGCATCATGACACAGCCCTTCACACTCTCCAATACATCCAGCATCATGACACAGCCCTTCACACTCTCCAATACATCCAGCATCATGACACAGCCCTTCACACTCTCCAATACATCCAGCATCATGACACAGCCCTTCACACTCTCCAATACATCCAGCATCATGACACAGCCCTTCACACTCTCCAATACATCCAGCATCATGACACAGCCCTTCACACTCTCCAATACATCCAGCATCATGACACAGCCCTTCACACTCTCCAATACATCCAGCATCATGACACAGCCCTTCACACTCTCCAATACATCCAGCATCATGACACAGCCCTTCACACTCTCCAATACATCCAGCATCATGACACAGCCCTTCACACTCTCCAATACATCCAGCATCATGACACAGCCCTTCACACTCTCCAATACATCCAGCATCATGACACAGCCCTTCACACTCTCCAATACATCCAGCATCATGACACAGCCCTTCACACTCTCCAATACATCCAGCATCATGACACAGCCCTTCACACTCTCCAATACATCCAGCATCATGACACAGCCCTTCACACTCTCCAATACATCCAGCATCATGACACAGCCCTTCACACTCTCCAATACATCCAGCATCATGACACAGCCCTTCACACTCTCCAATACATCCAGCATCATGACACAGCCCTTCACACTCTCCAATACATCCAGCATCATGACACAGCCCTTCACACTCTCCAATACATCCAGCATCATGACACAGCCCTTCACACTCTCCAATACATCCAGCATCATGACACAGCCCTTCACACTCTCCAATACATCCAGCATCATGACACAGCCCTTCACACTCTCCAATACATCCAGCATCATGACACAGCCCTTCACACTCTCCAATACATCCAGCATCATGACACAGCCCTTCACACTCTCCAATACATCCAGCATCATGACACAGCCCTTCACACTCTCCAATACATCCAGCATCATGACACAGCCCTTCACACTCTCCAATACATCCAGCATCATGACACAGCCCTTCACACTCTCCAATACATCCAGCATCATGACACAGCCCTTCACACTCTCCAATACATCCAGCATCATGACACAGCCCTTCACACTCTCCAATACATCCAGCATCATGACACAGCCCTTCACACTCTCCAATACATCCAGCATCATGACACAGCCCTTCACACTCTCCAATACATCCAGCATCATGACACAGCCCTTCACACTCTCCAATACATCCAGCATCATGACACAGCCCTTCACACTCTCCAATACATCCAGCATCATGACACAGCCCTTCACACTCTCCAATACATCCAGCATCATGACACAGCCCTTCACACTCTCCAATACATCCAGCATCATGACACAGCCCTTCACACTCTCCAATACATCCAGCATCATGACACAGCCCTTCACACTCTCCAATACATCCAGCATCATGACACAGCCCTTCACACTCTCCAATACATCCAGCATCATGACACAGCCCTTCACACTCTCCAATACATCCAGCATCATGACACAGCCCTTCACACTCTCCAATACATCCAGCATCATGACACAGCCCTTCACACTCTCCAATACATCCAGCATCATGACACAGCCCTTCACACTCTCCAATACATCCAGCATCATGACACAGCCCTTCACACTCTCCAATACATCCAGCATCATGACACAGCCCTTCACACTCTCCAATACATCCAGCATCATGACACAGCCCTTCACACTCTCCAATACATCCAGCATCATGACACAGCCCTTCACACTCTCCAATACATCCAGCATCATGACACAGCCCTTCACACTCTCCAATACATCCAGCATCATGACACAGCCCTTCACACTCTCCAATACATCCAGCATCATGACACAGCCCTTCACACTCTCCAATACATCCAGCATCATGACACAGCCCTTCACACTCTCCAATACATCCAGCATCATGACACAGCCCTTCACACTCTCCAATACATCCAGCATCATGACACAGCCCTTCACACTCTCCAATACATCCAGCATCATGACACAGCCCTTCACACTCTCCAATACATCCAGCATCATGACACAGCCCTTCACACTCTCCAATACATCCAGCATCATGACACAGCCCTTCACACTCTCCAATACATCCAGCATCATGACACAGCCCTTCACACTCTCCAATACATCCAGCATCATGACACAGCCCTTCACACTCTCCAATACATCCAGCATCATGACACAGCCCTTCACACTCTCCAATACATCCAGCATCATGACACAGCCCTTCACACTCTCCAATACATCCAGCATCATGACACAGCCCTTCACACTCTCCAATACATCCAGCATCATGACACAGCCCTTCACACTCTCCAATACATCCAGCATCATGACACAGCCCTTCACACTCTCCAATACATCCAGCATCATGACACAGCCCTTCACACTCTCCAATACATCCAGCATCATGACACAGCCCTTCACACTCTCCAATACATCCAGCATCATGACACAGCCCTTCACACTCTCCAATACATCCAGCATCATGACACAGCCCTTCACACTCTCCAATACATCCAGCATCATGACACAGCCCTTCACACTCTCCAATACATCCAGCATCATGACACAGCCCTTCACACTCTCCAATACATCCAGCATCATGACACAGCCCTTCACACTCTCCAATACATCCAGCATCATGACACAGCCCTTCACACTCTCCAATACATCCAGCATCATGACACAGCCCTTCACACTCTCCAATACATCCAGCATCATGACACAGCCCTTCACACTCTCCAATACATCCAGCATCATGACACAGCCCTTCACACTCTCCAATACATCCAGCATCATGACACAGCCCTTCACACTCTCCAATACATCCAGCATCATGACACAGCCCTTCACACTCTCCAATACATCCAGCATCATGACACAGCCCTTCACACTCTCCAATACATCCAGCATCATGACACAGCCCTTCACACTCTCCAATACATCCAGCATCATGACACAGCCCTTCACACTCTCCAATACATCCAGCATCATGACACAGCCCTTCACACTCTCCAATACATCCAGCATCATGACACAGCCCTTCACACTCTCCAATACATCCAGCATCATGACACAGCCCTTCACACTCTCCAATACATCCAGCATCATGACACAGCCCTTCACACTCTCCAATACATCCAGCATCATGACACAGCCCTTCACACTCTCCAATACATCCAGCATCATGACACAGCCCTTCACACTCTCCAATACATCCAGCATCATGACACAGCCCTTCACACTCTCCAATACATCCAGCATCATGACACAGCCCTTCACACTCTCCAATACATCCAGCATCATGACACAGCCCTTCACACTCTCCAATACATCCAGCATCATGACACAGCCCTTCACACTCTCCAATACATCCAGCATCATGACACAGCCCTTCACACTCTCCAATACATCCAGCATCATGACACAGCCCTTCACACTCTCCAATACATCCAGCATCATGACACAGCCCTTCACACTCTCCAATACATCCAGCATCATGACACAGCCCTTCACACTCTCCAATACATCCAGCATCATGACACAGCCCTTCACACTCTCCAATACATCCAGCATCATGACACAGCCCTTCACACTCTCCAATACATCCAGCATCATGACACAGCCCTTCACACTCTCCAATACATCCAGCATCATGACACAGCCCTTCACACTCTCCAATACATCCAGCATCATGACACAGCCCTTCACACTCTCCAATACATCCAGCATCATGACACAGCCCTTCACACTCTCCAATACATCCAGCATCATGACACAGCCCTTCACACTCTCCAATACATCCAGCATCATGACACAGCCCTTCACACTCTCCAATACATCCAGCATCATGACACAGCCCTTCACACTCTCCAATACATCCAGCATCATGACACAGCCCTTCACACTCTCCAATACATCCAGCATCATGACACAGCCCTTCACACTCTCCAATACATCCAGCATCATGACACAGCCCTTCACACTCTCCAATACATCCAGCATCATGACACAGCCCTTCACACTCTCCAATACATCCAGCATCATGACACAGCCCTTCACACTCTCCAATACATCCAGCATCATGACACAGCCCTTCACACTCTCCAATACATCCAGCATCATGACACAGCCCTTCACACTCTCCAATACATCCAGCATCATGACACAGCCCTTCACACTCTCCAATACATCCAGCATCATGACACAGCCCTTCACACTCTCCAATACATCCAGCATCATGACACAGCCCTTCACACTCTCCAATACATCCAGCATCATGACACAGCCCTTCACACTCTCCAATACATCCAGCATCATGACACAGCCCTTCACACTCTCCAATACATCCAGCATCATGACACAGCCCTTCACACTCTCCAATACATCCAGCATCATGACACAGCCCTTCACACTCTCCAATACATCCAGCATCATGACACAGCCCTTCACACTCTCCAATACATCCAGCATCATGACACAGCCCTTCACACTCTCCAATACATCCAGCATCATGACACAGCCCTTCACACTCTCCAATACATCCAGCATCATGACACAGCCCTTCACACTCTCCAATACATCCAGCATCATGACACAGCCCTTCACACTCTCCAATACATCCAGCATCATGACACAGCCCTTCACACTCTCCAATACATCCAGCATCATGACACAGCCCTTCACACTCTCCAATACATCCAGCATCATGACACAGCCCTTCACACTCTCCAATACATCCAGCATCATGACACAGCCCTTCACACTCTCCAATACATCCAGCATCATGACACAGCCCTTCACACTCTCCAATACATCCAGCATCATGACACAGCCCTTCACACTCTCCAATACATCCAGCATCATGACACAGCCCTTCACACTCTCCAATACATCCAGCATCATGACACAGCCCTTCACACTCTCCAATACATCCAGCATCATGACACAGCCCTTCACACTCTCCAATACATCCAGCATCATGACACAGCCCTTCACACTCTCCAATACATCCAGCATCATGACACAGCCCTTCACACTCTCCAATACATCCAGCATCATGACACAGCCCTTCACACTCTCCAATACATCCAGCATCATGACACAGCCCTTCACACTCTCCAATACATCCAGCATCATGACACAGCCCTTCACACTCTCCAATACATCCAGCATCATGACACAGCCCTTCACACTCTCCAATACATCCAGCATCATGACACAGCCCTTCACACTCTCCAATACATCCAGCATCATGACACAGCCCTTCACACTCTCCAATACATCCAGCATCATGACACAGCCCTTCACACTCTCCAATACATCCAGCATCATGACACAGCCCTTCACACTCTCCAATACATCCAGCATCATGACACAGCCCTTCACACTCTCCAATACATCCAGCATCATGACACAGCCCTTCACACTCTCCAATACATCCAGCATCATGACACAGCCCTTCACACTCTCCAATACATCCAGCATCATGACACAGCCCTTCACACTCTCCAATACATCCAGCATCATGACACAGCCCTTCACACTCTCCAATACATCCAGCATCATGACACAGCCCTTCACACTCTCCAATACATCCAGCATCATGACACAGCCCTTCACACTCTCCAATACATCCAGCATCATGACACAGCCCTTCACACTCTCCAATACATCCAGCATCATGACACAGCCCTTCACACTCTCCAATACATCCAGCATCATGACACAGCCCTTCACACTCTCCAATACATCCAGCATCATGACACAGCCCTTCACACTCTCCAATACATCCAGCATCATGACACAGCCCTTCACACTCTCCAATACATCCAGCATCATGACACAGCCCTTCACACTCTCCAATACATCCAGCATCATGACACAGCCCTTCACACTCTCCAATACATCCAGCATCATGACACAGCCCTTCACACTCTCCAATACATCCAGCATCATGACACAGCCCTTCACACTCTCCAATACATCCAGCATCATGACACAGCCCTTCACACTCTCCAATACATCCAGCATCATGACACAGCCCTTCACACTCTCCAATACATCCAGCATCATGACACAGCCCTTCACACTCTCCAATACATCCAGCATCATGACACAGCCCTTCACACTCTCCAATACATCCAGCATCATGACACAGCCCTTCACACTCTCCAATACATCCAGCATCATGACACAGCCCTTCACACTCTCCAATACATCCAGCATCATGACACAGCCCTTCACACTCTCCAATACATCCAGCATCATGACACAGCCCTTCACACTCTCCAATACATCCAGCATCATGACACAGCCCTTCACACTCTCCAATACATCCAGCATCATGACACAGCCCTTCACACTCTCCAATACATCCAGCATCATGACACAGCCCTTCACACTCTCCAATACATCCAGCATCATGACACAGCCCTTCACACTCTCCAATACATCCAGCATCATGACACAGCCCTTCACACTCTCCAATACATCCAGCATCATGACACAGCCCTTCACACTCTCCAATACATCCAGCATCATGACACAGCCCTTCACACTCTCCAATACATCCAGCATCATGACACAGCCCTTCACACTCTCCAATACATCCAGCATCATGACACAGCCCTTCACACTCTCCAATACATCCAGCATCATGACACAGCCCTTCACACTCTCCAATACATCCAGCATCATGACACAGCCCTTCACACTCTCCAATACATCCAGCATCATGACACAGCCCTTCACACTCTCCAATACATCCAGCATCATGACACAGCCCTTCACACTCTCCAATACATCCAGCATCATGACACAGCCCTTCACACTCTCCAATACATCCAGCATCATGACACAGCCCTTCACACTCTCCAATACATCCAGCATCATGACACAGCCCTTCACACTCTCCAATACATCCAGCATCATGACACAGCCCTTCACACTCTCCAATACATCCAGCATCATGACACAGCCCTTCACACTCTCCAATACATCCAGCATCATGACACAGCCCTTCACACTCTCCAATACATCCAGCATCATGACACAGCCCTTCACACTCTCCAATACATCCAGCATCATGACACAGCCCTTCACACTCTCCAATACATCCAGCATCATGACACAGCCCTTCACACTCTCCAATACATCCAGCATCATGACACAGCCCTTCACACTCTCCAATACATCCAGCATCATGACACAGCCCTTCACACTCTCCAATACATCCAGCATCATGACACAGCCCTTCACACTCTCCAATACATCCAGCATCATGACACAGCCCTTCACACTCTCCAATACATCCAGCATCATGACACAGCCCTTCACACTCTCCAATACATCCAGCATCATGACACAGCCCTTCACACTCTCCAATACATCCAGCATCATGACACAGCCCTTCACACTCTCCAATACATCCAGCATCATGACACAGCCCTTCACACTCTCCAATACATCCAGCATCATGACACAGCCCTTCACACTCTCCAATACATCCAGCATCATGACACAGCCCTTCACACTCTCCAATACATCCAGCATCATGACACAGCCCTTCACACTCTCCAATACATCCAGCATCATGACACAGCCCTTCACACTCTCCAATACATCCAGCATCATGACACAGCCCTTCACACTCTCCAATACATCCAGCATCATGACACAGCCCTTCACACTCTCCAATACATCCAGCATCATGACACAGCCCTTCACACTCTCCAATACATCCAGCATCATGACACAGCCCTTCACACTCTCCAATACATCCAGCATCATGACACAGCCCTTCACACTCTCCAATACATCCAGCATCATGACACAGCCCTTCACACTCTCCAATACATCCAGCATCATGACACAGCCCTTCACACTCTCCAATACATCCAGCATCATGACACAGCCCTTCACACTCTCCAATACATCCAGCATCATGACACAGCCCTTCACACTCTCCAATACATCCAGCATCATGACACAGCCCTTCACACTCTCCAATACATCCAGCATCATGACACAGCCCTTCACACTCTCCAATACATCCAGCATCATGACACAGCCCTTCACACTCTCCAATACATCCAGCATCATGACACAGCCCTTCACACTCTCCAATACATCCAGCATCATGACACAGCCCTTCACACTCTCCAATACATCCAGCATCATGACACAGCCCTTCACACTCTCCAATACATCCAGCATCATGACACAGCCCTTCACACTCTCCAATACATCCAGCATCATGACACAGCCCTTCACACTCTCCAATACATCCAGCATCATGACACAGCCCTTCACACTCTCCAATACATCCAGCATCATGACACAGCCCTTCACACTCTCCAATACATCCAGCATCATGACACAGCCCTTCACACTCTCCAATACATCCAGCATCATGACACAGCCCTTCACACTCTCCAATACATCCAGCATCATGACACAGCCCTTCACACTCTCCAATACATCCAGCATCATGACACAGCCCTTCACACTCTCCAATACATCCAGCATCATGACACAGCCCTTCACACTCTCCAATACATCCAGCATCATGACACAGCCCTTCACACTCTCCAATACATCCAGCATCATGACACAGCCCTTCACACTCTCCAATACATCCAGCATCATGACACAGCCCTTCACACTCTCCAATACATCCAGCATCATGACACAGCCCTTCACACTCTCCAATACATCCAGCATCATGACACAGCCCTTCACACTCTCCAATACATCCAGCATCATGACACAGCCCTTCACACTCTCCAATACATCCAGCATCATGACACAGCCCTTCACACTCTCCAATACATCCAGCATCATGACACAGCCCTTCACACTCTCCAATACATCCAGCATCATGACACAGCCCTTCACACTCTCCAATACATCCAGCATCATGACACAGCCCTTCACACTCTCCAATACATCCAGCATCATGACACAGCCCTTCACACTCTCCAATACATCCAGCATCATGACACAGCCCTTCACACTCTCCAATACATCCAGCATCATGACACAGCCCTTCACACTCTCCAATACATCCAGCATCATGACACAGCCCTTCACACTCTCCAATACATCCAGCATCATGACACAGCCCTTCACACTCTCCAATACATCCAGCATCATGACACAGCCCTTCACACTCTCCAATACATCCAGCATCATGACACAGCCCTTCACACTCTCCAATACATCCAGCATCATGACACAGCCCTTCACACTCTCCAATACATCCAGCATCATGACACAGCCCTTCACACTCTCCAATACATCCAGCATCATGACACAGCCCTTCACACTCTCCAATACATCCAGCATCATGACACAGCCCTTCACACTCTCCAATACATCCAGCATCATGACACAGCCCTTCACACTCTCCAATACATCCAGCATCATGACACAGCCCTTCACACTCTCCAATACATCCAGCATCATGACACAGCCCTTCACACTCTCCAATACATCCAGCATCATGACACAGCCCTTCACACTCTCCAATACATCCAGCATCATGACACAGCCCTTCACACTCTCCAATACATCCAGCATCATGACACAGCCCTTCACACTCTCCAATACATCCAGCATCATGACACAGCCCTTCACACTCTCCAATACATCCAGCATCATGACACAGCCCTTCACACTCTCCAATACATCCAGCATCATGACACAGCCCTTCACACTCTCCAATACATCCAGCATCATGACACAGCCCTTCACACTCTCCAATACATCCAGCATCATGACACAGCCCTTCACACTCTCCAATACATCCAGCATCATGACACAGCCCTTCACACTCTCCAATACATCCAGCATCATGACACAGCCCTTCACACTCTCCAATACATCCAGCATCATGACACAGCCCTTCACACTCTCCAATACATCCAGCATCATGACACAGCCCTTCACACTCTCCAATACATCCAGCATCATGACACAGCCCTTCACACTCTCCAATACATCCAGCATCATGACACAGCCCTTCACACTCTCCAATACATCCAGCATCATGACACAGCCCTTCACACTCTCCAATACATCCAGCATCATGACACAGCCCTTCACACTCTCCAATACATCCAGCATCATGACACAGCCCTTCACACTCTCCAATACATCCAGCATCATGACACAGCCCTTCACACTCTCCAATACATCCAGCATCATGACACAGCCCTTCACACTCTCCAATACATCCAGCATCATGACACAGCCCTTCACACTCTCCAATACATCCAGCATCATGACACAGCCCTTCACACTCTCCAATACATCCAGCATCATGACACAGCCCTTCACACTCTCCAATACATCCAGCATCATGACACAGCCCTTCACACTCTCCAATACATCCAGCATCATGACACAGCCCTTCACACTCTCCAATACATCCAGCATCATGACACAGCCCTTCACACTCTCCAATACATCCAGCATCATGACACAGCCCTTCACACTCTCCAATACATCCAGCATCATGACACAGCCCTTCACACTCTCCAATACATCCAGCATCATGACACAGCCCTTCACACTCTCCAATACATCCAGCATCATGACACAGCCCTTCACACTCTCCAATACATCCAGCATCATGACACAGCCCTTCACACTCTCCAATACATCCAGCATCATGACACAGCCCTTCACACTCTCCAATACATCCAGCATCATGACACAGCCCTTCACACTCTCCAATACATCCAGCATCATGACACAGCCCTTCACACTCTCCAATACATCCAGCATCATGACACAGCCCTTCACACTCTCCAATACATCCAGCATCATGACACAGCCCTTCACACTCTCCAATACATCCAGCATCATGACACAGCCCTTCACACTCTCCAATACATCCAGCATCATGACACAGCCCTTCACACTCTCCAATACATCCAGCATCATGACACAGCCCTTCACACTCTCCAATACATCCAGCATCATGACACAGCCCTTCACACTCTCCAATACATCCAGCATCATGACACAGCCCTTCACACTCTCCAATACATCCAGCATCATGACACAGCCCTTCACACTCTCCAATACATCCAGCATCATGACACAGCCCTTCACACTCTCCAATACATCCAGCATCATGACACAGCCCTTCACACTCTCCAATACATCCAGCATCATGACACAGCCCTTCACACTCTCCAATACATCCAGCATCATGACACAGCCCTTCACACTCTCCAATACATCCAGCATCATGACACAGCCCTTCACACTCTCCAATACATCCAGCATCATGACACAGCCCTTCACACTCTCCAATACATCCAGCATCATGACACAGCCCTTCACACTCTCCAATACATCCAGCATCATGACACAGCCCTTCACACTCTCCAATACATCCAGCATCATGACACAGCCCTTCACACTCTCCAATACATCCAGCATCATGACACAGCCCTTCACACTCTCCAATACATCCAGCATCATGACACAGCCCTTCACACTCTCCAATACATCCAGCATCATGACACAGCCCTTCACACTCTCCAATACATCCAGCATCATGACACAGCCCTTCACACTCTCCAATACATCCAGCATCATGACACAGCCCTTCACACTCTCCAATACATCCAGCATCATGACACAGCCCTTCACACTCTCCAATACATCCAGCATCATGACACAGCCCTTCACACTCTCCAATACATCCAGCATCATGACACAGCCCTTCACACTCTCCAATACATCCAGCATCATGACACAGCCCTTCACACTCTCCAATACATCCAGCATCATGACACAGCCCTTCACACTCTCCAATACATCCAGCATCATGACACAGCCCTTCACACTCTCCAATACATCCAGCATCATGACACAGCCCTTCACACTCTCCAATACATCCAGCATCATGACACAGCCCTTCACACTCTCCAATACATCCAGCATCATGACACAGCCCTTCACACTCTCCAATACATCCAGCATCATGACACAGCCCTTCACACTCTCCAATACATCCAGCATCATGACACAGCCCTTCACACTCTCCAATACATCCAGCATCATGACACAGCCCTTCACACTCTCCAATACATCCAGCATCATGACACAGCCCTTCACACTCTCCAATACATCCAGCATCATGACACAGCCCTTCACACTCTCCAATACATCCAGCATCATGACACAGCCCTTCACACTCTCCAATACATCCAGCATCATGACACAGCCCTTCACACTCTCCAATACATCCAGCATCATGACACAGCCCTTCACACTCTCCAATACATCCAGCATCATGACACAGCCCTTCACACTCTCCAATACATCCAGCATCATGACACAGCCCTTCACACTCTCCAATACATCCAGCATCATGACACAGCCCTTCACACTCTCCAATACATCCAGCATCATGACACAGCCCTTCACACTCTCCAATACATCCAGCATCATGACACAGCCCTTCACACTCTCCAATACATCCAGCATCATGACACAGCCCTTCACACTCTCCAATACATCCAGCATCATGACACAGCCCTTCACACTCTCCAATACATCCAGCATCATGACACAGCCCTTCACACTCTCCAATACATCCAGCATCATGACACAGCCCTTCACACTCTCCAATACATCCAGCATCATGACACAGCCCTTCACACTCTCCAATACATCCAGCATCATGACACAGCCCTTCACACTCTCCAATACATCCAGCATCATGACACAGCCCTTCACACTCTCCAATACATCCAGCATCATGACACAGCCCTTCACACTCTCCAATACATCCAGCATCATGACACAGCCCTTCACACTCTCCAATACATCCAGCATCATGACACAGCCCTTCACACTCTCCAATACATCCAGCATCATGACACAGCCCTTCACACTCTCCAATACATCCAGCATCATGACACAGCCCTTCACACTCTCCAATACATCCAGCATCATGACACAGCCCTTCACACTCTCCAATACATCCAGCATCATGACACAGCCCTTCACACTCTCCAATACATCCAGCATCATGACACAGCCCTTCACACTCTCCAATACATCCAGCATCATGACACAGCCCTTCACACTCTCCAATACATCCAGCATCATGACACAGCCCTTCACACTCTCCAATACATCCAGCATCATGACACAGCCCTTCACACTCTCCAATACATCCAGCATCATGACACAGCCCTTCACACTCTCCAATACATCCAGCATCATGACACAGCCCTTCACACTCTCCAATACATCCAGCATCATGACACAGCCCTTCACACTCTCCAATACATCCAGCATCATGACACAGCCCTTCACACTCTCCAATACATCCAGCATCATGACACAGCCCTTCACACTCTCCAATACATCCAGCATCATGACACAGCCCTTCACACTCTCCAATACATCCAGCATCATGACACAGCCCTTCACACTCTCCAATACATCCAGCATCATGACACAGCCCTTCACACTCTCCAATACATCCAGCATCATGACACAGCCCTTCACACTCTCCAATACATCCAGCATCATGACACAGCCCTTCACACTCTCCAATACATCCAGCATCATGACACAGCCCTTCACACTCTCCAATACATCCAGCATCATGACACAGCCCTTCACACTCTCCAATACATCCAGCATCATGACACAGCCCTTCACACTCTCCAATACATCCAGCATCATGACACAGCCCTTCACACTCTCCAATACATCCAGCATCATGACACAGCCCTTCACACTCTCCAATACATCCAGCATCATGACACAGCCCTTCACACTCTCCAATACATCCAGCATCATGACACAGCCCTTCACACTCTCCAATACATCCAGCATCATGACACAGCCCTTCACACTCTCCAATACATCCAGCATCATGACACAGCCCTTCACACTCTCCAATACATCCAGCATCATGACACAGCCCTTCACACTCTCCAATACATCCAGCATCATGACACAGCCCTTCACACTCTCCAATACATCCAGCATCATGACACAGCCCTTCACACTCTCCAATACATCCAGCATCATGACACAGCCCTTCACACTCTCCAATACATCCAGCATCATGACACAGCCCTTCACACTCTCCAATACATCCAGCATCATGACACAGCCCTTCACACTCTCCAATACATCCAGCATCATGACACAGCCCTTCACACTCTCCAATACATCCAGCATCATGACACAGCCCTTCACACTCTCCAATACATCCAGCATCATGACACAGCCCTTCACACTCTCCAATACATCCAGCATCATGACACAGCCCTTCACACTCTCCAATACATCCAGCATCATGACACAGCCCTTCACACTCTCCAATACATCCAGCATCATGACACAGCCCTTCACACTCTCCAATACATCCAGCATCATGACACAGCCCTTCACACTCTCCAATACATCCAGCATCATGACACAGCCCTTCACACTCTCCAATACATCCAGCATCATGACACAGCCCTTCACACTCTCCAATACATCCAGCATCATGACACAGCCCTTCACACTCTCCAATACATCCAGCATCATGACACAGCCCTTCACACTCTCCAATACATCCAGCATCATGACACAGCCCTTCACACTCTCCAATACATCCAGCATCATGACACAGCCCTTCACACTCTCCAATACATCCAGCATCATGACACAGCCCTTCACACTCTCCAATACATCCAGCATCATGACACAGCCCTTCACACTCTCCAATACATCCAGCATCATGACACAGCCCTTCACACTCTCCAATACATCCAGCATCATGACACAGCCCTTCACACTCTCCAATACATCCAGCATCATGACACAGCCCTTCACACTCTCCAATACATCCAGCATCATGACACAGCCCTTCACACTCTCCAATACATCCAGCATCATGACACAGCCCTTCACACTCTCCAATACATCCAGCATCATGACACAGCCCTTCACACTCTCCAATACATCCAGCATCATGACACAGCCCTTCACACTCTCCAATACATCCAGCATCATGACACAGCCCTTCACACTCTCCAATACATCCAGCATCATGACACAGCCCTTCACACTCTCCAATACATCCAGCATCATGACACAGCCCTTCACACTCTCCAATACATCCAGCATCATGACACAGCCCTTCACACTCTCCAATACATCCAGCATCATGACACAGCCCTTCACACTCTCCAATACATCCAGCATCATGACACAGCCCTTCACACTCTCCAATACATCCAGCATCATGACACAGCCCTTCACACTCTCCAATACATCCAGCATCATGACACAGCCCTTCACACTCTCCAATACATCCAGCATCATGACACAGCCCTTCACACTCTCCAATACATCCAGCATCATGACACAGCCCTTCACACTCTCCAATACATCCAGCATCATGACACAGCCCTTCACACTCTCCAATACATCCAGCATCATGACACAGCCCTTCACACTCTCCAATACATCCAGCATCATGACACAGCCCTTCACACTCTCCAATACATCCAGCATCATGACACAGCCCTTCACACTCTCCAATACATCCAGCATCATGACACAGCCCTTCACACTCTCCAATACATCCAGCATCATGACACAGCCCTTCACACTCTCCAATACATCCAGCATCATGACACAGCCCTTCACACTCTCCAATACATCCAGCATCATGACACAGCCCTTCACACTCTCCAATACATCCAGCATCATGACACAGCCCTTCACACTCTCCAATACATCCAGCATCATGACACAGCCCTTCACACTCTCCAATACATCCAGCATCATGACACAGCCCTTCACACTCTCCAATACATCCAGCATCATGACACAGCCCTTCACACTCTCCAATACATCCAGCATCATGACACAGCCCTTCACACTCTCCAATACATCCAGCATCATGACACAGCCCTTCACACTCTCCAATACATCCAGCATCATGACACAGCCCTTCACACTCTCCAATACATCCAGCATCATGACACAGCCCTTCACACTCTCCAATACATCCAGCATCATGACACAGCCCTTCACACTCTCCAATACATCCAGCATCATGACACAGCCCTTCACACTCTCCAATACATCCAGCATCATGACACAGCCCTTCACACTCTCCAATACATCCAGCATCATGACACAGCCCTTCACACTCTCCAATACATCCAGCATCATGACACAGCCCTTCACACTCTCCAATACATCCAGCATCATGACACAGCCCTTCACACTCTCCAATACATCCAGCATCATGACACAGCCCTTCACACTCTCCAATACATCCAGCATCATGACACAGCCCTTCACACTCTCCAATACATCCAGCATCATGACACAGCCCTTCACACTCTCCAATACATCCAGCATCATGACACAGCCCTTCACACTCTCCAATACATCCAGCATCATGACACAGCCCTTCACACTCTCCAATACATCCAGCATCATGACACAGCCCTTCACACTCTCCAATACATCCAGCATCATGACACAGCCCTTCACACTCTCCAATACATCCAGCATCATGACACAGCCCTTCACACTCTCCAATACATCCAGCATCATGACACAGCCCTTCACACTCTCCAATACATCCAGCATCATGACACAGCCCTTCACACTCTCCAATACATCCAGCATCATGACACAGCCCTTCACACTCTCCAATACATCCAGCATCATGACACAGCCCTTCACACTCTCCAATACATCCAGCATCATGACACAGCCCTTCACACTCTCCAATACATCCAGCATCATGACACAGCCCTTCACACTCTCCAATACATCCAGCATCATGACACAGCCCTTCACACTCTCCAATACATCCAGCATCATGACACAGCCCTTCACACTCTCCAATACATCCAGCATCATGACACAGCCCTTCACACTCTCCAATACATCCAGCATCATGACACAGCCCTTCACACTCTCCAATACATCCAGCATCATGACACAGCCCTTCACACTCTCCAATACATCCAGCATCATGACACAGCCCTTCACACTCTCCAATACATCCAGCATCATGACACAGCCCTTCACACTCTCCAATACATCCAGCATCATGACACAGCCCTTCACACTCTCCAATACATCCAGCATCATGACACAGCCCTTCACACTCTCCAATACATCCAGCATCATGACACAGCCCTTCACACTCTCCAATACATCCAGCATCATGACACAGCCCTTCACACTCTCCAATACATCCAGCATCATGACACAGCCCTTCACACTCTCCAATACATCCAGCATCATGACACAGCCCTTCACACTCTCCAATACATCCAGCATCATGACACAGCCCTTCACACTCTCCAATACATCCAGCATCATGACACAGCCCTTCACACTCTCCAATACATCCAGCATCATGACACAGCCCTTCACACTCTCCAATACATCCAGCATCATGACACAGCCCTTCACACTCTCCAATACATCCAGCATCATGACACAGCCCTTCACACTCTCCAATACATCCAGCATCATGACACAGCCCTTCACACTCTCCAATACATCCAGCATCATGACACAGCCCTTCACACTCTCCAATACATCCAGCATCATGACACAGCCCTTCACACTCTCCAATACATCCAGCATCATGACACAGCCCTTCACACTCTCCAATACATCCAGCATCATGACACAGCCCTTCACACTCTCCAATACATCCAGCATCATGACACAGCCCTTCACACTCTCCAATACATCCAGCATCATGACACAGCCCTTCACACTCTCCAATACATCCAGCATCATGACACAGCCCTTCACACTCTCCAATACATCCAGCATCATGACACAGCCCTTCACACTCTCCAATACATCCAGCATCATGACACAGCCCTTCACACTCTCCAATACATCCAGCATCATGACACAGCCCTTCACACTCTCCAATACATCCAGCATCATGACACAGCCCTTCACACTCTCCAATACATCCAGCATCATGACACAGCCCTTCACACTCTCCAATACATCCAGCATCATGACACAGCCCTTCACACTCTCCAATACATCCAGCATCATGACACAGCCCTTCACACTCTCCAATACATCCAGCATCATGACACAGCCCTTCACACTCTCCAATACATCCAGCATCATGACACAGCCCTTCACACTCTCCAATACATCCAGCATCATGACACAGCCCTTCACACTCTCCAATACATCCAGCATCATGACACAGCCCTTCACACTCTCCAATACATCCAGCATCATGACACAGCCCTTCACACTCTCCAATACATCCAGCATCATGACACAGCCCTTCACACTCTCCAATACATCCAGCATCATGACACAGCCCTTCACACTCTCCAATACATCCAGCATCATGACACAGCCCTTCACACTCTCCAATACATCCAGCATCATGACACAGCCCTTCACACTCTCCAATACATCCAGCATCATGACACAGCCCTTCACACTCTCCAATACATCCAGCATCATGACACAGCCCTTCACACTCTCCAATACATCCAGCATCATGACACAGCCCTTCACACTCTCCAATACATCCAGCATCATGACACAGCCCTTCACACTCTCCAATACATCCAGCATCATGACACAGCCCTTCACACTCTCCAATACATCCAGCATCATGACACAGCCCTTCACACTCTCCAATACATCCAGCATCATGACACAGCCCTTCACACTCTCCAATACATCCAGCATCATGACACAGCCCTTCACACTCTCCAATACATCCAGCATCATGACACAGCCCTTCACACTCTCCAATACATCCAGCATCATGACACAGCCCTTCACACTCTCCAATACATCCAGCATCATGACACAGCCCTTCACACTCTCCAATACATCCAGCATCATGACACAGCCCTTCACACTCTCCAATACATCCAGCATCATGACACAGCCCTTCACACTCTCCAATACATCCAGCATCATGACACAGCCCTTCACACTCTCCAATACATCCAGCATCATGACACAGCCCTTCACACTCTCCAATACATCCAGCATCATGACACAGCCCTTCACACTCTCCAATACATCCAGCATCATGACACAGCCCTTCACACTCTCCAATACATCCAGCATCATGACACAGCCCTTCACACTCTCCAATACATCCAGCATCATGACACAGCCCTTCACACTCTCCAATACATCCAGCATCATGACACAGCCCTTCACACTCTCCAATACATCCAGCATCATGACACAGCCCTTCACACTCTCCAATACATCCAGCATCATGACACAGCCCTTCACACTCTCCAATACATCCAGCATCATGACACAGCCCTTCACACTCTCCAATACATCCAGCATCATGACACAGCCCTTCACACTCTCCAATACATCCAGCATCATGACACAGCCCTTCACACTCTCCAATACATCCAGCATCATGACACAGCCCTTCACACTCTCCAATACATCCAGCATCATGACACAGCCCTTCACACTCTCCAATACATCCAGCATCATGACACAGCCCTTCACACTCTCCAATACATCCAGCATCATGACACAGCCCTTCACACTCTCCAATACATCCAGCATCATGACACAGCCCTTCACACTCTCCAATACATCCAGCATCATGACACAGCCCTTCACACTCTCCAATACATCCAGCATCATGACACAGCCCTTCACACTCTCCAATACATCCAGCATCATGACACAGCCCTTCACACTCTCCAATACATCCAGCATCATGACACAGCCCTTCACACTCTCCAATACATCCAGCATCATGACACAGCCCTTCACACTCTCCAATACATCCAGCATCATGACACAGCCCTTCACACTCTCCAATACATCCAGCATCATGACACAGCCCTTCACACTCTCCAATACATCCAGCATCATGACACAGCCCTTCACACTCTCCAATACATCCAGCATCATGACACAGCCCTTCACACTCTCCAATACATCCAGCATCATGACACAGCCCTTCACACTCTCCAATACATCCAGCATCATGACACAGCCCTTCACACTCTCCAATACATCCAGCATCATGACACAGCCCTTCACACTCTCCAATACATCCAGCATCATGACACAGCCCTTCACACTCTCCAATACATCCAGCATCATGACACAGCCCTTCACACTCTCCAATACATCCAGCATCATGACACAGCCCTTCACACTCTCCAATACATCCAGCATCATGACACAGCCCTTCACACTCTCCAATACATCCAGCATCATGACACAGCCCTTCACACTCTCCAATACATCCAGCATCATGACACAGCCCTTCACACTCTCCAATACATCCAGCATCATGACACAGCCCTTCACACTCTCCAATACATCCAGCATCATGACACAGCCCTTCACACTCTCCAATACATCCAGCATCATGACACAGCCCTTCACACTCTCCAATACATCCAGCATCATGACACAGCCCTTCACACTCTCCAATACATCCAGCATCATGACACAGCCCTTCACACTCTCCAATACATCCAGCATCATGACACAGCCCTTCACACTCTCCAATACATCCAGCATCATGACACAGCCCTTCACACTCTCCAATACATCCAGCATCATGACACAGCCCTTCACACTCTCCAATACATCCAGCATCATGACACAGCCCTTCACACTCTCCAATACATCCAGCATCATGACACAGCCCTTCACACTCTCCAATACATCCAGCATCATGACACAGCCCTTCACACTCTCCAATACATCCAGCATCATGACACAGCCCTTCACACTCTCCAATACATCCAGCATCATGACACAGCCCTTCACACTCTCCAATACATCCAGCATCATGACACAGCCCTTCACACTCTCCAATACATCCAGCATCATGACACAGCCCTTCACACTCTCCAATACATCCAGCATCATGACACAGCCCTTCACACTCTCCAATACATCCAGCATCATGACACAGCCCTTCACACTCTCCAATACATCCAGCATCATGACACAGCCCTTCACACTCTCCAATACATCCAGCATCATGACACAGCCCTTCACACTCTCCAATACATCCAGCATCATGACACAGCCCTTCACACTCTCCAATACATCCAGCATCATGACACAGCCCTTCACACTCTCCAATACATCCAGCATCATGACACAGCCCTTCACACTCTCCAATACATCCAGCATCATGACACAGCCCTTCACACTCTCCAATACATCCAGCATCATGACACAGCCCTTCACACTCTCCAATACATCCAGCATCATGACACAGCCCTTCACACTCTCCAATACATCCAGCATCATGACACAGCCCTTCACACTCTCCAATACATCCAGCATCATGACACAGCCCTTCACACTCTCCAATACATCCAGCATCATGACACAGCCCTTCACACTCTCCAATACATCCAGCATCATGACACAGCCCTTCACACTCTCCAATACATCCAGCATCATGACACAGCCCTTCACACTCTCCAATACATCCAGCATCATGACACAGCCCTTCACACTCTCCAATACATCCAGCATCATGACACAGCCCTTCACACTCTCCAATACATCCAGCATCATGACACAGCCCTTCACACTCTCCAATACATCCAGCATCATGACACAGCCCTTCACACTCTCCAATACATCCAGCATCATGACACAGCCCTTCACACTCTCCAATACATCCAGCATCATGACACAGCCCTTCACACTCTCCAATACATCCAGCATCATGACACAGCCCTTCACACTCTCCAATACATCCAGCATCATGACACAGCCCTTCACACTCTCCAATACATCCAGCATCATGACACAGCCCTTCACACTCTCCAATACATCCAGCATCATGACACAGCCCTTCACACTCTCCAATACATCCAGCATCATGACACAGCCCTTCACACTCTCCAATACATCCAGCATCATGACACAGCCCTTCACACTCTCCAATACATCCAGCATCATGACACAGCCCTTCACACTCTCCAATACATCCAGCATCATGACACAGCCCTTCACACTCTCCAATACATCCAGCATCATGACACAGCCCTTCACACTCTCCAATACATCCAGCATCATGACACAGCCCTTCACACTCTCCAATACATCCAGCATCATGACACAGCCCTTCACACTCTCCAATACATCCAGCATCATGACACAGCCCTTCACACTCTCCAATACATCCAGCATCATGACACAGCCCTTCACACTCTCCAATACATCCAGCATCATGACACAGCCCTTCACACTCTCCAATACATCCAGCATCATGACACAGCCCTTCACACTCTCCAATACATCCAGCATCATGACACAGCCCTTCACACTCTCCAATACATCCAGCATCATGACACAGCCCTTCACACTCTCCAATACATCCAGCATCATGACACAGCCCTTCACACTCTCCAATACATCCAGCATCATGACACAGCCCTTCACACTCTCCAATACATCCAGCATCATGACACAGCCCTTCACACTCTCCAATACATCCAGCATCATGACACAGCCCTTCACACTCTCCAATACATCCAGCATCATGACACAGCCCTTCACACTCTCCAATACATCCAGCATCATGACACAGCCCTTCACACTCTCCAATACATCCAGCATCATGACACAGCCCTTCACACTCTCCAATACATCCAGCATCATGACACAGCCCTTCACACTCTCCAATACATCCAGCATCATGACACAGCCCTTCACACTCTCCAATACATCCAGCATCATGACACAGCCCTTCACACTCTCCAATACATCCAGCATCATGACACAGCCCTTCACACTCTCCAATACATCCAGCATCATGACACAGCCCTTCACACTCTCCAATACATCCAGCATCATGACACAGCCCTTCACACTCTCCAATACATCCAGCATCATGACACAGCCCTTCACACTCTCCAATACATCCAGCATCATGACACAGCCCTTCACACTCTCCAATACATCCAGCATCATGACACAGCCCTTCACACTCTCCAATACATCCAGCATCATGACACAGCCCTTCACACTCTCCAATACATCCAGCATCATGACACAGCCCTTCACACTCTCCAATACATCCAGCATCATGACACAGCCCTTCACACTCTCCAATACATCCAGCATCATGACACAGCCCTTCACACTCTCCAATACATCCAGCATCATGACACAGCCCTTCACACTCTCCAATACATCCAGCATCATGACACAGCCCTTCACACTCTCCAATACATCCAGCATCATGACACAGCCCTTCACACTCTCCAATACATCCAGCATCATGACACAGCCCTTCACACTCTCCAATACATCCAGCATCATGACACAGCCCTTCACACTCTCCAATACATCCAGCATCATGACACAGCCCTTCACACTCTCCAATACATCCAGCATCATGACACAGCCCTTCACACTCTCCAATACATCCAGCATCATGACACAGCCCTTCACACTCTCCAATACATCCAGCATCATGACACAGCCCTTCACACTCTCCAATACATCCAGCATCATGACACAGCCCTTCACACTCTCCAATACATCCAGCATCATGACACAGCCCTTCACACTCTCCAATACATCCAGCATCATGACACAGCCCTTCACACTCTCCAATACATCCAGCATCATGACACAGCCCTTCACACTCTCCAATACATCCAGCATCATGACACAGCCCTTCACACTCTCCAATACATCCAGCATCATGACACAGCCCTTCACACTCTCCAATACATCCAGCATCATGACACAGCCCTTCACACTCTCCAATACATCCAGCATCATGACACAGCCCTTCACACTCTCCAATACATCCAGCATCATGACACAGCCCTTCACACTCTCCAATACATCCAGCATCATGACACAGCCCTTCACACTCTCCAATACATCCAGCATCATGACACAGCCCTTCACACTCTCCAATACATCCAGCATCATGACACAGCCCTTCACACTCTCCAATACATCCAGCATCATGACACAGCCCTTCACACTCTCCAATACATCCAGCATCATGACACAGCCCTTCACACTCTCCAATACATCCAGCATCATGACACAGCCCTTCACACTCTCCAATACATCCAGCATCATGACACAGCCCTTCACACTCTCCAATACATCCAGCATCATGACACAGCCCTTCACACTCTCCAATACATCCAGCATCATGACACAGCCCTTCACACTCTCCAATACATCCAGCATCATGACACAGCCCTTCACACTCTCCAATACATCCAGCATCATGACACAGCCCTTCACACTCTCCAATACATCCAGCATCATGACACAGCCCTTCACACTCTCCAATACATCCAGCATCATGACACAGCCCTTCACACTCTCCAATACATCCAGCATCATGACACAGCCCTTCACACTCTCCAATACATCCAGCATCATGACACAGCCCTTCACACTCTCCAATACATCCAGCATCATGACACAGCCCTTCACACTCTCCAATACATCCAGCATCATGACACAGCCCTTCACACTCTCCAATACATCCAGCATCATGACACAGCCCTTCACACTCTCCAATACATCCAGCATCATGACACAGCCCTTCACACTCTCCAATACATCCAGCATCATGACACAGCCCTTCACACTCTCCAATACATCCAGCATCATGACACAGCCCTTCACACTCTCCAATACATCCAGCATCATGACACAGCCCTTCACACTCTCCAATACATCCAGCATCATGACACAGCCCTTCACACTCTCCAATACATCCAGCATCATGACACAGCCCTTCACACTCTCCAATACATCCAGCATCATGACACAGCCCTTCACACTCTCCAATACATCCAGCATCATGACACAGCCCTTCACACTCTCCAATACATCCAGCATCATGACACAGCCCTTCACACTCTCCAATACATCCAGCATCATGACACAGCCCTTCACACTCTCCAATACATCCAGCATCATGACACAGCCCTTCACACTCTCCAATACATCCAGCATCATGACACAGCCCTTCACACTCTCCAATACATCCAGCATCATGACACAGCCCTTCACACTCTCCAATACATCCAGCATCATGACACAGCCCTTCACACTCTCCAATACATCCAGCATCATGACACAGCCCTTCACACTCTCCAATACATCCAGCATCATGACACAGCCCTTCACACTCTCCAATACATCCAGCATCATGACACAGCCCTTCACACTCTCCAATACATCCAGCATCATGACACAGCCCTTCACACTCTCCAATACATCCAGCATCATGACACAGCCCTTCACACTCTCCAATACATCCAGCATCATGACACAGCCCTTCACACTCTCCAATACATCCAGCATCATGACACAGCCCTTCACACTCTCCAATACATCCAGCATCATGACACAGCCCTTCACACTCTCCAATACATCCAGCATCATGACACAGCCCTTCACACTCTCCAATACATCCAGCATCATGACACAGCCCTTCACACTCTCCAATACATCCAGCATCATGACACAGCCCTTCACACTCTCCAATACATCCAGCATCATGACACAGCCCTTCACACTCTCCAATACATCCAGCATCATGACACAGCCCTTCACACTCTCCAATACATCCAGCATCATGACACAGCCCTTCACACTCTCCAATACATCCAGCATCATGACACAGCCCTTCACACTCTCCAATACATCCAGCATCATGACACAGCCCTTCACACTCTCCAATACATCCAGCATCATGACACAGCCCTTCACACTCTCCAATACATCCAGCATCATGACACAGCCCTTCACACTCTCCAATACATCCAGCATCATGACACAGCCCTTCACACTCTCCAATACATCCAGCATCATGACACAGCCCTTCACACTCTCCAATACATCCAGCATCATGACACAGCCCTTCACACTCTCCAATACATCCAGCATCATGACACAGCCCTTCACACTCTCCAATACATCCAGCATCATGACACAGCCCTTCACACTCTCCAATACATCCAGCATCATGACACAGCCCTTCACACTCTCCAATACATCCAGCATCATGACACAGCCCTTCACACTCTCCAATACATCCAGCATCATGACACAGCCCTTCACACTCTCCAATACATCCAGCATCATGACACAGCCCTTCACACTCTCCAATACATCCAGCATCATGACACAGCCCTTCACACTCTCCAATACATCCAGCATCATGACACAGCCCTTCACACTCTCCAATACATCCAGCATCATGACACAGCCCTTCACACTCTCCAATACATCCAGCATCATGACACAGCCCTTCACACTCTCCAATACATCCAGCATCATGACACAGCCCTTCACACTCTCCAATACATCCAGCATCATGACACAGCCCTTCACACTCTCCAATACATCCAGCATCATGACACAGCCCTTCACACTCTCCAATACATCCAGCATCATGACACAGCCCTTCACACTCTCCAATACATCCAGCATCATGACACAGCCCTTCACACTCTCCAATACATCCAGCATCATGACACAGCCCTTCACACTCTCCAATACATCCAGCATCATGACACAGCCCTTCACACTCTCCAATACATCCAGCATCATGACACAGCCCTTCACACTCTCCAATACATCCAGCATCATGACACAGCCCTTCACACTCTCCAATACATCCAGCATCATGACACAGCCCTTCACACTCTCCAATACATCCAGCATCATGACACAGCCCTTCACACTCTCCAATACATCCAGCATCATGACACAGCCCTTCACACTCTCCAATACATCCAGCATCATGACACAGCCCTTCACACTCTCCAATACATCCAGCATCATGACACAGCCCTTCACACTCTCCAATACATCCAGCATCATGACACAGCCCTTCACACTCTCCAATACATCCAGCATCATGACACAGCCCTTCACACTCTCCAATACATCCAGCATCATGACACAGCCCTTCACACTCTCCAATACATCCAGCATCATGACACAGCCCTTCACACTCTCCAATACATCCAGCATCATGACACAGCCCTTCACACTCTCCAATACATCCAGCATCATGACACAGCCCTTCACACTCTCCAATACATCCAGCATCATGACACAGCCCTTCACACTCTCCAATACATCCAGCATCATGACACAGCCCTTCACACTCTCCAATACATCCAGCATCATGACACAGCCCTTCACACTCTCCAATACATCCAGCATCATGACACAGCCCTTCACACTCTCCAATACATCCAGCATCATGACACAGCCCTTCACACTCTCCAATACATCCAGCATCATGACACAGCCCTTCACACTCTCCAATACATCCAGCATCATGACACAGCCCTTCACACTCTCCAATACATCCAGCATCATGACACAGCCCTTCACACTCTCCAATACATCCAGCATCATGACACAGCCCTTCACACTCTCCAATACATCCAGCATCATGACACAGCCCTTCACACTCTCCAATACATCCAGCATCATGACACAGCCCTTCACACTCTCCAATACATCCAGCATCATGACACAGCCCTTCACACTCTCCAATACATCCAGCATCATGACACAGCCCTTCACACTCTCCAATACATCCAGCATCATGACACAGCCCTTCACACTCTCCAATACATCCAGCATCATGACACAGCCCTTCACACTCTCCAATACATCCAGCATCATGACACAGCCCTTCACACTCTCCAATACATCCAGCATCATGACACAGCCCTTCACACTCTCCAATACATCCAGCATCATGACACAGCCCTTCACACTCTCCAATACATCCAGCATCATGACACAGCCCTTCACACTCTCCAATACATCCAGCATCATGACACAGCCCTTCACACTCTCCAATACATCCAGCATCATGACACAGCCCTTCACACTCTCCAATACATCCAGCATCATGACACAGCCCTTCACACTCTCCAATACATCCAGCATCATGACACAGCCCTTCACACTCTCCAATACATCCAGCATCATGACACAGCCCTTCACACTCTCCAATACATCCAGCATCATGACACAGCCCTTCACACTCTCCAATACATCCAGCATCATGACACAGCCCTTCACACTCTCCAATACATCCAGCATCATGACACAGCCCTTCACACTCTCCAATACATCCAGCATCATGACACAGCCCTTCACACTCTCCAATACATCCAGCATCATGACACAGCCCTTCACACTCTCCAATACATCCAGCATCATGACACAGCCCTTCACACTCTCCAATACATCCAGCATCATGACACAGCCCTTCACACTCTCCAATACATCCAGCATCATGACACAGCCCTTCACACTCTCCAATACATCCAGCATCATGACACAGCCCTTCACACTCTCCAATACATCCAGCATCATGACACAGCCCTTCACACTCTCCAATACATCCAGCATCATGACACAGCCCTTCACACTCTCCAATACATCCAGCATCATGACACAGCCCTTCACACTCTCCAATACATCCAGCATCATGACACAGCCCTTCACACTCTCCAATACATCCAGCATCATGACACAGCCCTTCACACTCTCCAATACATCCAGCATCATGACACAGCCCTTCACACTCTCCAATACATCCAGCATCATGACACAGCCCTTCACACTCTCCAATACATCCAGCATCATGACACAGCCCTTCACACTCTCCAATACATCCAGCATCATGACACAGCCCTTCACACTCTCCAATACATCCAGCATCATGACACAGCCCTTCACACTCTCCAATACATCCAGCATCATGACACAGCCCTTCACACTCTCCAATACATCCAGCATCATGACACAGCCCTTCACACTCTCCAATACATCCAGCATCATGACACAGCCCTTCACACTCTCCAATACATCCAGCATCATGACACAGCCCTTCACACTCTCCAATACATCCAGCATCATGACACAGCCCTTCACACTCTCCAATACATCCAGCATCATGACACAGCCCTTCACACTCTCCAATACATCCAGCATCATGACACAGCCCTTCACACTCTCCAATACATCCAGCATCATGACACAGCCCTTCACACTCTCCAATACATCCAGCATCATGACACAGCCCTTCACACTCTCCAATACATCCAGCATCATGACACAGCCCTTCACACTCTCCAATACATCCAGCATCATGACACAGCCCTTCACACTCTCCAATACATCCAGCATCATGACACAGCCCTTCACACTCTCCAATACATCCAGCATCATGACACAGCCCTTCACACTCTCCAATACATCCAGCATCATGACACAGC
Organism: Squalus acanthias; assembly: GCA_030390025.1. Taxonomy (NCBI): domain Eukaryota; kingdom Metazoa; phylum Chordata; class Chondrichthyes; order Squaliformes; family Squalidae; genus Squalus; species Squalus acanthias. The sequence goes on from JASTWF010001566.1 coordinate 39,154, forward strand.
CCTTCACACTCTCCAATACATCCAGCATCATGACACAGCCCTTCACACTCTCCAATACATCCAGCATCATGACACAGCCCTTCACACTCTCCAATACATCCAGCATCATGACACAGCCCTTCACACTCTCCAATACATCCAGCATCATGACACAGCCCTTCACACTCTCCAATACATCCAGCATCATGACACAGCCCTTCACACTCTCCAATACATCCAGCATCATGACACAGCCCTTCACACTCTCCAATACATCCAGCATCATGACACAGCCCTTCACACTCTCCAATACATCCAGCATCATGACACAGCCCTTCACACTCTCCAATACATCCAGCATCATGACACAGCCCTTCACACTCTCCAATACATCCAGCATCATGACACAGCCCTTCACACTCTCCAATACATCCAGCATCATGACACAGCCCTTCACACTCTCCAATACATCCAGCATCATGACACAGCCCTTCACACTCTCCAATACATCCAGCATCATGACACAGCCCTTCACACTCTCCAATACATCCAGCATCATGACACAGCCCTTCACACTCTCCAATACATCCAGCATCATGACACAGCCCTTCACACTCTCCAATACATCCAGCATCATGACACAGCCCTTCACACTCTCCAATACATCCAGCATCATGACACAGCCCTTCACACTCTCCAATACATCCAGCATCATGACACAGCCCTTCACACTCTCCAATACATCCAGCATCATGACACAGCCCTTCACACTCTCCAATACATCCAGCATCATGACACAGCCCTTCACACTCTCCAATACATCCAGCATCATGACACAGCCCTTCACACTCTCCAATACATCCAGCATCATGACACAGCCCTTCACACTCTCCAATACATCCAGCATCATGACACAGCCCTTCACACTCTCCAATACATCCAGCATCATGACACAGCCCTTCACACTCTCCAATACATCCAGCATCATGACACAGCCCTTCACACTCTCCAATACATCCAGCATCATGACACAGCCCTTCACACTCTCCAATACATCCAGCATCATGACACAGCCCTTCACACTCTCCAATACATCCAGCATCATGACACAGCCCTTCACACTCTCCAATACATCCAGCATCATGACACAGCCCTTCACACTCTCCAATACATCCAGCATCATGACACAGCCCTTCACACTCTCCAATACATCCAGCATCATGACACAGCCCTTCACACTCTCCAATACATCCAGCATCATGACACAGCCCTTCACACTCTCCAATACATCCAGCATCATGACACAGCCCTTCACACTCTCCAATACATCCAGCATCATGACACAGCCCTTCACACTCTCCAATACATCCAGCATCATGACACAGCCCTTCACACTCTCCAATACATCCAGCATCATGACACAGCCCTTCACACTCTCCAATACATCCAGCATCATGACACAGCCCTTCACACTCTCCAATACATCCAGCATCATGACACAGCCCTTCACACTCTCCAATACATCCAGCATCATGACACAGCCCTTCACACTCTCCAATACATCCAGCATCATGACACAGCCCTTCACACTCTCCAATACATCCAGCATCATGACACAGCCCTTCACACTCTCCAATACATCCAGCATCATGACACAGCCCTTCACACTCTCCAATACATCCAGCATCATGACACAGCCCTTCACACTCTCCAATACATCCAGCATCATGACACAGCCCTTCACACTCTCCAATACATCCAGCATCATGACACAGCCCTTCACACTCTCCAATACATCCAGCATCATGACACAGCCCTTCACACTCTCCAATACATCCAGCATCATGACACAGCCCTTCACACTCTCCAATACATCCAGCATCATGACACAGCCCTTCACACTCTCCAATACATCCAGCATCATGACACAGCCCTTCACACTCTCCAATACATCCAGCATCATGACACAGCCCTTCACACTCTCCAATACATCCAGCATCATGACACAGCCCTTCACACTCTCCAATACATCCAGCATCATGACACAGCCCTTCACACTCTCCAATACATCCAGCATCATGACACAGCCCTTCACACTCTCCAATACATCCAGCATCATGACACAGCCCTTCACACTCTCCAATACATCCAGCATCATGACACAGCCCTTCACACTCTCCAATACATCCAGCATCATGACACAGCCCTTCACACTCTCCAATACATCCAGCATCATGACACAGCCCTTCACACTCTCCAATACATCCAGCATCATGACACAGCCCTTCACACTCTCCAATACATCCAGCATCATGACACAGCCCTTCACACTCTCCAATACATCCAGCATCATGACACAGCCCTTCACACTCTCCAATACATCCAGCATCATGACACAGCCCTTCACACTCTCCAATACATCCAGCATCATGACACAGCCCTTCACACTCTCCAATACATCCAGCATCATGACACAGCCCTTCACACTCTCCAATACATCCAGCATCATGACACAGCCCTTCACACTCTCCAATACATCCAGCATCATGACACAGCCCTTCACACTCTCCAATACATCCAGCATCATGACACAGCCCTTCACACTCTCCAATACATCCAGCATCATGACACAGCCCTTCACACTCTCCAATACATCCAGCATCATGACACAGCCCTTCACACTCTCCAATACATCCAGCATCATGACACAGCCCTTCACACTCTCCAATACATCCAGCATCATGACACAGCCCTTCACACTCTCCAATACATCCAGCATCATGACACAGCCCTTCACACTCTCCAATACATCCAGCATCATGACACAGCCCTTCACACTCTCCAATACATCCAGCATCATGACACAGCCCTTCACACTCTCCAATACATCCAGCATCATGACACAGCCCTTCACACTCTCCAATACATCCAGCATCATGACACAGCCCTTCACACTCTCCAATACATCCAGCATCATGACACAGCCCTTCACACTCTCCAATACATCCAGCATCATGACACAGCCCTTCACACTCTCCAATACATCCAGCATCATGACACAGCCCTTCACACTCTCCAATACATCCAGCATCATGACACAGCCCTTCACACTCTCCAATACATCCAGCATCATGACACAGCCCTTCACACTCTCCAATACATCCAGCATCATGACACAGCCCTTCACACTCTCCAATACATCCAGCATCATGACACAGCCCTTCACACTCTCCAATACATCCAGCATCATGACACAGCCCTTCACACTCTCCAATACATCCAGCATCATGACACAGCCCTTCACACTCTCCAATACATCCAGCATCATGACACAGCCCTTCACACTCTCCAATACATCCAGCATCATGACACAGCCCTTCACACTCTCCAATACATCCAGCATCATGACACAGCCCTTCACACTCTCCAATACATCCAGCATCATGACACAGCCCTTCACACTCTCCAATACATCCAGCATCATGACACAGCCCTTCACACTCTCCAATACATCCAGCATCATGACACAGCCCTTCACACTCTCCAATACATCCAGCATCATGACACAGCCCTTCACACTCTCCAATACATCCAGCATCATGACACAGCCCTTCACACTCTCCAATACATCCAGCATCATGACACAGCCCTTCACACTCTCCAATACATCCAGCATCATGACACAGCCCTTCACACTCTCCAATACATCCAGCATCATGACACAGCCCTTCACACTCTCCAATACATCCAGCATCATGACACAGCCCTTCACACTCTCCAATACATCCAGCATCATGACACAGCCCTTCACACTCTCCAATACATCCAGCATCATGACACAGCCCTTCACACTCTCCAATACATCCAGCATCATGACACAGCCCTTCACACTCTCCAATACATCCAGCATCATGACACAGCCCTTCACACTCTCCAATACATCCAGCATCATGACACAGCCCTTCACACTCTCCAATACATCCAGCATCATGACACAGCCCTTCACACTCTCCAATACATCCAGCATCATGACACAGCCCTTCACACTCTCCAATACATCCAGCATCATGACACAGCCCTTCACACTCTCCAATACATCCAGCATCATGACACAGCCCTTCACACTCTCCAATACATCCAGCATCATGACACAGCCCTTCACACTCTCCAATACATCCAGCATCATGACACAGCCCTTCACACTCTCCAATACATCCAGCATCATGACACAGCCCTTCACACTCTCCAATACATCCAGCATCATGACACAGCCCTTCACACTCTCCAATACATCCAGCATCATGACACAGCCCTTCACACTCTCCAATACATCCAGCATCATGACACAGCCCTTCACACTCTCCAATACATCCAGCATCATGACACAGCCCTTCACACTCTCCAATACATCCAGCATCATGACACAGCCCTTCACACTCTCCAATACATCCAGCATCATGACACAGCCCTTCACACTCTCCAATACATCCAGCATCATGACACAGCCCTTCACACTCTCCAATACATCCAGCATCATGACACAGCCCTTCACACTCTCCAATACATCCAGCATCATGACACAGCCCTTCACACTCTCCAATACATCCAGCATCATGACACAGCCCTTCACACTCTCCAATACATCCAGCATCATGACACAGCCCTTCACACTCTCCAATACATCCAGCATCATGACACAGCCCTTCACACTCTCCAATACATCCAGCATCATGACACAGCCCTTCACACTCTCCAATACATCCAGCATCATGACACAGCCCTTCACACTCTCCAATACATCCAGCATCATGACACAGCCCTTCACACTCTCCAATACATCCAGCATCATGACACAGCCCTTCACACTCTCCAATACATCCAGCATCATGACACAGCCCTTCACACTCTCCAATACATCCAGCATCATGACACAGCCCTTCACACTCTCCAATACATCCAGCATCATGACACAGCCCTTCACACTCTCCAATACATCCAGCATCATGACACAGCCCTTCACACTCTCCAATACATCCAGCATCATGACACAGCCCTTCACACTCTCCAATACATCCAGCATCATGACACAGCCCTTCACACTCTCCAATACATCCAGCATCATGACACAGCCCTTCACACTCTCCAATACATCCAGCATCATGACACAGCCCTTCACACTCTCCAATACATCCAGCATCATGACACAGCCCTTCACACTCTCCAATACATCCAGCATCATGACACAGCCCTTCACACTCTCCAATACATCCAGCATCATGACACAGCCCTTCACACTCTCCAATACATCCAGCATCATGACACAGCCCTTCACACTCTCCAATACATCCAGCATCATGACACAGCCCTTCACACTCTCCAATACATCCAGCATCATGACACAGCCCTTCACACTCTCCAATACATCCAGCATCATGACACAGCCCTTCACACTCTCCAATACATCCAGCATCATGACACAGCCCTTCACACTCTCCAATACATCCAGCATCATGACACAGCCCTTCACACTCTCCAATACATCCAGCATCATGACACAGCCCTTCACACTCTCCAATACATCCAGCATCATGACACAGCCCTTCACACTCTCCAATACATCCAGCATCATGACACAGCCCTTCACACTCTCCAATACATCCAGCATCATGACACAGCCCTTCACACTCTCCAATACATCCAGCATCATGACACAGCCCTTCACACTCTCCAATACATCCAGCATCATGACACAGCCCTTCACACTCTCCAATACATCCAGCATCATGACACAGCCCTTCACACTCTCCAATACATCCAGCATCATGACACAGCCCTTCACACTCTCCAATACATCCAGCATCATGACACAGCCCTTCACACTCTCCAATACATCCAGCATCATGACACAGCCCTTCACACTCTCCAATACATCCAGCATCATGACACAGCCCTTCACACTCTCCAATACATCCAGCATCATGACACAGCCCTTCACACTCTCCAATACATCCAGCATCATGACACAGCCCTTCACACTCTCCAATACATCCAGCATCATGACACAGCCCTTCACACTCTCCAATACATCCAGCATCATGACACAGCCCTTCACACTCTCCAATACATCCAGCATCATGACACAGCCCTTCACACTCTCCAATACATCCAGCATCATGACACAGCCCTTCACACTCTCCAATACATCCAGCATCATGACACAGCCCTTCACACTCTCCAATACATCCAGCATCATGACACAGCCCTTCACACTCTCCAATACATCCAGCATCATGACACAGCCCTTCACACTCTCCAATACATCCAGCATCATGACACAGCCCTTCACACTCTCCAATACATCCAGCATCATGACACAGCCCTTCACACTCTCCAATACATCCAGCATCATGACACAGCCCTTCACACTCTCCAATACATCCAGCATCATGACACAGCCCTTCACACTCTCCAATACATCCAGCATCATGACACAGCCCTTCACACTCTCCAATACATCCAGCATCATGACACAGCCCTTCACACTCTCCAATACATCCAGCATCATGACACAGCCCTTCACACTCTCCAATACATCCAGCATCATGACACAGCCCTTCACACTCTCCAATACATCCAGCATCATGACACAGCCCTTCACACTCTCCAATACATCCAGCATCATGACACAGCCCTTCACACTCTCCAATACATCCAGCATCATGACACAGCCCTTCACACTCTCCAATACATCCAGCATCATGACACAGCCCTTCACACTCTCCAATACATCCAGCATCATGACACAGCCCTTCACACTCTCCAATACATCCAGCATCATGACACAGCCCTTCACACTCTCCAATACATCCAGCATCATGACACAGCCCTTCACACTCTCCAATACATCCAGCATCATGACACAGCCCTTCACACTCTCCAATACATCCAGCATCATGACACAGCCCTTCACACTCTCCAATACATCCAGCATCATGACACAGCCCTTCACACTCTCCAATACATCCAGCATCATGACACAGCCCTTCACACTCTCCAATACATCCAGCATCATGACACAGCCCTTCACACTCTCCAATACATCCAGCATCATGACACAGCCCTTCACACTCTCCAATACATCCAGCATCATGACACAGCCCTTCACACTCTCCAATACATCCAGCATCATGACACAGCCCTTCACACTCTCCAATACATCCAGCATCATGACACAGCCCTTCACACTCTCCAATACATCCAGCATCATGACACAGCCCTTCACACTCTCCAATACATCCAGCATCATGACACAGCCCTTCACACTCTCCAATACATCCAGCATCATGACACAGCCCTTCACACTCTCCAATACATCCAGCATCATGACACAGCCCTTCACACTCTCCAATACATCCAGCATCATGACACAGCCCTTCACACTCTCCAATACATCCAGCATCATGACACAGCCCTTCACACTCTCCAATACATCCAGCATCATGACACAGCCCTTCACACTCTCCAATACATCCAGCATCATGACACAGCCCTTCACACTCTCCAATACATCCAGCATCATGACACAGCCCTTCACACTCTCCAATACATCCAGCATCATGACACAGCCCTTCACACTCTCCAATACATCCAGCATCATGACACAGCCCTTCACACTCTCCAATACATCCAGCATCATGACACAGCCCTTCACACTCTCCAATACATCCAGCATCATGACACAGCCCTTCACACTCTCCAATACATCCAGCATCATGACACAGCCCTTCACACTCTCCAATACATCCAGCATCATGACACAGCCCTTCACACTCTCCAATACATCCAGCATCATGACACAGCCCTTCACACTCTCCAATACATCCAGCATCATGACACAGCCCTTCACACTCTCCAATACATCCAGCATCATGACACAGCCCTTCACACTCTCCAATACATCCAGCATCATGACACAGCCCTTCACACTCTCCAATACATCCAGCATCATGACACAGCCCTTCACACTCTCCAATACATCCAGCATCATGACACAGCCCTTCACACTCTCCAATACATCCAGCATCATGACACAGCCCTTCACACTCTCCAATACATCCAGCATCATGACACAGCCCTTCACACTCTCCAATACATCCAGCATCATGACACAGCCCTTCACACTCTCCAATACATCCAGCATCATGACACAGCCCTTCACACTCTCCAATACATCCAGCATCATGACACAGCCCTTCACACTCTCCAATACATCCAGCATCATGACACAGCCCTTCACACTCTCCAATACATCCAGCATCATGACACAGCCCTTCACACTCTCCAATACATCCAGCATCATGACACAGCCCTTCACACTCTCCAATACATCCAGCATCATGACACAGCCCTTCACACTCTCCAATACATCCAGCATCATGACACAGCCCTTCACACTCTCCAATACATCCAGCATCATGACACAGCCCTTCACACTCTCCAATACATCCAGCATCATGACACAGCCCTTCACACTCTCCAATACATCCAGCATCATGACACAGCCCTTCACACTCTCCAATACATCCAGCATCATGACACAGCCCTTCACACTCTCCAATACATCCAGCATCATGACACAGCCCTTCACACTCTCCAATACATCCAGCATCATGACACAGCCCTTCACACTCTCCAATACATCCAGCATCATGACACAGCCCTTCACACTCTCCAATACATCCAGCATCATGACACAGCCCTTCACACTCTCCAATACATCCAGCATCATGACACAGCCCTTCACACTCTCCAATACATCCAGCATCATGACACAGCCCTTCACACTCTCCAATACATCCAGCATCATGACACAGCCCTTCACACTCTCCAATACATCCAGCATCATGACACAGCCCTTCACACTCTCCAATACATCCAGCATCATGACACAGCCCTTCACACTCTCCAATACATCCAGCATCATGACACAGCCCTTCACACTCTCCAATACATCCAGCATCATGACACAGCCCTTCACACTCTCCAATACATCCAGCATCATGACACAGCCCTTCACACTCTCCAATACATCCAGCATCATGACACAGCCCTTCACACTCTCCAATACATCCAGCATCATGACACAGCCCTTCACACTCTCCAATACATCCAGCATCATGACACAGCCCTTCACACTCTCCAATACATCCAGCATCATGACACAGCCCTTCACACTCTCCAATACATCCAGCATCATGACACAGCCCTTCACACTCTCCAATACATCCAGCATCATGACACAGCCCTTCACACTCTCCAATACATCCAGCATCATGACACAGCCCTTCACACTCTCCAATACATCCAGCATCATGACACAGCCCTTCACACTCTCCAATACATCCAGCATCATGACACAGCCCTTCACACTCTCCAATACATCCAGCATCATGACACAGCCCTTCACACTCTCCAATACATCCAGCATCATGACACAGCCCTTCACACTCTCCAATACATCCAGCATCATGACACAGCCCTTCACACTCTCCAATACATCCAGCATCATGACACAGCCCTTCACACTCTCCAATACATCCAGCATCATGACACAGCCCTTCACACTCTCCAATACATCCAGCATCATGACACAGCCCTTCACACTCTCCAATACATCCAGCATCATGACACAGCCCTTCACACTCTCCAATACATCCAGCATCATGACACAGCCCTTCACACTCTCCAATACATCCAGCATCATGACACAGCCCTTCACACTCTCCAATACATCCAGCATCATGACACAGCCCTTCACACTCTCCAATACATCCAGCATCATGACACAGCCCTTCACACTCTCCAATACATCCAGCATCATGACACAGCCCTTCACACTCTCCAATACATCCAGCATCATGACACAGCCCTTCACACTCTCCAATACATCCAGCATCATGACACAGCCCTTCACACTCTCCAATACATCCAGCATCATGACACAGCCCTTCACACTCTCCAATACATCCAGCATCATGACACAGCCCTTCACACTCTCCAATACATCCAGCATCATGACACAGCCCTTCACACTCTCCAATACATCCAGCATCATGACACAGCCCTTCACACTCTCCAATACATCCAGCATCATGACACAGCCCTTCACACTCTCCAATACATCCAGCATCATGACACAGCCCTTCACACTCTCCAATACATCCAGCATCATGACACAGCCCTTCACACTCTCCAATACATCCAGCATCATGACACAGCCCTTCACACTCTCCAATACATCCAGCATCATGACACAGCCCTTCACACTCTCCAATACATCCAGCATCATGACACAGCCCTTCACACTCTCCAATACATCCAGCATCATGACACAGCCCTTCACACTCTCCAATACATCCAGCATCATGACACAGCCCTTCACACTCTCCAATACATCCAGCATCATGACACAGCCCTTCACACTCTCCAATACATCCAGCATCATGACACAGCCCTTCACACTCTCCAATACATCCAGCATCATGACACAGCCCTTCACACTCTCCAATACATCCAGCATCATGACACAGCCCTTCACACTCTCCAATACATCCAGCATCATGACACAGCCCTTCACACTCTCCAATACATCCAGCATCATGACACAGCCCTTCACACTCTCCAATACATCCAGCATCATGACACAGCCCTTCACACTCTCCAATACATCCAGCATCATGACACAGCCCTTCACACTCTCCAATACATCCAGCATCATGACACAGCCCTTCACACTCTCCAATACATCCAGCATCATGACACAGCCCTTCACACTCTCCAATACATCCAGCATCATGACACAGCCCTTCACACTCTCCAATACATCCAGCATCATGACACAGCCCTTCACACTCTCCAATACATCCAGCATCATGACACAGCCCTTCACACTCTCCAATACATCCAGCATCATGACACAGCCCTTCACACTCTCCAATACATCCAGCATCATGACACAGCCCTTCACACTCTCCAATACATCCAGCATCATGACACAGCCCTTCACACTCTCCAATACATCCAGCATCATGACACAGCCCTTCACACTCTCCAATACATCCAGCATCATGACACAGCCCTTCACACTCTCCAATACATCCAGCATCATGACACAGCCCTTCACACTCTCCAATACATCCAGCATCATGACACAGCCCTTCACACTCTCCAATACATCCAGCATCATGACACAGCCCTTCACACTCTCCAATACATCCAGCATCATGACACAGCCCTTCACACTCTCCAATACATCCAGCATCATGACACAGCCCTTCACACTCTCCAATACATCCAGCATCATGACACAGCCCTTCACACTCTCCAATACATCCAGCATCATGACACAGCCCTTCACACTCTCCAATACATCCAGCATCATGACACAGCCCTTCACACTCTCCAATACATCCAGCATCATGACACAGCCCTTCACACTCTCCAATACATCCAGCATCATGACACAGCCCTTCACACTCTCCAATACATCCAGCATCATGACACAGCCCTTCACACTCTCCAATACATCCAGCATCATGACACAGCCCTTCACACTCTCCAATACATCCAGCATCATGACACAGCCCTTCACACTCTCCAATACATCCAGCATCATGACACAGCCCTTCACACTCTCCAATACATCCAGCATCATGACACAGCCCTTCACACTCTCCAATACATCCAGCATCATGACACAGCCCTTCACACTCTCCAATACATCCAGCATCATGACACAGCCCTTCACACTCTCCAATACATCCAGCATCATGACACAGCCCTTCACACTCTCCAATACATCCAGCATCATGACACAGCCCTTCACACTCTCCAATACATCCAGCATCATGACACAGCCCTTCACACTCTCCAATACATCCAGCATCATGACACAGCCCTTCACACTCTCCAATACATCCAGCATCATGACACAGCCCTTCACACTCTCCAATACATCCAGCATCATGACACAGCCCTTCACACTCTCCAATACATCCAGCATCATGACACAGCCCTTCACACTCTCCAATACATCCAGCATCATGACACAGCCCTTCACACTCTCCAATACATCCAGCATCATGACACAGCCCTTCACACTCTCCAATACATCCAGCATCATGACACAGCCCTTCACACTCTCCAATACATCCAGCATCATGACACAGCCCTTCACACTCTCCAATACATCCAGCATCATGACACAGCCCTTCACACTCTCCAATACATCCAGCATCATGACACAGCCCTTCACACTCTCCAATACATCCAGCATCATGACACAGCCCTTCACACTCTCCAATACATCCAGCATCATGACACAGCCCTTCACACTCTCCAATACATCCAGCATCATGACACAGCCCTTCACACTCTCCAATACATCCAGCATCATGACACAGCCCTTCACACTCTCCAATACATCCAGCATCATGACACAGCCCTTCACACTCTCCAATACATCCAGCATCATGACACAGCCCTTCACACTCTCCAATACATCCAGCATCATGACACAGCCCTTCACACTCTCCAATACATCCAGCATCATGACACAGCCCTTCACACTCTCCAATACATCCAGCATCATGACACAGCCCTTCACACTCTCCAATACATCCAGCATCATGACACAGCCCTTCACACTCTCCAATACATCCAGCATCATGACACAGCCCTTCACACTCTCCAATACATCCAGCATCATGACACAGCCCTTCACACTCTCCAATACATCCAGCATCATGACACAGCCCTTCACACTCTCCAATACATCCAGCATCATGACACAGCCCTTCACACTCTCCAATACATCCAGCATCATGACACAGCCCTTCACACTCTCCAATACATCCAGCATCATGACACAGCCCTTCACACTCTCCAATACATCCAGCATCATGACACAGCCCTTCACACTCTCCAATACATCCAGCATCATGACACAGCCCTTCACACTCTCCAATACATCCAGCATCATGACACAGCCCTTCACACTCTCCAATACATCCAGCATCATGACACAGCCCTTCACACTCTCCAATACATCCAGCATCATGACACAGCCCTTCACACTCTCCAATACATCCAGCATCATGACACAGCCCTTCACACTCTCCAATACATCCAGCATCATGACACAGCCCTTCACACTCTCCAATACATCCAGCATCATGACACAGCCCTTCACACTCTCCAATACATCCAGCATCATGACACAGCCCTTCACACTCTCCAATACATCCAGCATCATGACACAGCCCTTCACACTCTCCAATACATCCAGCATCATGACACAGCCCTTCACACTCTCCAATACATCCAGCATCATGACACAGCCCTTCACACTCTCCAATACATCCAGCATCATGACACAGCCCTTCACACTCTCCAATACATCCAGCATCATGACACAGCCCTTCACACTCTCCAATACATCCAGCATCATGACACAGCCCTTCACACTCTCCAATACATCCAGCATCATGACACAGCCCTTCACACTCTCCAATACATCCAGCATCATGACACAGCCCTTCACACTCTCCAATACATCCAGCATCATGACACAGCCCTTCACACTCTCCAATACATCCAGCATCATGACACAGCCCTTCACACTCTCCAATACATCCAGCATCATGACACAGCCCTTCACACTCTCCAATACATCCAGCATCATGACACAGCCCTTCACACTCTCCAATACATCCAGCATCATGACACAGCCCTTCACACTCTCCAATACATCCAGCATCATGACACAGCCCTTCACACTCTCCAATACATCCAGCATCATGACACAGCCCTTCACACTCTCCAATACATCCAGCATCATGACACAGCCCTTCACACTCTCCAATACATCCAGCATCATGACACAGCCCTTCACACTCTCCAATACATCCAGCATCATGACACAGCCCTTCACACTCTCCAATACATCCAGCATCATGACACAGCCCTTCACACTCTCCAATACATCCAGCATCATGACACAGCCCTTCACACTCTCCAATACATCCAGCATCATGACACAGCCCTTCACACTCTCCAATACATCCAGCATCATGACACAGCCCTTCACACTCTCCAATACATCCAGCATCATGACACAGCCCTTCACACTCTCCAATACATCCAGCATCATGACACAGCCCTTCACACTCTCCAATACATCCAGCATCATGACACAGCCCTTCACACTCTCCAATACATCCAGCATCATGACACAGCCCTTCACACTCTCCAATACATCCAGCATCATGACACAGCCCTTCACACTCTCCAATACATCCAGCATCATGACACAGCCCTTCACACTCTCCAATACATCCAGCATCATGACACAGCCCTTCACACTCTCCAATACATCCAGCATCATGACACAGCCCTTCACACTCTCCAATACATCCAGCATCATGACACAGCCCTTCACACTCTCCAATACATCCAGCATCATGACACAGCCCTTCACACTCTCCAATACATCCAGCATCATGACACAGCCCTTCACACTCTCCAATACATCCAGCATCATGACACAGCCCTTCACACTCTCCAATACATCCAGCATCATGACACAGCCCTTCACACTCTCCAATACATCCAGCATCATGACACAGCCCTTCACACTCTCCAATACATCCAGCATCATGACACAGCCCTTCACACTCTCCAATACATCCAGCATCATGACACAGCCCTTCACACTCTCCAATACATCCAGCATCATGACACAGCCCTTCACACTCTCCAATACATCCAGCATCATGACACAGCCCTTCACACTCTCCAATACATCCAGCATCATGACACAGCCCTTCACACTCTCCAATACATCCAGCATCATGACACAGCCCTTCACACTCTCCAATACATCCAGCATCATGACACAGCCCTTCACACTCTCCAATACATCCAGCATCATGACACAGCCCTTCACACTCTCCAATACATCCAGCATCATGACACAGCCCTTCACACTCTCCAATACATCCAGCATCATGACACAGCCCTTCACACTCTCCAATACATCCAGCATCATGACACAGCCCTTCACACTCTCCAATACATCCAGCATCATGACACAGCCCTTCACACTCTCCAATACATCCAGCATCATGACACAGCCCTTCACACTCTCCAATACATCCAGCATCATGACACAGCCCTTCACACTCTCCAATACATCCAGCATCATGACACAGCCCTTCACACTCTCCAATACATCCAGCATCATGACACAGCCCTTCACACTCTCCAATACATCCAGCATCATGACACAGCCCTTCACACTCTCCAATACATCCAGCATCATGACACAGCCCTTCACACTCTCCAATACATCCAGCATCATGACACAGCCCTTCACACTCTCCAATACATCCAGCATCATGACACAGCCCTTCACACTCTCCAATACATCCAGCATCATGACACAGCCCTTCACACTCTCCAATACATCCAGCATCATGACACAGCCCTTCACACTCTCCAATACATCCAGCATCATGACACAGCCCTTCACACTCTCCAATACATCCAGCATCATGACACAGCCCTTCACACTCTCCAATACATCCAGCATCATGACACAGCCCTTCACACTCTCCAATACATCCAGCATCATGACACAGCCCTTCACACTCTCCAATACATCCAGCATCATGACACAGCCCTTCACACTCTCCAATACATCCAGCATCATGACACAGCCCTTCACACTCTCCAATACATCCAGCATCATGACACAGCCCTTCACACTCTCCAATACATCCAGCATCATGACACAGCCCTTCACACTCTCCAATACATCCAGCATCATGACACAGCCCTTCACACTCTCCAATACATCCAGCATCATGACACAGCCCTTCACACTCTCCAATACATCCAGCATCATGACACAGCCCTTCACACTCTCCAATACATCCAGCATCATGACACAGCCCTTCACACTCTCCAATACATCCAGCATCATGACACAGCCCTTCACACTCTCCAATACATCCAGCATCATGACACAGCCCTTCACACTCTCCAATACATCCAGCATCATGACACAGCCCTTCACACTCTCCAATACATCCAGCATCATGACACAGCCCTTCACACTCTCCAATACATCCAGCATCATGACACAGCCCTTCACACTCTCCAATACATCCAGCATCATGACACAGCCCTTCACACTCTCCAATACATCCAGCATCATGACACAGCCCTTCACACTCTCCAATACATCCAGCATCATGACACAGCCCTTCACACTCTCCAATACATCCAGCATCATGACACAGCCCTTCACACTCTCCAATACATCCAGCATCATGACACAGCCCTTCACACTCTCCAATACATCCAGCATCATGACACAGCCCTTCACACTCTCCAATACATCCAGCATCATGACACAGCCCTTCACACTCTCCAATACATCCAGCATCATGACACAGCCCTTCACACTCTCCAATACATCCAGCATCATGACACAGCCCTTCACACTCTCCAATACATCCAGCATCATGACACAGCCCTTCACACTCTCCAATACATCCAGCATCATGACACAGCCCTTCACACTCTCCAATACATCCAGCATCATGACACAGCCCTTCACACTCTCCAATACATCCAGCATCATGACACAGCCCTTCACACTCTCCAATACATCCAGCATCATGACACAGCCCTTCACACTCTCCAATACATCCAGCATCATGACACAGCCCTTCACACTCTCCAATACATCCAGCATCATGACACAGCCCTTCACACTCTCCAATACATCCAGCATCATGACACAGCCCTTCACACTCTCCAATACATCCAGCATCATGACACAGCCCTTCACACTCTCCAATACATCCAGCATCATGACACAGCCCTTCACACTCTCCAATACATCCAGCATCATGACACAGCCCTTCACACTCTCCAATACATCCAGCATCATGACACAGCCCTTCACACTCTCCAATACATCCAGCATCATGACACAGCCCTTCACACTCTCCAATACATCCAGCATCATGACACAGCCCTTCACACTCTCCAATACATCCAGCATCATGACACAGCCCTTCACACTCTCCAATACATCCAGCATCATGACACAGCCCTTCACACTCTCCAATACATCCAGCATCATGACACAGCCCTTCACACTCTCCAATACATCCAGCATCATGACACAGCCCTTCACACTCTCCAATACATCCAGCATCATGACACAGCCCTTCACACTCTCCAATACATCCAGCATCATGACACAG
Organism: Squalus acanthias; assembly: GCA_030390025.1. Lineage (NCBI taxonomy): Eukaryota > Metazoa > Chordata > Chondrichthyes > Squaliformes > Squalidae > Squalus > Squalus acanthias. Next base: position 56,469 of record JASTWF010001566.1, read on the forward strand.
CCCTTCACACTCTCCAATACATCCAGCATCATGACACAGCCCTTCACACTCTCCAATACATCCAGCATCATGACACAGCCCTTCACACTCTCCAATACATCCAGCATCATGACACAGCCCTTCACACTCTCCAATACATCCAGCATCATGACACAGCCCTTCACACTCTCCAATACATCCAGCATCATGACACAGCCCTTCACACTCTCCAATACATCCAGCATCATGACACAGCCCTTCACACTCTCCAATACATCCAGCATCATGACACAGCCCTTCACACTCTCCAATACATCCAGCATCATGACACAGCCCTTCACACTCTCCAATACATCCAGCATCATGACACAGCCCTTCACACTCTCCAATACATCCAGCATCATGACACAGCCCTTCACACTCTCCAATACATCCAGCATCATGACACAGCCCTTCACACTCTCCAATACATCCAGCATCATGACACAGCCCTTCACACTCTCCAATACATCCAGCATCATGACACAGCCCTTCACACTCTCCAATACATCCAGCATCATGACACAGCCCTTCACACTCTCCAATACATCCAGCATCATGACACAGCCCTTCACACTCTCCAATACATCCAGCATCATGACACAGCCCTTCACACTCTCCAATACATCCAGCATCATGACACAGCCCTTCACACTCTCCAATACATCCAGCATCATGACACAGCCCTTCACACTCTCCAATACATCCAGCATCATGACACAGCCCTTCACACTCTCCAATACATCCAGCATCATGACACAGCCCTTCACACTCTCCAATACATCCAGCATCATGACACAGCCCTTCACACTCTCCAATACATCCAGCATCATGACACAGCCCTTCACACTCTCCAATACATCCAGCATCATGACACAGCCCTTCACACTCTCCAATACATCCAGCATCATGACACAGCCCTTCACACTCTCCAATACATCCAGCATCATGACACAGCCCTTCACACTCTCCAATACATCCAGCATCATGACACAGCCCTTCACACTCTCCAATACATCCAGCATCATGACACAGCCCTTCACACTCTCCAATACATCCAGCATCATGACACAGCCCTTCACACTCTCCAATACATCCAGCATCATGACACAGCCCTTCACACTCTCCAATACATCCAGCATCATGACACAGCCCTTCACACTCTCCAATACATCCAGCATCATGACACAGCCCTTCACACTCTCCAATACATCCAGCATCATGACACAGCCCTTCACACTCTCCAATACATCCAGCATCATGACACAGCCCTTCACACTCTCCAATACATCCAGCATCATGACACAGCCCTTCACACTCTCCAATACATCCAGCATCATGACACAGCCCTTCACACTCTCCAATACATCCAGCATCATGACACAGCCCTTCACACTCTCCAATACATCCAGCATCATGACACAGCCCTTCACACTCTCCAATACATCCAGCATCATGACACAGCCCTTCACACTCTCCAATACATCCAGCATCATGACACAGCCCTTCACACTCTCCAATACATCCAGCATCATGACACAGCCCTTCACACTCTCCAATACATCCAGCATCATGACACAGCCCTTCACACTCTCCAATACATCCAGCATCATGACACAGCCCTTCACACTCTCCAATACATCCAGCATCATGACACAGCCCTTCACACTCTCCAATACATCCAGCATCATGACACAGCCCTTCACACTCTCCAATACATCCAGCATCATGACACAGCCCTTCACACTCTCCAATACATCCAGCATCATGACACAGCCCTTCACACTCTCCAATACATCCAGCATCATGACACAGCCCTTCACACTCTCCAATACATCCAGCATCATGACACAGCCCTTCACACTCTCCAATACATCCAGCATCATGACACAGCCCTTCACACTCTCCAATACATCCAGCATCATGACACAGCCCTTCACACTCTCCAATACATCCAGCATCATGACACAGCCCTTCACACTCTCCAATACATCCAGCATCATGACACAGCCCTTCACACTCTCCAATACATCCAGCATCATGACACAGCCCTTCACACTCTCCAATACATCCAGCATCATGACACAGCCCTTCACACTCTCCAATACATCCAGCATCATGACACAGCCCTTCACACTCTCCAATACATCCAGCATCATGACACAGCCCTTCACACTCTCCAATACATCCAGCATCATGACACAGCCCTTCACACTCTCCAATACATCCAGCATCATGACACAGCCCTTCACACTCTCCAATACATCCAGCATCATGACACAGCCCTTCACACTCTCCAATACATCCAGCATCATGACACAGCCCTTCACACTCTCCAATACATCCAGCATCATGACACAGCCCTTCACACTCTCCAATACATCCAGCATCATGACACAGCCCTTCACACTCTCCAATACATCCAGCATCATGACACAGCCCTTCACACTCTCCAATACATCCAGCATCATGACACAGCCCTTCACACTCTCCAATACATCCAGCATCATGACACAGCCCTTCACACTCTCCAATACATCCAGCATCATGACACAGCCCTTCACACTCTCCAATACATCCAGCATCATGACACAGCCCTTCACACTCTCCAATACATCCAGCATCATGACACAGCCCTTCACACTCTCCAATACATCCAGCATCATGACACAGCCCTTCACACTCTCCAATACATCCAGCATCATGACACAGCCCTTCACACTCTCCAATACATCCAGCATCATGACACAGCCCTTCACACTCTCCAATACATCCAGCATCATGACACAGCCCTTCACACTCTCCAATACATCCAGCATCATGACACAGCCCTTCACACTCTCCAATACATCCAGCATCATGACACAGCCCTTCACACTCTCCAATACATCCAGCATCATGACACAGCCCTTCACACTCTCCAATACATCCAGCATCATGACACAGCCCTTCACACTCTCCAATACATCCAGCATCATGACACAGCCCTTCACACTCTCCAATACATCCAGCATCATGACACAGCCCTTCACACTCTCCAATACATCCAGCATCATGACACAGCCCTTCACACTCTCCAATACATCCAGCATCATGACACAGCCCTTCACACTCTCCAATACATCCAGCATCATGACACAGCCCTTCACACTCTCCAATACATCCAGCATCATGACACAGCCCTTCACACTCTCCAATACATCCAGCATCATGACACAGCCCTTCACACTCTCCAATACATCCAGCATCATGACACAGCCCTTCACACTCTCCAATACATCCAGCATCATGACACAGCCCTTCACACTCTCCAATACATCCAGCATCATGACACAGCCCTTCACACTCTCCAATACATCCAGCATCATGACACAGCCCTTCACACTCTCCAATACATCCAGCATCATGACACAGCCCTTCACACTCTCCAATACATCCAGCATCATGACACAGCCCTTCACACTCTCCAATACATCCAGCATCATGACACAGCCCTTCACACTCTCCAATACATCCAGCATCATGACACAGCCCTTCACACTCTCCAATACATCCAGCATCATGACACAGCCCTTCACACTCTCCAATACATCCAGCATCATGACACAGCCCTTCACACTCTCCAATACATCCAGCATCATGACACAGCCCTTCACACTCTCCAATACATCCAGCATCATGACACAGCCCTTCACACTCTCCAATACATCCAGCATCATGACACAGCCCTTCACACTCTCCAATACATCCAGCATCATGACACAGCCCTTCACACTCTCCAATACATCCAGCATCATGACACAGCCCTTCACACTCTCCAATACATCCAGCATCATGACACAGCCCTTCACACTCTCCAATACATCCAGCATCATGACACAGCCCTTCACACTCTCCAATACATCCAGCATCATGACACAGCCCTTCACACTCTCCAATACATCCAGCATCATGACACAGCCCTTCACACTCTCCAATACATCCAGCATCATGACACAGCCCTTCACACTCTCCAATACATCCAGCATCATGACACAGCCCTTCACACTCTCCAATACATCCAGCATCATGACACAGCCCTTCACACTCTCCAATACATCCAGCATCATGACACAGCCCTTCACACTCTCCAATACATCCAGCATCATGACACAGCCCTTCACACTCTCCAATACATCCAGCATCATGACACAGCCCTTCACACTCTCCAATACATCCAGCATCATGACACAGCCCTTCACACTCTCCAATACATCCAGCATCATGACACAGCCCTTCACACTCTCCAATACATCCAGCATCATGACACAGCCCTTCACACTCTCCAATACATCCAGCATCATGACACAGCCCTTCACACTCTCCAATACATCCAGCATCATGACACAGCCCTTCACACTCTCCAATACATCCAGCATCATGACACAGCCCTTCACACTCTCCAATACATCCAGCATCATGACACAGCCCTTCACACTCTCCAATACATCCAGCATCATGACACAGCCCTTCACACTCTCCAATACATCCAGCATCATGACACAGCCCTTCACACTCTCCAATACATCCAGCATCATGACACAGCCCTTCACACTCTCCAATACATCCAGCATCATGACACAGCCCTTCACACTCTCCAATACATCCAGCATCATGACACAGCCCTTCACACTCTCCAATACATCCAGCATCATGACACAGCCCTTCACACTCTCCAATACATCCAGCATCATGACACAGCCCTTCACACTCTCCAATACATCCAGCATCATGACACAGCCCTTCACACTCTCCAATACATCCAGCATCATGACACAGCCCTTCACACTCTCCAATACATCCAGCATCATGACACAGCCCTTCACACTCTCCAATACATCCAGCATCATGACACAGCCCTTCACACTCTCCAATACATCCAGCATCATGACACAGCCCTTCACACTCTCCAATACATCCAGCATCATGACACAGCCCTTCACACTCTCCAATACATCCAGCATCATGACACAGCCCTTCACACTCTCCAATACATCCAGCATCATGACACAGCCCTTCACACTCTCCAATACATCCAGCATCATGACACAGCCCTTCACACTCTCCAATACATCCAGCATCATGACACAGCCCTTCACACTCTCCAATACATCCAGCATCATGACACAGCCCTTCACACTCTCCAATACATCCAGCATCATGACACAGCCCTTCACACTCTCCAATACATCCAGCATCATGACACAGCCCTTCACACTCTCCAATACATCCAGCATCATGACACAGCCCTTCACACTCTCCAATACATCCAGCATCATGACACAGCCCTTCACACTCTCCAATACATCCAGCATCATGACACAGCCCTTCACACTCTCCAATACATCCAGCATCATGACACAGCCCTTCACACTCTCCAATACATCCAGCATCATGACACAGCCCTTCACACTCTCCAATACATCCAGCATCATGACACAGCCCTTCACACTCTCCAATACATCCAGCATCATGACACAGCCCTTCACACTCTCCAATACATCCAGCATCATGACACAGCCCTTCACACTCTCCAATACATCCAGCATCATGACACAGCCCTTCACACTCTCCAATACATCCAGCATCATGACACAGCCCTTCACACTCTCCAATACATCCAGCATCATGACACAGCCCTTCACACTCTCCAATACATCCAGCATCATGACACAGCCCTTCACACTCTCCAATACATCCAGCATCATGACACAGCCCTTCACACTCTCCAATACATCCAGCATCATGACACAGCCCTTCACACTCTCCAATACATCCAGCATCATGACACAGCCCTTCACACTCTCCAATACATCCAGCATCATGACACAGCCCTTCACACTCTCCAATACATCCAGCATCATGACACAGCCCTTCACACTCTCCAATACATCCAGCATCATGACACAGCCCTTCACACTCTCCAATACATCCAGCATCATGACACAGCCCTTCACACTCTCCAATACATCCAGCATCATGACACAGCCCTTCACACTCTCCAATACATCCAGCATCATGACACAGCCCTTCACACTCTCCAATACATCCAGCATCATGACACAGCCCTTCACACTCTCCAATACATCCAGCATCATGACACAGCCCTTCACACTCTCCAATACATCCAGCATCATGACACAGCCCTTCACACTCTCCAATACATCCAGCATCATGACACAGCCCTTCACACTCTCCAATACATCCAGCATCATGACACAGCCCTTCACACTCTCCAATACATCCAGCATCATGACACAGCCCTTCACACTCTCCAATACATCCAGCATCATGACACAGCCCTTCACACTCTCCAATACATCCAGCATCATGACACAGCCCTTCACACTCTCCAATACATCCAGCATCATGACACAGCCCTTCACACTCTCCAATACATCCAGCATCATGACACAGCCCTTCACACTCTCCAATACATCCAGCATCATGACACAGCCCTTCACACTCTCCAATACATCCAGCATCATGACACAGCCCTTCACACTCTCCAATACATCCAGCATCATGACACAGCCCTTCACACTCTCCAATACATCCAGCATCATGACACAGCCCTTCACACTCTCCAATACATCCAGCATCATGACACAGCCCTTCACACTCTCCAATACATCCAGCATCATGACACAGCCCTTCACACTCTCCAATACATCCAGCATCATGACACAGCCCTTCACACTCTCCAATACATCCAGCATCATGACACAGCCCTTCACACTCTCCAATACATCCAGCATCATGACACAGCCCTTCACACTCTCCAATACATCCAGCATCATGACACAGCCCTTCACACTCTCCAATACATCCAGCATCATGACACAGCCCTTCACACTCTCCAATACATCCAGCATCATGACACAGCCCTTCACACTCTCCAATACATCCAGCATCATGACACAGCCCTTCACACTCTCCAATACATCCAGCATCATGACACAGCCCTTCACACTCTCCAATACATCCAGCATCATGACACAGCCCTTCACACTCTCCAATACATCCAGCATCATGACACAGCCCTTCACACTCTCCAATACATCCAGCATCATGACACAGCCCTTCACACTCTCCAATACATCCAGCATCATGACACAGCCCTTCACACTCTCCAATACATCCAGCATCATGACACAGCCCTTCACACTCTCCAATACATCCAGCATCATGACACAGCCCTTCACACTCTCCAATACATCCAGCATCATGACACAGCCCTTCACACTCTCCAATACATCCAGCATCATGACACAGCCCTTCACACTCTCCAATACATCCAGCATCATGACACAGCCCTTCACACTCTCCAATACATCCAGCATCATGACACAGCCCTTCACACTCTCCAATACATCCAGCATCATGACACAGCCCTTCACACTCTCCAATACATCCAGCATCATGACACAGCCCTTCACACTCTCCAATACATCCAGCATCATGACACAGCCCTTCACACTCTCCAATACATCCAGCATCATGACACAGCCCTTCACACTCTCCAATACATCCAGCATCATGACACAGCCCTTCACACTCTCCAATACATCCAGCATCATGACACAGCCCTTCACACTCTCCAATACATCCAGCATCATGACACAGCCCTTCACACTCTCCAATACATCCAGCATCATGACACAGCCCTTCACACTCTCCAATACATCCAGCATCATGACACAGCCCTTCACACTCTCCAATACATCCAGCATCATGACACAGCCCTTCACACTCTCCAATACATCCAGCATCATGACACAGCCCTTCACACTCTCCAATACATCCAGCATCATGACACAGCCCTTCACACTCTCCAATACATCCAGCATCATGACACAGCCCTTCACACTCTCCAATACATCCAGCATCATGACACAGCCCTTCACACTCTCCAATACATCCAGCATCATGACACAGCCCTTCACACTCTCCAATACATCCAGCATCATGACACAGCCCTTCACACTCTCCAATACATCCAGCATCATGACACAGCCCTTCACACTCTCCAATACATCCAGCATCATGACACAGCCCTTCACACTCTCCAATACATCCAGCATCATGACACAGCCCTTCACACTCTCCAATACATCCAGCATCATGACACAGCCCTTCACACTCTCCAATACATCCAGCATCATGACACAGCCCTTCACACTCTCCAATACATCCAGCATCATGACACAGCCCTTCACACTCTCCAATACATCCAGCATCATGACACAGCCCTTCACACTCTCCAATACATCCAGCATCATGACACAGCCCTTCACACTCTCCAATACATCCAGCATCATGACACAGCCCTTCACACTCTCCAATACATCCAGCATCATGACACAGCCCTTCACACTCTCCAATACATCCAGCATCATGACACAGCCCTTCACACTCTCCAATACATCCAGCATCATGACACAGCCCTTCACACTCTCCAATACATCCAGCATCATGACACAGCCCTTCACACTCTCCAATACATCCAGCATCATGACACAGCCCTTCACACTCTCCAATACATCCAGCATCATGACACAGCCCTTCACACTCTCCAATACATCCAGCATCATGACACAGCCCTTCACACTCTCCAATACATCCAGCATCATGACACAGCCCTTCACACTCTCCAATACATCCAGCATCATGACACAGCCCTTCACACTCTCCAATACATCCAGCATCATGACACAGCCCTTCACACTCTCCAATACATCCAGCATCATGACACAGCCCTTCACACTCTCCAATACATCCAGCATCATGACACAGCCCTTCACACTCTCCAATACATCCAGCATCATGACACAGCCCTTCACACTCTCCAATACATCCAGCATCATGACACAGCCCTTCACACTCTCCAATACATCCAGCATCATGACACAGCCCTTCACACTCTCCAATACATCCAGCATCATGACACAGCCCTTCACACTCTCCAATACATCCAGCATCATGACACAGCCCTTCACACTCTCCAATACATCCAGCATCATGACACAGCCCTTCACACTCTCCAATACATCCAGCATCATGACACAGCCCTTCACACTCTCCAATACATCCAGCATCATGACACAGCCCTTCACACTCTCCAATACATCCAGCATCATGACACAGCCCTTCACACTCTCCAATACATCCAGCATCATGACACAGCCCTTCACACTCTCCAATACATCCAGCATCATGACACAGCCCTTCACACTCTCCAATACATCCAGCATCATGACACAGCCCTTCACACTCTCCAATACATCCAGCATCATGACACAGCCCTTCACACTCTCCAATACATCCAGCATCATGACACAGCCCTTCACACTCTCCAATACATCCAGCATCATGACACAGCCCTTCACACTCTCCAATACATCCAGCATCATGACACAGCCCTTCACACTCTCCAATACATCCAGCATCATGACACAGCCCTTCACACTCTCCAATACATCCAGCATCATGACACAGCCCTTCACACTCTCCAATACATCCAGCATCATGACACAGCCCTTCACACTCTCCAATACATCCAGCATCATGACACAGCCCTTCACACTCTCCAATACATCCAGCATCATGACACAGCCCTTCACACTCTCCAATACATCCAGCATCATGACACAGCCCTTCACACTCTCCAATACATCCAGCATCATGACACAGCCCTTCACACTCTCCAATACATCCAGCATCATGACACAGCCCTTCACACTCTCCAATACATCCAGCATCATGACACAGCCCTTCACACTCTCCAATACATCCAGCATCATGACACAGCCCTTCACACTCTCCAATACATCCAGCATCATGACACAGCCCTTCACACTCTCCAATACATCCAGCATCATGACACAGCCCTTCACACTCTCCAATACATCCAGCATCATGACACAGCCCTTCACACTCTCCAATACATCCAGCATCATGACACAGCCCTTCACACTCTCCAATACATCCAGCATCATGACACAGCCCTTCACACTCTCCAATACATCCAGCATCATGACACAGCCCTTCACACTCTCCAATACATCCAGCATCATGACACAGCCCTTCACACTCTCCAATACATCCAGCATCATGACACAGCCCTTCACACTCTCCAATACATCCAGCATCATGACACAGCCCTTCACACTCTCCAATACATCCAGCATCATGACACAGCCCTTCACACTCTCCAATACATCCAGCATCATGACACAGCCCTTCACACTCTCCAATACATCCAGCATCATGACACAGCCCTTCACACTCTCCAATACATCCAGCATCATGACACAGCCCTTCACACTCTCCAATACATCCAGCATCATGACACAGCCCTTCACACTCTCCAATACATCCAGCATCATGACACAGCCCTTCACACTCTCCAATACATCCAGCATCATGACACAGCCCTTCACACTCTCCAATACATCCAGCATCATGACACAGCCCTTCACACTCTCCAATACATCCAGCATCATGACACAGCCCTTCACACTCTCCAATACATCCAGCATCATGACACAGCCCTTCACACTCTCCAATACATCCAGCATCATGACACAGCCCTTCACACTCTCCAATACATCCAGCATCATGACACAGCCCTTCACACTCTCCAATACATCCAGCATCATGACACAGCCCTTCACACTCTCCAATACATCCAGCATCATGACACAGCCCTTCACACTCTCCAATACATCCAGCATCATGACACAGCCCTTCACACTCTCCAATACATCCAGCATCATGACACAGCCCTTCACACTCTCCAATACATCCAGCATCATGACACAGCCCTTCACACTCTCCAATACATCCAGCATCATGACACAGCCCTTCACACTCTCCAATACATCCAGCATCATGACACAGCCCTTCACACTCTCCAATACATCCAGCATCATGACACAGCCCTTCACACTCTCCAATACATCCAGCATCATGACACAGCCCTTCACACTCTCCAATACATCCAGCATCATGACACAGCCCTTCACACTCTCCAATACATCCAGCATCATGACACAGCCCTTCACACTCTCCAATACATCCAGCATCATGACACAGCCCTTCACACTCTCCAATACATCCAGCATCATGACACAGCCCTTCACACTCTCCAATACATCCAGCATCATGACACAGCCCTTCACACTCTCCAATACATCCAGCATCATGACACAGCCCTTCACACTCTCCAATACATCCAGCATCATGACACAGCCCTTCACACTCTCCAATACATCCAGCATCATGACACAGCCCTTCACACTCTCCAATACATCCAGCATCATGACACAGCCCTTCACACTCTCCAATACATCCAGCATCATGACACAGCCCTTCACACTCTCCAATACATCCAGCATCATGACACAGCCCTTCACACTCTCCAATACATCCAGCATCATGACACAGCCCTTCACACTCTCCAATACATCCAGCATCATGACACAGCCCTTCACACTCTCCAATACATCCAGCATCATGACACAGCCCTTCACACTCTCCAATACATCCAGCATCATGACACAGCCCTTCACACTCTCCAATACATCCAGCATCATGACACAGCCCTTCACACTCTCCAATACATCCAGCATCATGACACAGCCCTTCACACTCTCCAATACATCCAGCATCATGACACAGCCCTTCACACTCTCCAATACATCCAGCATCATGACACAGCCCTTCACACTCTCCAATACATCCAGCATCATGACACAGCCCTTCACACTCTCCAATACATCCAGCATCATGACACAGCCCTTCACACTCTCCAATACATCCAGCATCATGACACAGCCCTTCACACTCTCCAATACATCCAGCATCATGACACAGCCCTTCACACTCTCCAATACATCCAGCATCATGACACAGCCCTTCACACTCTCCAATACATCCAGCATCATGACACAGCCCTTCACACTCTCCAATACATCCAGCATCATGACACAGCCCTTCACACTCTCCAATACATCCAGCATCATGACACAGCCCTTCACACTCTCCAATACATCCAGCATCATGACACAGCCCTTCACACTCTCCAATACATCCAGCATCATGACACAGCCCTTCACACTCTCCAATACATCCAGCATCATGACACAGCCCTTCACACTCTCCAATACATCCAGCATCATGACACAGCCCTTCACACTCTCCAATACATCCAGCATCATGACACAGCCCTTCACACTCTCCAATACATCCAGCATCATGACACAGCCCTTCACACTCTCCAATACATCCAGCATCATGACACAGCCCTTCACACTCTCCAATACATCCAGCATCATGACACAGCCCTTCACACTCTCCAATACATCCAGCATCATGACACAGCCCTTCACACTCTCCAATACATCCAGCATCATGACACAGCCCTTCACACTCTCCAATACATCCAGCATCATGACACAGCCCTTCACACTCTCCAATACATCCAGCATCATGACACAGCCCTTCACACTCTCCAATACATCCAGCATCATGACACAGCCCTTCACACTCTCCAATACATCCAGCATCATGACACAGCCCTTCACACTCTCCAATACATCCAGCATCATGACACAGCCCTTCACACTCTCCAATACATCCAGCATCATGACACAGCCCTTCACACTCTCCAATACATCCAGCATCATGACACAGCCCTTCACACTCTCCAATACATCCAGCATCATGACACAGCCCTTCACACTCTCCAATACATCCAGCATCATGACACAGCCCTTCACACTCTCCAATACATCCAGCATCATGACACAGCCCTTCACACTCTCCAATACATCCAGCATCATGACACAGCCCTTCACACTCTCCAATACATCCAGCATCATGACACAGCCCTTCACACTCTCCAATACATCCAGCATCATGACACAGCCCTTCACACTCTCCAATACATCCAGCATCATGACACAGCCCTTCACACTCTCCAATACATCCAGCATCATGACACAGCCCTTCACACTCTCCAATACATCCAGCATCATGACACAGCCCTTCACACTCTCCAATACATCCAGCATCATGACACAGCCCTTCACACTCTCCAATACATCCAGCATCATGACACAGCCCTTCACACTCTCCAATACATCCAGCATCATGACACAGCCCTTCACACTCTCCAATACATCCAGCATCATGACACAGCCCTTCACACTCTCCAATACATCCAGCATCATGACACAGCCCTTCACACTCTCCAATACATCCAGCATCATGACACAGCCCTTCACACTCTCCAATACATCCAGCATCATGACACAGCCCTTCACACTCTCCAATACATCCAGCATCATGACACAGCCCTTCACACTCTCCAATACATCCAGCATCATGACACAGCCCTTCACACTCTCCAATACATCCAGCATCATGACACAGCCCTTCACACTCTCCAATACATCCAGCATCATGACACAGCCCTTCACACTCTCCAATACATCCAGCATCATGACACAGCCCTTCACACTCTCCAATACATCCAGCATCATGACACAGCCCTTCACACTCTCCAATACATCCAGCATCATGACACAGCCCTTCACACTCTCCAATACATCCAGCATCATGACACAGCCCTTCACACTCTCCAATACATCCAGCATCATGACACAGCCCTTCACACTCTCCAATACATCCAGCATCATGACACAGCCCTTCACACTCTCCAATACATCCAGCATCATGACACAGCCCTTCACACTCTCCAATACATCCAGCATCATGACACAGCCCTTCACACTCTCCAATACATCCAGCATCATGACACAGCCCTTCACACTCTCCAATACATCCAGCATCATGACACAGCCCTTCACACTCTCCAATACATCCAGCATCATGACACAGCCCTTCACACTCTCCAATACATCCAGCATCATGACACAGCCCTTCACACTCTCCAATACATCCAGCATCATGACACAGCCCTTCACACTCTCCAATACATCCAGCATCATGACACAGCCCTTCACACTCTCCAATACATCCAGCATCATGACACAGCCCTTCACACTCTCCAATACATCCAGCATCATGACACAGCCCTTCACACTCTCCAATACATCCAGCATCATGACACAGCCCTTCACACTCTCCAATACATCCAGCATCATGACACAGCCCTTCACACTCTCCAATACATCCAGCATCATGACACAGCCCTTCACACTCTCCAATACATCCAGCATCATGACACAGCCCTTCACACTCTCCAATACATCCAGCATCATGACACAGCCCTTCACACTCTCCAATACATCCAGCATCATGACACAGCCCTTCACACTCTCCAATACATCCAGCATCATGACACAGCCCTTCACACTCTCCAATACATCCAGCATCATGACACAGCCCTTCACACTCTCCAATACATCCAGCATCATGACACAGCCCTTCACACTCTCCAATACATCCAGCATCATGACACAGCCCTTCACACTCTCCAATACATCCAGCATCATGACACAGCCCTTCACACTCTCCAATACATCCAGCATCATGACACAGCCCTTCACACTCTCCAATACATCCAGCATCATGACACAGCCCTTCACACTCTCCAATACATCCAGCATCATGACACAGCCCTTCACACTCTCCAATACATCCAGCATCATGACACAGCCCTTCACACTCTCCAATACATCCAGCATCATGACACAGCCCTTCACACTCTCCAATACATCCAGCATCATGACACAGCCCTTCACACTCTCCAATACATCCAGCATCATGACACAGCCCTTCACACTCTCCAATACATCCAGCATCATGACACAGCCCTTCACACTCTCCAATACATCCAGCATCATGACACAGCCCTTCACACTCTCCAATACATCCAGCATCATGACACAGCCCTTCACACTCTCCAATACATCCAGCATCATGACACAGCCCTTCACACTCTCCAATACATCCAGCATCATGACACAGCCCTTCACACTCTCCAATACATCCAGCATCATGACACAGCCCTTCACACTCTCCAATACATCCAGCATCATGACACAGCCCTTCACACTCTCCAATACATCCAGCATCATGACACAGCCCTTCACACTCTCCAATACATCCAGCATCATGACACAGCCCTTCACACTCTCCAATACATCCAGCATCATGACACAGCCCTTCACACTCTCCAATACATCCAGCATCATGACACAGCCCTTCACACTCTCCAATACATCCAGCATCATGACACAGCCCTTCACACTCTCCAATACATCCAGCATCATGACACAGCCCTTCACACTCTCCAATACATCCAGCATCATGACACAGCCCTTCACACTCTCCAATACATCCAGCATCATGACACAGCCCTTCACACTCTCCAATACATCCAGCATCATGACACAGCCCTTCACACTCTCCAATACATCCAGCATCATGACACAGCCCTTCACACTCTCCAATACATCCAGCATCATGACACAGCCCTTCACACTCTCCAATACATCCAGCATCATGACACAGCCCTTCACACTCTCCAATACATCCAGCATCATGACACAGCCCTTCACACTCTCCAATACATCCAGCATCATGACACAGCCCTTCACACTCTCCAATACATCCAGCATCATGACACAGCCCTTCACACTCTCCAATACATCCAGCATCATGACACAGCCCTTCACACTCTCCAATACATCCAGCATCATGACACAGCCCTTCACACTCTCCAATACATCCAGCATCATGACACAGCCCTTCACACTCTCCAATACATCCAGCATCATGACACAGCCCTTCACACTCTCCAATACATCCAGCATCATGACACAGCCCTTCACACTCTCCAATACATCCAGCATCATGACACAGCCCTTCACACTCTCCAATACATCCAGCATCATGACACAGCCCTTCACACTCTCCAATACATCCAGCATCATGACACAGCCCTTCACACTCTCCAATACATCCAGCATCATGACACAGCCCTTCACACTCTCCAATACATCCAGCATCATGACACAGCCCTTCACACTCTCCAATACATCCAGCATCATGACACAGCCCTTCACACTCTCCAATACATCCAGCATCATGACACAGCCCTTCACACTCTCCAATACATCCAGCATCATGACACAGCCCTTCACACTCTCCAATACATCCAGCATCATGACACAGCCCTTCACACTCTCCAATACATCCAGCATCATGACACAGCCCTTCACACTCTCCAATACATCCAGCATCATGACACAGCCCTTCACACTCTCCAATACATCCAGCATCATGACACAGCCCTTCACACTCTCCAATACATCCAGCATCATGACACAGCCCTTCACACTCTCCAATACATCCAGCATCATGACACAGCCCTTCACACTCTCCAATACATCCAGCATCATGACACAGCCCTTCACACTCTCCAATACATCCAGCATCATGACACAGCCCTTCACACTCTCCAATACATCCAGCATCATGACACAGCCCTTCACACTCTCCAATACATCCAGCATCATGACACAGCCCTTCACACTCTCCAATACATCCAGCATCATGACACAGCCCTTCACACTCTCCAATACATCCAGCATCATGACACAGCCCTTCACACTCTCCAATACATCCAGCATCATGACACAGCCCTTCACACTCTCCAATACATCCAGCATCATGACACAGCCCTTCAC